>CM055275.1:11384665-11991414 GCA_029237695.1 Conchocele bisecta | reverse complement strand
TAAATACTCAGATGGAAGACTGCATTATAAACCTGGCTAATTTATAACAATGTTATTGTTCACATATTGTATTTTTAAGAAACTAAATGCTGCGGTCCATCGCACTAAAAATCCAATATGTGAACAATTCGAGTCGATTCCCCGCGGCCTATTTTTATAAAACTTATTTGATTCCTGGTTTTAACCCTTTGAACCGAAAAACCCGCTATATCGGTTTATGCAAACAGTGCAGATCCAGATGAGCCGGCTCGTAACGAGCCAGCCGTCTCATCAGGATCTGCACTTTTTGAAAGTAATGATAATATTTTTGAAAACAAAAAACACCCCCTTTTCATCAATGGACTACCGGTAGTCTGAAAATTATTTTGTGACAATTGGATTGGTTGCAAAATTAACATGTCAAAATCCATTCCAGTTACTTAGGGGTGAAAGGGTTAAAACATTACTATACCTGGTTCTACGACTCTTGCACCTGTGGTTACACGTATTATTTACGTCGCATAATTCTATGAATTAGTACTCATTCCGGAAGCATGATAATAAGCAATGAATCATAGCAAAACTCGGCTTATTGAGTTTGCACCAACTTGCGCCTACCTTCTGTTTGATCAGGGCCTACATTGATCGTAACGGAGCCCCGCAGGGGACGTAGAATTTTTTTGTTGTATTAATTCGTTCCCAAGAAACAACAATTCGTTCCTTCAATTTAACAATTCGTTCCCACGAATTGTTAAATTGAGGCGGAACGAATTGTCATTTCGTTGGAATGAATTATTAATTCGAGGGAACGAATTGTTATATCGTGGGAACGAATTGTTAATTCGTGGGAACGAATTGTTAAATTGAGGGAACGAATTGTTATTAACGAATTAATAAAAACAAATCCATGTCCCCTGCGGGGCTCCGTACAATAGTGCACAACGCCGTACAATAGTGCAGTGCACAACGCCGTACAATAGTGCACAACGCCGTACAACAACGCCGTACAATAGTGCACAACGCCGTACAATAGCAATAGTGCACAACGCCGTACAATAGTGCACAACGCCGTACAATAGTGCAGTGCACAATGCCGTACAATAGTGCATAAAGCCGTACAATAGTGCAGTGCACAACGCCGTACAATAGTGCACAACGCCGTACAACAACGCCGTACAATAGTGCACAACGCCGTACAATAGTGCACAACGCTGTACAATCAGAGCTCCAGTTAAGGTGCGTAATTGGACCAAATTTTTCGGGTATTTTTCTTATTTCTTCACGAAAAATGGCAAGTTGGGAGTGCATTAGAATCGTCTCGATGAGACGATTCTAAAGCACTCGCAACTTGCCAATTTTTGGCGAAGAAATAACGAAAGCCTCCCCAAAGTTGATCAAATTACGCACCTTAACTGGAGCTCTGACAATGGTGCACTACGCCGCCATAACGCCTTTTTTGTTGCGACGGGCTATGGGTTCTTGTTCTTTGCTTGCACCATTCCCAAAATTAATTCCTTTCAAAGTATTTCGAAAACAACAATCATTACTTTCATTCATATATAAAAGTGCAATCACACAAAAAACACGGAGTAATTATTTTGACAAAAGCAATAATTTGCATCTTTTCTGAAGAAAAGCGACTTCTGTCCATGGTGAAAAGTGTAGATTTTTACCAGGTAAACGAACTTTGTATTGTACTATGGAAGCTCCTGTTGCCAATGCTAAAATATTGTTATCTCCTAATTAGGACTTAGTATCTCCAAATTAGTACTTAATATCTCTTAATTAGGACTTACGATCTGTGACAATGCTAAAAATGTTTTATCTTCTAATTAGGAGATATTTACTATCTCCTAATTAGGACGTCATCGTCCTAATTCGGAGATACTAAATTCTAATTAGTATCTCCTAATTAGGAGATAAATATATTCTAGCATTGGCACCAGGACCTTCCATTATTGGACGAATATGTACAGACATATAACAGACTTTGTTTGTTTGTTGGGGTCTAATGGCCTATCAACAGCTAAGGTCATTTAAGGTCGGGTCAATGTGTTTAGTACTAAATCCCATATATTATCTGTACAAGTACATATACATAGTTCAAGTACATGTACAAATGGGGGGAAACTCCCAAAATCAGAACGGAATATTTACAATAAAAATCTATATTATTCAGCCCTGAAATCAGAATAATCCTGATATGATGCCAGGACCTTGCCACACCAGAATCACTTGGCCCCCTCCCAAAAGCAGTAGGATCAGTAATAATATTACTACTTTTATAATGGTCAATAACCCAGTTTAACTCCCAGGTAACAAAAGAGCCATCAATTGAAATTTCCATACGATCCTAAATTTGCACTACAAACATTTCAGTTGTTCGAAATTTAGTGATTGGCCTGATTGGCCTGATTGGCCTGATTGGCCTTGGGCGTTGATAAACAACATGAACACAAATTATGCATAAATTCACGAGACAACTTTAATAAATCATATTCACAGAGATGCTGACTAGAGGGGCTAATATAAGGTTTGATCATGTCCAGCCGTGTGCATATGTTTGCTGTGGCCCGAGGGAACCGTTTGAACCCCAAGGCCGCAGGCCGAGGGAACTGTTTGAACCCCAAGGCCGCAGGCCTTGGGGTTCAAACAGTTCCCTCGGGCCACAGCAAACGTTTGCACACGGCTGGACATGATCAAACCTTATTGTTACATTTCCAACAAAAAACTAATTATACAACTCACAAGACAACTTTGACAGCTTAGCTCAGGATCAACCAATCAATTAAATATGTCTTCAAGAAATGTGTTTATAACGCAAAAATGAGCATTCACAGTGTAATAGGATGTGTAATAAAATCATAATATACTACTGTAATAAATATGAATATAACACTGGAACAAAAAACATGAAATGTATATATTAAATGTGTGATGCTGTGCTTATGCAATACAAATAAAATCCAACATTTCTGTTCAATTAACATGGTTGACCTATTTCGTAAGAATCTCGGCATAGCCTCGTTTCTGATGAAATAAGTACACATGTTTAATAACTGTCAAATTAAATTATAACTCATGTACGTAGGTCACAACAAATTCTTAATTTTCCACATGTCCACATAGGAATTCAAATCCTATATATTTTAACATTACTGCTGCATTATTTCTTCAAATTAGCACTTGTCCAGTAGCCAATTTCACCAAAATAGCAAAGTATACTTATCTTTCTAAGTACACTTTCAGGGAGAAATTTTCAACTTAAGGATACATTTATTAATGTTTATTATACTGAATTTATTACATTATCACAGCCATTTTGGCTGTGATAATGTATTAATTTCAGTATAATAATTCTGCATACTTTTAATCACCAAATATATGCAGTCGTAGGTTCTATATGAAATAATGCATTTCGGGAAAATAAATGATTACTCCCTCAAAGTATACTTAGCTAGATGAGTATACTTTGAAATTTTGATGAAATAGGCTACAGAATCAATATTCACTCAACCACTACGAGAGGACGAGTGGATTTGACGAGGCCTGTCATGTAAGATCCTATATATAAGATCCTGTATGTAAGATCCTGTATGTAAGATCCTCTATGCAAGATCCTCTATGTAAGATCCTGTATGTAAAATCCTCTATGTAAGATCCTCTATGCAAGATCCTCTATATAAGATCCTCTATGTAAGATCATCTATGTAAGATCCTCTATGTAAGATCCTGTATGCAAGATCCTGCATGTAAGATCCTATATGTAAGATCCTCTATATAATAACAAGTGATGGCCAAGTATGCGTTTCAAAATGCCACTTATGTAAGTATATGGTTACCATGGTTACAGAGAAAGAAATGTGTATAGACAATGTGATTGTAAACACACAAGATACATAAAGAATACCAGCGGTCCGTTTCACTAAACTTCGTAGGACTAAAATGTTCGTAAGTGCAAAATTATGTAAATTTCACTTTAACAATGTTTTCTTGTAAACAATTATTGGATTTACATTTATTGAGCATTGGCTGCATATGCAGCCTATGCTCAATAAATGTAAATCCATTAATTGAAATTTGGATACGATCCTAAATTTCCACTTACAAACGTTTTCTTGTAAACACTTGATGGATTTATGCAGCCTATGCTCAATAAATGTAAATCCATCAATTGAAATTTCCAGACGATCCTAAATTTGCACTTAAAAACATTTTACTCGTATAAAATTTAGTGAAACGGGCCCCAGGCTCATGACTTTTGGTATCAAGTTTATCAGACAAGGTTAGGAAACGCGTAGGAATTCCGAGGCTTGCCGAGGAATTCCTACCGTTTCCGAGCCAGGTCTGATTAACTTAATATCAACAGATACTATGCTGGCATTCTCTATTTATACATGTTTTCTATACTTGTCTGAATTCAAATTCCGAATTGATACTAATATCCATCAGACACATGCTTATGAATACAACTACAAGATGGAAACTATGCAAAACAAAACAAATTGACATTTTCCGCCTTTATGATTAAATATCAAGAAGCCACCATACATAGACCAAACTGACAATAAATGTACAACACATATTTAAGGAATACCAGTTGGCCGCGGCCCGCATGTCGAGCCCGCCAAGGCATTTGACGGTAATTTTTCAAACTTTAACACAGATTTCGGATGGATGGACGCACAGACGTATGCACACACGCACGCACGGACACCCGGACGTCATTGTGATCACTATGTCTCGCTTTCCGCAAGAGGGCTCGATAAAAATCATGGGTTGTTGCGTTTACTGGGGTGAACAATACATTTGGTATGTTTAAAGTGCGTGGAGTCCTTCGACTCCACGCACTTTAAACATACCAAATAGTATTGTGTACCCCAATAAAATTAACAGTAATCTTGTTTTACGTTATTGTGTCGCAATTCCTGGAACAGCGACGTTGCAAACTTTAACCACTCAACGACATCGCGTGACGTCACGTGTGTCTAATGTATTGTATTGGGATGTAATCGCAATACATTGAATGGGCGTTTGCATTGTGAATTTATGGAATTAATATGTTATTAAATGAAATTGTGATTTTAAACAGCATCATGGTAGTATTCACAGCAGCCACTCGAATGTGGGTATTTAATTATAACAACCAATCAAATCATGGTTCTTGAACCGGCATCCAATCACATTGATGTTTTTTAAACTTCAACAGCCAATCAGATCAAGACTTCGAGTCGCAGCAACCAATCACAATAAGGTATTGGATTTGCACATTCAATAACAAAATAATGAAGTAATTTGCCAGTAAATGTGTGTGAAATAGACACCAACTGGACAATATCATAAGTTGTTTATATTACTAACAAACAAAAAACATAAAAAAAAACATAACAAAAAAAACATAACAAAAAAAACATAACAAACATTAAAATGCTTAACCCTTTGAACCCGAAAAGCCCGCTATAGCGGTTTATGCAAACAGTGCATATCCAGATGAGCCAGCTCGTA
Organism: Conchocele bisecta; assembly: GCA_029237695.1. NCBI lineage: Eukaryota > Metazoa > Mollusca > Bivalvia > Lucinida > Thyasiridae > Conchocele > Conchocele bisecta. The sequence goes on along the minus strand of CM055275.1, from coordinate 11,985,930 downwards.
ACGAGCCGTCTCATCAGGATCTGCACTTTTTTAAGTAATTTTATTATTTGTTTGTTTGTTTATTGGTGAATAACGGCCTATCAACAGCAACGGTCATTTAAGGCCGGGCTAACGGGTTGGATCCCGTATTCAAACTGCTGCATTGGGGGGAAAATCCCAAAATCAGAACGGAATATTTACAACGAGAACAAATATATTCAGCCCTGAAATTAGAATAACACGACCTGGTGCCACTTTTATAATGGGCAATAACCCAAATAAGAGAATAAGAACATGTGGCCCCAGTGGCAGATTGGATAAATCTTGGCAAACTTATTAACCAGACTGGTGGACACACACACAGTTTGTTTGTTTATTGGTGTTTAACGGCCTATCAACAGCTACGGTCATTTATATCCCGTATTCAAACTGCTGCATTGGGGGGAAAATCCCAAAATCAGAACGGAATATTTACGAGAAAAAATATATTCAGCCCTGAAATCAGAATAACACGACCTGGTGCCAGGTCCATACCACACCAAAGCCACTTGGCCCCTTTCCCTAAAAGTAATAGGACTACGAATAATCGTAATAGTCAAGCGATATAACCAGATTCAACTGTCACATACAAAATGCCAAATACGTATGTGAGGGCCAAACCTGGGGCCCGTTTCACTAAACTTCTTACGACTAAAATGTTTGTAAGTGCAAATTTAAGATGGTCTGTAAATTTCAAATTATGGATTTACATTTATTGAGTATAGGCTGCATATGCAGCCTATGCTATATGCAGCCTATGCTCAATAAATGTAAATCCAATAATGATTTACAAGAAAACATTGTTAATGTGAAATTTACAGACTATCATAATTTTGCACTTCCGAACATTTTAGTCGTACGAAGTTTAGTGAAATGGCCCACAGGTCTTTTGGTAAGGATGAACCCCCCAATCGTAAAATTACCCATCGCATGCTCCCACCTGCCACCCACCACGACACACACAAACACACAGTTTGTTTGTTTGTGTGTGTTTGTTGGGGTTTAACGGCCTATCAACAGCTAAGGTCATTTAAGGCCGGGTCGATGGGTTTAGTATTAAATCCCATATATTACCTGTACAAGTACATGTACATGTACAAATGGGGGGAAAATCCCAAAATCAGAACTGAATATTTACAATTAAAAAAATATATTCAGCCCTGAAATCAGAAAAATCCTGATCTGATGCCAGGTCCTCGCCACACCAGAATCACTTGGCCCCCTCCCAAAAGCAGTAGGATCAGTAATAATCTCACATAGTCCATCACTGGCTCACTGGCTAATAAAACATTACCGGATTCCGGGTGCACCATCTACTACTGGTGGGATTTACAACAGAAAGAAGGCTGTACCAATACCGAGAGATAAAAAAGTTGACAACCGAAGTGAATTAAATATTTAGCAACAGATACATCTAATAAATATCACTAACAACTGCTTATAACACAGATAATCACAAATTATGGTGTACGAACGGTGTCAAAACTAAACTTACAGGTGCAGCTATAAAAACATACAGGTGCACCTGCATTTATTACAGCTGCACCTGTATATTTGTATAGCTATATTTTTATAGCTGCACCTGTGAGTTTAGTTTTGACCCCGTTCGTGCACCATAACAAATACAGCATGCATGACATATAGGTGTAAAACTCAAATATGCATGCATAATGTAAGAAATTGCACGACTAAAAACGTAAACGTAAACAAGTCATTATGCGGGACGTACATGTAAGTCTTTATCTGTGTGATAGTTGAATATGTTTCCCAAACAAGTCATTATGCAGAACGTACAAGCAAGTCTTTATCTGTTTGATAGCTGAATATGTTTCTTTACCCATTTCATGCCGAGGATACGCTATTTTGTTTGTGAAAAATCCTAAATATTTACTTTATACAAGCTCATAAATATATGTTGTGACCACCATTTGAACCGTCTCGTCGAGACGGTTTAAATGAGTGGTCACAACATATACTTTAATTGAGAAATAACAAAAATAAAAATAAAATATTTAAAAATATTCATACCCGTGAAGCTGTATTGCGAATGTAATGGGTTAAAGAAGTTGTTATGTGTGACATAGGTAGTTCCTACAAATGGATACTTGTTGGGTTTTTACTATATAAAATCTGTAAGCATAAAGTACAATAAAAAATAAATGTGGCTGTGACTGGAGAAATGGGGCTTATGGGTTTTGCGACCAGTGCAGATCCAGATCAGACTGTGCATCCGCACAGTCTGATCAGGATCTACACTGTTCGCAATTCCATCAATGAAACACCCGTCATGCTTCTAACAAGCAAAATAGATTGTTAACAGGCTTACAGGAGTGTGCTGTTTGATCAGAAGCTGCAAATCCCACAAACCCCATTTCTTCAACGACTGTCACAGATAAGTAAATATATGCAAGATAGGTGTACATATTTAAGGTATTAGGTCATAGATAGATACTCGACTTCAATGATAATTGCTTCATAAAAGGTGCTGTGCCGACTTGGCTGACACCATGTGCCGCACCGGATACAGTAACTAGGCAATATTTACAGTACAGAGCAATTATATTTTAATCTAACGATGATCAAGGATGGAACGGGTCGTTAACTGTAAACAAGTTATTATGTGCAACTAAAAATCTGTATGCAAAATGTAATAATATAGCCATGAATAAGACGGATGTATATGTAAGATGTATACGTGACATAGGAGCACGTATTTACCTTTAATTAAGTCACTAGTCGCATCACTCAAGCGCATTGTATAATGTGCGAATGTAAACTTGAAGTCTTTTGTGCAACATAGGGGCGTAACTATTATGTATCCTTATTATCTTAAGGTAATTTTAGGCCGAGTCAATGGGGTTAGTACTATATCCCATATATTACCTTACAAATGGGGGGGGGGGGGGTGGGGGGGGGGGGGGTGGGGGTATCCCAAAATCAGAACTAAATATTTACAATAAAAAAACTATATATTCAGCCCTGAAATCAGAATAATCCTGATCTGATGCCAGGTCCTCGCCACACCAGAATCACTTGGCCCCCTCCAAAAAGCAGTAGGATCAGTAATAATCTTATTACTTTTATAATGGGTAATAACCCAATTCAACTTCCAGGCAACAAAAGAGCCAAAGATAAAAAAAACGTACCTGAGGGCCAAACCAGGAAAATCATGATTCCTATAAGGAGGAACCCCTACAGTTAATTTACGCCACCACGTTCACCCGACCAACCATCCACTAAGGTAAAAGTAACTGAAAGACATGAATAACAAAGGTTTGCACAATGTCATGAGAACCAAACGCTAGGTTGATATAACAACAGCAGTCAACAGCAGAGTACAATACAATTGTTACAGACATATTGTATAAAAGTAGTAGGATTAGTACTAATCATATTACTTTTAGGGAGTGGGGCCGAGCAACTGGTGTGGTGAGATATGTAGCCTATTTCATCAACATTGCAAAGTATACTTTAGTAGCAAAGTATAATTTGAGGGAGAAATTTTCAATTTTAGGATAAATTTATTAATTTTGATTATACTGAATTTATTACATTATCACAGCCATTTTGGCTGTGATAATGTAATAAATTCAGTATAATAATTCTGCATAGTTTTAATCATCAAATATATGCAATCGTTATTTCTGCATGAAATAATGCATTTCGGAAAAATCAATGATTGCTCCCTCAAAGTATACTTTGCAATGTTGGTGAAATAGGCTACAGGTCAGACTATTCTAATGTCAGTGCTGAATAAATATTTTTTCTGTAAATGTTAAGTTCAGATTTGGGGATTTTCCCTCCATCACAACAGGTGGAATATGGAATCCGAACCCGTTAACCCGGCTTAAAATGACCATAGCTGCTGCCAGGCTGTTAAACACCATTAACTCAAATCCTTCAATGCAACACCCATCAGGCTTCTAACAAGCAATATGCAGGGTTATCAGGCTACAGGAGGGTGCAATACGATCAGGAGCTACACTGGTCACAAATCCCATAAGCCCCATTTCTCCAGTCACAGCCACATACGAGACACGGCATGCGATTGTGTACCTAAGAAAATGTGCGATGTTTCATGAAATAAATTTACAGAAAATGTGATATCTTCTGTAAATGACGTTCAGGAAAGATGGCGAAATTTTCATAGCAAATGCGGAATAGTAAAGCCACGCTACTGAACGTCAAACAACGTAGGCCCAGATCAGACTGCGCAGATGCGCAGTCTGATCTGGGGCTACGTTGGTCGCAAACATCACAAGATGTTTTTTCATTCGCGTGACCCAGTTTATCACAATTATTGCACAAATGACGAGGATATTGCACACGAAAGCATGGAAAACATGAATTCCATATAAACCATGTATTTTTATCTTGTTGACCGCAACAATATAGGAAATCCGATACTTATGTAGCTATATGGGTGAAAATGGAAAGAACCCAGCGGTCCATGTATCGTCATATATCTTCAATGAAACCACTTTACACAGGGCCATGATGAAAACACGTTTTTATTTTTCATAGTATTTTTTCAAAAAATCATGCTATGCCCCTTTAAGTTTGTTCTAGCACAATATCTTGTGTTTGAGTGGTCAGATTTATGTTGTACTGCATTTACCACAAATGTGTTTCAATTCAAAAATATGATTTCAAAAAGCTGCTAGCAAATCGAGATTTTTTTCATCAAATATCTTTCCACTTTATAAAGGGTAAAACTGACTTGCTTAGATAAAAAATATTTTTTTCTCCGGAACAGTAGCTCCAAATACACAGTTTATAAGCAATCCAACCATACACATATATATGTATAATAAACAATACACATATATCAAATTCTATGTAAATACACAAGGCATATTATGAAATTGTTAGATATTCATCACTTTCTCAGGACAAGTTTAAACAATTTTTAAAAAAAATATCAACGAATCAAAGATTTTTAATTTTGCAACTGGATATTCCCCCTTCGCATACTGATTGTGAAAAAAATGATTAAATGTTTCTGCGACCTTGTGAAGGTCAAAAAGGTCAAGGTCATGTTAATGATCAAGTGAGTGTGTAACATATGTCCACATGTATGAACATAATGAATCGTGTGAATGTGAAAGTAATCCATGCAGTGATATTGAAGTTATGGTATGATGGAGAAACTCTTACAAACTTTTTGACGTAAATGACCATGGACGGACGGACGGACGGCTGGACAGACGTCCATATATGACACCTCTTAGGGGTTTGTCCATCATTTTCAAACAAAGGAATGAGCACCTACTGTCTGTTTCACGAAACCTGCCCAAATTTTACGGCCATATAAACAATGCGAAAACCGTATACTTTTTTATATTAAATTTTATCAAAATTTAAGAATGAGCTTTCTTTTTATTTCGTGAAAATTTGTCAAATATTGATTTTATTACGAAAAATAAATTGACTCCGAAACCTGGCTAGATAGCTTGGAAATGATCTAACCAAGAAAATGAAAGCTAAATTTTGAAAATCCGTCCAGTATTTCTGAAATTCAAAAATAATCCCCATGTTAAATCCCCATAGACATCTTCACTGAAGATGTAGAAGATGTCTATGGGGATTTAACATGGGGAAATTGTTTTTTCGCAATAAAATCAATATTTGACCAAATTTCACGAAATAAAAAGAAGGCTATTCTTAAATTTTCCTTTATTTAATATTATCGAAAAAAATAATAATGTTTTTTAATTGTTTATATAGCCGTAAAATTTGGGCAGGTTTCCTGAAACAGACAGTAAGTGACAATAGGCATGTAAACGGAAAGTTAAATCATCGTCTTAGGCCATGCCTCGAACCTGCTAAGACCCAGAACATGTGCGCACACGGACGGATAGATGTCCCTAGGATACACCCTTTAGGTGGTACATGCATTGTTTTCAAACAACAGAATTGCCACCTAAGAAACACGAGTCTTAAGTGGTTAGAGATTAAGTCACACCTGCAACCACCCAAGATACCAATCGTTCCCCGGATGTACGGAAGTGCAGAACTCCAAGAGCAAAGTAATACGCCCTCCTTGCTATCGCATATCGGGCATAATAAATAACACATATTTATAAGTTATTTGATTTATATGTGGATATATGCACGAGTTCCGCAGCGTGCGATATTGCGCGACTTTAGGAGCGCAATATCGTTGCGCGGCGGAACGAGTGGCATATATCCACATACAAATCAAACCTTTTCATTATATAAGTAAATCACTCGCAACTTATATGCGCTTCAAAAAATGTAAACAAGACAAACAAATTAGTGGTGATTTAGAAGGAACTATTTGCACTGTGAAGCGTAGTTCCGGCACTGACCAATATGAACTCCCGCGACGTCAATATGGGAAAATATTGACGTCTTACGTTACATTGTGTTTCAATGGGAAACGAAAGTACGTATATAGTACACATACATATTTACATTACACTGTAAAGTGAGTCTATAGCACATATATGGCTTGCACAGCTGATACTAACACGTTCATAAGGTGCATATACCTTCGTTAAAATAAGACATACATGTACGAACGGTTTGAGGAAATACATAGAAATTCATACACACATTAACCCTTAGAATGCAGGAAACAAAAATAGTCGTCTGCTGTTGTGCTATATTTGATCTTCTTTCTCAATAAAAACATGGTTTGACAGCACTTTAGAATCATTTCCATTGGAAATGATTCTAAAGCGTTGTCAAAACATGTTTTTGTTAAGAAAAATGGAAAATAAGCAGCAGACGTCAAAAATTAATTCAGCATTGTAAGGGTTAAACACTCACACATTGCACATATACAAAGACAGCCTGGTTTAAGTTAATTAATTTAAAATAAACACATCATTTCAATATACTAACATTTGTTTTAATAAAGGTACATGCCTACTCAGTAGGCACAACATGTTCTTTATATCAGAGACATCATCAGAGACATTTTCTGGCAATATCAACATTCATTCACCATTACCCCACGTATTTATTGGCGTTATTATACATTTTATATCGGGCATAAATTTCCACACCGATATCAGGGGCGATAACCGTGTTTCCTTAAAATGTTAACGAAAATGTCTCGGATGACGTTGCTGATATACAGAACATTTTGTGTCACTCTTAAGTGATATGATGAAGCCAAAAATAAAATGTACCTTAGGGCCAAACCAGTAGCCTATTTCACAAACGTTGCAAAGTATACTTTTCTAGCAAAGTATACTTACTTTGAGCGAGAAATTTTAAATTTTAGGATACATTTATTAATTTTTATTATACTGAATTTATTACATTATCACAGCCATTTTGGCTGTGATAATGTAATAAATTCAGTATAATAATTCTGCATGCTTTCAATCATCAAATATATGCAGTCGTTAGTTCTATATGAAAAAATGCATTTTGTACCTTTAAGTTCTACGAGTAAGGAAAATATCAAAATAAAATAGTTTAAAATGAAATTAATTTTCTTGAATACAGATATTTTGTTTTGTCTTTGTTTAGTGTCGCAACATATTCCGACGATGTAATAGTTTGTTTGTTTGTTTGTTTGTACATTGGTGTTTAATGGCCTATCAACATATATGGTCGTGTAAGGCCGGGCAAACAAGTTCGATCCCGTTTTAACATGCTGTATTGGGGGGAAAATCCCAAAATCAAAACGGAATATTTACATCGAGAACAAATATATTCAGCCCTGAAATTAGAATAACCTGACCTGGTGCCAGGTCCATACCACACGAAAGTCACTTGGCCCGTTCCAAAGATGTATGCGAGGGCCAAACCAGGTCTCCAGTCGCGATTCCGGTAAGGATGAACCCCGATCGTTAAATTACCCATCGCGTGCTCCCACCTGCCACCCACCGACTCACATGTTGACGACGTCGTAGTTCCGGTAAGCAAAATATACCAGATAAAAAAAGAAACGCACACCTACATATAGTGTTATCAGTATTAGTTGTTATTTACCACTATTATATCGTGTGCATTTCTTTCGTTGTCCGGTATACATGTGACTGAATATCAAAATACCGTTCTCCAGAAAAACATTAAACCATTCTGAATCACTCACAGCCTGTTTGTTTGTTCTTTGTTTGTTGGGGTTTAACGGCCTATCAACAGCTAAGGTCAATTAAGGCCGGGTCAATGGGTTTAGTACTAAATCCCAAAAGAAGTAGGATCAGTAATAATCTTACTACCGGTACTTTTATAATGGGCAATAACCCAAATCAACTCCCAGGTAACAAAAGATAAAAACGTAGCTGAGGGCCAAACCAGGGCAAATCGCGATTCCTATAAGGAGGAAATCCTACCGTTAATTTACGCCGTCGAGTTCACCTGACCAACCACCCACCTATCAAGTGCGTTCTTTGTCTGGTATACATGTGACTGAATATCAAAATACCGTTCCAGAAAAACATTAGCCCATTCTGAATAACTCCCAGCCGGCATGGTTTTGCAGAGTTGTGTGTTTATTGCACAAATGCACAAATGCGACACATCATAACATAAAAATGCTTATTGGCTTGGCGACCATTGTAGCCCCAGATCAGCCTGCGCATCCGCGCAGTCTGATCAGGGCCTACAAGGCGCACTATTGCACTGAGGAAAATTTCTTGATACCTCTAATGAACAATTTACATCGGTCAGGATCTACACTGGTCAAAATATCAAGAAGCCGCTTTTAGTCATGGCACGCCCGATATGTCAACAATCACAACAACATGGGACGTTTTCAGTCTTTGATTTTGACCAGTATAGATCCTGATCTGCCCTTTTTTATGGTGATTCTATAATATTTTCAAATGTCTATGCTTTTGTGAAGAAATAAGAAAAGAAACAATATCCATATTATGTTGTTCACCAGGGTCCATTTCACTAACCTAAAATTTTCGCAAGTGCAAATTTATGATAGTCTGTAAATTTTACGTTCACAATGTTTTCTTGTAAACAATTTTTGTATTTACATTTATTGAGCATAGGCTGCATATGAAGCCTATGCTCAATAAATGTAAACACATAAATTGGAATTTCCAGGCGATCCTAAATTTGCACTTACGAACATTTTAGTCGTACGAAGTTTAGTGAAACGGGCCCCATGGGGCTAACCCTTGCAATGCTGAATTAAATTTTACCATCGGCTGTTTATTTTATATTTTCCACTTTTCTCATCAAAAGCATGCTCTGACTGCACTTTAGAATCATTTCCAATGGTTCAATGGTGTTGTCAGACTATGTTTTTTATTGAGAAAGAAGACAAAATATAGAATAACAGCGGACGACCATTTTTTATTTCCTGCTGTCAAAGGGTTAACCCTTAAACCGCTACACACAACAATTGTCGTCTGCTGTTGCTTTTATATCTTGCCTTATTTCTAAATAAAAACATGGTTTGACAGCACTTCAGAATCATTTCCGACGGAAATGATTCTAAAGTGCTGTCAAAGCATGTTTTTGATGATACAAATGGAAAACAGAAATTGAAAGTGAATGGGTTTAACGTCCCACCAACAGCTAGGGTCATATAGAGATGGGACAACAGTTTAAAGTCTCATCCGACAAACCAGTGGGATGGACATACTATGAAAGTATTGTTAATGCCTAAGGCGAGGTTTGAACCCACAACCTCCGGATTGGAAGTCAGGTGTTCTAACCTCTAGGCAACAGTCAACCCCTCTGGAAAATAGAAAATAAACAGCAGACGACAAAAAATTAAGATAGCGGTGTAAGGGTTAACATTCCTGGCTTGATGTTGGCATGTTATAGGGGTATGTTAGTATAATAGTACACTCCAAATCCATGGCGCTTTAGACAACGGAAAGCTCTCGAAATGAAATAGAGCTTTCCGAAAGACATAAAGCTCACTGGGTGGGGTTAGTACAGTTCACCTGGTTATTAAATGACATCATTGAGGTGGGGGGGGGCAAAACTTTCTCTATACATGTATCTTGTTATTTTTAAATACAAGCAAATGTTTGCACATGTAATACACTCCATTAAGAGTACTGGCAGGTAGAGATGAAACATACAAACTTACATGCCAGCAGAAAACATGCAATAAACAGACACATCACATAGGTGAACACATATCGATGGTCTCGATATATTGTCTTATGAACACTTTCCACCCGACAGCTAGAAGTCTAATAGTGACAAACACTGTATATTAAGTGGACGGATTAGCTCAGTAGGTAGAGCGTCGGACTGCGGCTCGGGAGTCCGTGGGTTCGATTCCCACTTTGACCGCTGCAAATGGCCGATTCAGCGTGTCCTTGGGCCAGACAACTTCGTGCTAGCCAGTGTAAATATAAATGCTTTGATTTAACAACGGCACTGGCTCGATGACCTTGCATGTCGGGACCGACTATTTAAGTCCCCATCCGATAGGACTAGGCTAGCACGAAGTTGTCTTGCCCAAGGACACACTGAATCGACCATTCACAGGGTTTGAGGTGGGAATCAAACCCGGGGTCTCCTGTCTGACGTTATACCTATTGAGCTAATCCAGCCACATTTAGTACTAATCATACTACTTTCATAACGGGCATAACCGGATTCAGCTCTCAAATAACAAGGAAGCTAAAAACGTACTGGAGAGATTTATACTGTCAAAGAATTATGGGCAGCCAATGTCCATTCGCTTTGGGAAACCCCTATAAAATATGGGTTTCCCCAATCAAATTGTATCCAAATACATACATTGTTATTTTGATAAACAAGTACAAACATACTAACGATAAATATTTTAGACATTCATTGATGTGAGTTTGTTGGGGTTTGACGGCCTATCAACAGCTAAGGTTATTTAACACCAGGTTAATAGGTTTATTCAAGTACATGTACAAATGGGGGAAAAATCCCAAAATCAGAACTGAATATTTACAATCAAAAAACTATATATTCAGCCCTGAAATCTGAATAATCCTGATCTGATGCCGGGTCCTCGCCACACGCGAATCACTTTGCCCCCTCCCAAATATCAGTAGGATCAGTAATAATCTTACTACTTTTATAAGGGGCAAAAACCCAATTCAACCCGCAGGTAACAAAAGACCCAAAGATAAAAAGTACATGAGGGCAAAACCAGACAAATCGTGGTTGCTATAAGGAGGAACCCCTACCGTTACTTTACACTGAAACGTTCGCCCGACCAACAACCCACTTATTGATGTGAGAACCCATACATTAATGAGTGTTTCCTAGAATAATTTGTGTCAGAACAGTTATGTAAGTTTTCCGCAATAATACAATATGTTCTGCAAATTCTGCAAAAACCAGGAACCAAATTTCCCATTGGGTTCCTGGGGCCCGTTTCCTGGGGCCCCGTTTCCTGGGGCCCGTTTCACTAAACTTCGTACGACTAAAAGGGTCGTAAGTGCAAATTTCGGATCGTTTGGAAATTTCAAGTGATGGATTTACATTTATTGAGCATAGGCTGCATATGCAGCCTATGCTCAATAAATGTAAATCCATTACTTGTTTACAAAAAAATATTGTTAATGTAAAATTTACAGACTATCATAATTTTGCATTTACGAACATTTTTATCGTACGAAGTGAAACGGGCCCTTGGTTTTTGCAGAATTGTTCAAAACATGTAGAGTTATTATGCTAAATGTCAAGTAGCTATATAATAAATACAATAGCCTATTTGAATAAATATGTACACGTAAACTATAAATAGAATTGGTGAAATGTACATGTAGCTCAAGGATTCACAGTCAGGAAGTGACCTCACAACCACAGGCATTTGGCGTGTTTCGGCTTTCATCGGTATAACTCTATATATATGAACAAGGCTTCTAACTTTGGTCGGACACGACCTCATACATTATCATATCAAAATAAATGTTTAAAATTGTAATTTGCTATGCATTATAGGTATTTCTGCAGGATAACGATAATTCTCAAATGATCATATGAACTTGCCACTACAATATTGACGTTATAGCCGTAAACACGTTATTTCATTTGTTACGATACGAGGTTGTGTCCGACCTAGGAAAAGCAGCTGAAATTCGATATTCTTAGCATAATTATGTTATTATATAACTATGCTATTTTAGCAAGATAACAATAATTCTCAAATGAATTCTGCCAAAATATTCATATTAGCGTTCATACAATCGCGGAATTTGTTATGATACGAGGTCGTGTCCGACCAAACTTCGAAGCCTTGGGACTGTTTCACTAAACTTTGTACGACTAAAATGTCCGCAAGTGTAAAATTATGATAATCTGTAAATTTCACATTAACAATGTTTTCTTGTAAACAATTAGTGGATTTACATTTATTGAGCATAGGCTGCATATGCAGCCTATGCTCAATAAATGTAAATCCATCAATTGAAATTTACAGACGATCCTAAATTTGCACTTACGAACGAACGAAGTTTAGTGAAATGGCCCCCTGGTTTATATATATAGTGATAACGATGAAAGCCGAAACACGCCAAATGCCTGTGCTCAAAACTACAAGTCACAGAAAAGCACGTACATGTAAAGCGAAGCATATTGAACATGTTGTGGAGAAAAATTTCCCAATATATTCGATATTGCAAAACAAATGGTTAATAAATATTCATACTTATAATTACTGTGATAACAAATTTTGTCAAGGAAATAAATTTCACTTGACAGAATGCATTACTTTAACCGTCACTACGAGGGAGACGGAAATCGTCGTCTGCTGTTTTTTTGTTTTTTTTCTTTAATTCTTAACAAATAAACGGTTTTGACAGCGCACAAGAATCGTCTCCATTGCAAAATATATTTTTATTAAGAAATACGACAAGATGAAAAGAAAAATTAGCAGACGACAATAATATCAGCTCCTTCAATATCATATGTTAAATTATAGAAGGTTGGCGCAGTTGAGTTTATGTCATCTTTTCTCAACATAAACATGCTCTGGCAGCTCATGAAAATCACCTCCGTTCTGTCAAAACGTATTTTATTATGAAATAAGACAAATGTGAAAAATCAGCAGACGACAATATTTTTTTTCATGCTTAACCCTTTCAACCCTAAATAAGTGAAATGGACTGTGATATGTTAATTTTCCGATCATCGCAATGGTCACAAATTGATTTTCAGACTAGTCCATTTGGTAAAAAGGTGTTTTATTTTTATTTTTAAAAACAGGAAAATTAATTGCAAAAAGTGCAGATCCTGATGAGCCGGCTCGTCACGAGCCGGCTCATCTCGATCTACACTATTTGCATATACCGCTATAGTGGTCTCAATTGTTGAAAGGGTTAAAGACTAAAATGACTTATAAAGTGGACGCATTTGAGTTTATATCATACTCAATGGACGCCAACTCTTCCGGTAGACTCTGAATCACATCGCTGGAGGGCGAGATCAGATCCGTACTGTTCTGCCGTTGTAATAATCGTGGCGGTTTTGGTGGAGGATCATACGGCGAGACGTCATTCCCGACATTTTCCGCTTGACTTGGCAGAATTGTTGAGCTCCCTTCGATTTCGCCGGTTTTCCGGATCGCAGAGTCCGACTTCGTTTCGGCCATTTTGTTTCTATTTTTAGACTTCTGACTGGTTCTCTGCCACGATCCGAGATTCCAGCTCCATCTCGATTTGCTCTTTTTGTTTTCCGATTTTGAATTTGGAAGTAAAAGTTTGTCAAATAGATTCACAATGTCAAATGAAGCCTTTTTATTTGTTTCTTTGTCTGTGTCTACATCATTAGACTTCTGTGGTTTGAATTTAATTTCATCCGGAGAAATGTCCACAGATGTAGACTGGTTATTGAGAACAGTTTTCTTTGGGGAATTATTATCACTACCAGGTAAGTCTAGGCTTTCTTTATCAAACATGTATTCTGTGGCGGTCTTCCTATAAGCTTGTTTCTGTGGAGAAGTGGAACCAAATAACTTACTCACAAAACTGGTAATGGAACCAGTCATGGTTGGTGAGAGAACGGACTGGTTCTCCGATGTTTCATTCTTCTGGAAGTCCAGTTTAGCTGCTACTGCCGAGAACAGAGACATAGGACCAGACTGGCTGGCTGTGCTCGATTTCATGCTGTCCTGAATACTTTCCGTTGGAGACATAATATGATCACAGTCTATTTTACTGGTTTTCGCATCGCTGTATAACTGAAGCTGGTATTTTGTTAAATTTCTCCTTCGTTCGGCTAATTTACCTACCTTTCTCTCATCGTCATGGAAACTAAATGATCCCAACATCTGGTTTTCCAAGGAAACGGATTCTGTAAGTTGATTTGACAATTCAAGTGGCTTTGGTTCTTGTGTTGGAGTTTTCCTCGCAGGTAATGTAGCACTAGCCAACCAATTCAAAGCTTTAGAAGCAGTCAGTTCCAGCACAGTTGTAACTTCAGTAGAAGGATGCTCATTGGTCAGCTCGCTCACATGACTCTTGTTACCTGTATTCTGATTGGTTGGTTTGCTGATGGAGCTCTCAACCGAGCCAATCATGTCCTGGGATTTCATTTTTGAGTCTGCGACTGCCTGATGTAGTCCATGTCGAGTTGAAATGGAAGTATGGACAACGGCTGGGTGGAGACAATCATGGTGTCGTAGTATTGCTGCAGGACGCCGCTGCTGTGAAGCATTAAAGCATCCGTCTCATAGAATCTAGTCAAGTGTTCCTCTTTCTGTCGGAGGTAACTGATCCAGTAATCAAGTAGCCTTGAACTGAAAAATGAAATGGTAAGGTGGAGTTACTTCCCTTGAGGCAATATGGAGAATTAATTTGTTGATTGATTGTTGATTGATGGATGGATGATTGGTTGATCAATTGATACAGAATGATTGATATAGGTTGATTGATTGGTTGATAAATTGATTGCTTGATTGTTATATTGATTGAATTTTATATCGCTTCAGCAGCAAAGAAATATACGTAATTGTAGACATAATAGACTTCTAACTTGCATGTGACTCGTTCAAGCTCTATTTGTCAGGGGGGGGTGGTTTCACTAAACCCAGTACGACTAAAATGTTTGTAAGTGCAAATTTAGGATCATCTGGAAATTTCAATTGGTGGATTTGCATTTATTGAACATGCTCAATAAATGTAAATCCAATAAAAAGAAAACATTGTTAATGTGAAATTTACAGCCTTTCATAAATTTGCTCTCACGAACATTTTAGTCGTACAAAGTTTAATGAAACGGCCCCCAGATGTTAACCAAAGTTGGTTTATCCTACGAGACGCACCATGCGAGTTTGTACCCAAGAACTCAACTCTCACACACAAGAATGCCAAAGACTACACCAGGTCTTAGGTCGATATTCAAGTAACGATGATTTCCGATCATTAAATGTACGCATCGCAACGCCCAACAAAACACCATATGAAGAACAGAGATTACAAATGATGGATGTTCATGTACAGCGAAACCTCGCTAAATCGGACACACTGGTTTCCGGTTTAGAAAGGTTTCACTGTAAATCAGGCATTTGATTATTCCGAGCCATAGTTTTATGATATGCGATCACGAACAGGCACTATCACCTGAGATAGATAAATGACCAAGAAACCAGAGCTCCAGATAAGCTGCGTATTTGATTAAATACCCAATTAAAATTGCCAAAAAGCCAATTGAAATTTGAAGTTGCGAGTATCAAAAAGCAATACAAATTTTATGGTACCTTTATCATGCTGCAGAAAACAATAAACAGGCCTCAAATATAGCATATTTTTATTATTTTCTAAGAAAACACATCTTGGAATTGCATTAGAATTGTCTCCAAGGAGACAATTCTAATGAAATTCCAAGACTTGTTTTCATTTCGAAGCAAACTATTCAATAATAGCTGTGTGTTAATGTGTAAACAGTAGTGTGATTTTATTTTACCCAATTAAAATTTTGAAATACTCAAGAAATGATGGAGTAACAATACTCAATTACTAATTCCTTATCTGGAGCCTGAAGAAACCCATCAAATTTCTGATCACATATGTTTGTGTTGTCTGTTTAGAAAGGTTCCGCTGTATAAGAAAGTGGAAGTGAATGGGTTTAACGTCCCAAATCTAGGTTCTTAGCAACAGCTAAGGTGATATAGAGATGGGACCACAGTTTAAAGTCTCATCCGACAGACTAGTGGGATGGAAATACTATGAAAGTATTTCTGATGGCCAAGGCGAGGTTTGAACCCACAACCTCCGGATTGGAAGTCCGGTATTCTAACCCCTAGGCCACAACACATACCTCCGCTGTATAATAAACTTACTTGAGCAGTCCGAAGACAAAAGCGTCAAATTTCTGCTGGTGTGTCCCGAGGTATGCCGTCTGCTTCACCTGGTTTACCAGGTCTGTCAGAGCCCGCGTCTGTGGTGCTGTAAATTGATTGATTGATCGAGTGACAAATTGAAAAACTTCCACATGGCGTTCTTAATGATGTGACAGTGTATTGTAGCTTTCACATTGTATGTTTGTTTATTGGTGTTTAATGGCCTATCAACAGCAAAGGTCATGTAAAGCCGGGCAAACGGGTTCGATCCCATTTTAACCTGCTGGATTGGGGGGAAAATCCCAAAATCAGAACGGTATATTTACATAGAGAAAAAATAAATTCAGCCCTGAAATTAGAATAACCTGACCTGGTGCCAGGTCCATATCACACCAAAGTCACTTGGCCCCTTCCTTTCAAATAGGATTATGAGTAATCATAATACTCACATAAGCAGAGTCAACAGTCACATACAAAATGCCAAAGACGTATGTGAGGGCCAAACCAGGTCAGAATTCCGGTAAGGATGAACCTAGATCGTTAAATTACCCATCGCATGCTCCCACCATGTCTCGATGAACCGTTTTTATCCTGTCACCACAGTGCATATGTGCCGTGAAACATTTTTGATATCCTGTCAATACGACCTAATCACTGCGTATGAATATGTGCGGTGGCTGGGGTTATTTTGTATTGCATTTTAAAGCTATTTGTGCGGTTTTCATATAGTCGATTCTCCGATTTTGAGGGTGCGGCTGGGTTTATTTTTTTTGCATTTTACAGCTAAATAGCTAGGTGTTGACCGGATAAATAGAATAGTAGGTTAGTGCCATGAATGGGAAAAATATCTGGCGCAGCACGGAAACAGATATTTTTTCCCATTCACGGCACTAACCTACTATTCTCTATCTATTTTCCTTATTTCTGAACCAAAGTATATGTTGTGACCACTCATTTGAACCGTCTCGGCGAGACGGTTCAAATGGTGATCACTACATATACTTCTGATGAGAAATAAAGAAATTCTTTAATTTTTTCCCCTTTTCCTGAGCCTTGCCAGATATTTGTTCCTATTCACGGCACTAACCTACTATTCTCTATCATCAAGACGTTCCAAATAGTCACAACATCCACCTTTGATGAGAAATAATGAATATATTTATAATTTTCCAACAGTAAAATTGTGCATCGGAAATTTGTGCCAACTTCTGACATCATCTACGGAAGATATTGTATCTTTTTAGATTCTCATCAACAGTTTGGATGAAACTTGGCGGGCGGGAGGCTTCTATTTTTCAGCTTTTATTGAAAATGGTCTAAATCTAGCATAAAAATGTTGTTTGAAACTATATGTATTTTTAAACGTTACCTATTTCGACAGAGGCCTCAACAATCTTCCACACGGAAACCTGGACTCGTCCGAACATCTGAAATCCCGATAGATGGCGCTTCATACCGTTACCGATCATAAACGTCAACACGGGAGATAACTCCGTCAGGACTAGGTCGCCGATTTCTGGTGTCTCCGCTGTGTTGCCGAGTCGCAGCTGTAATATTGGTTGGTCGGTTGGTCGCGTGGGTTGGTTGGTTGGTTGGTTGGTTGGTTGGTTGGTTGGTTGGTTGGTTGGTTGGTTGGTTGGTTGGTTGGTTGGTTGGTTGGTTGGTTGGTTTGTTTGTGTGTTTGGTTGGTTTGAATTGATCGACATTTGATTGATATTTGATTGATGTATTTATTGACAGGGTAATTTTTTTTATTCATTGATTGATTGATTGAATTATACATTTATTATAATTTGATTGATATTTGATTGATAGTTGGTTGATGCGTTTATTAACTGAGTTTAGTTGGGTTTTTTTTAGGTTTTTTAGTTGGTTTATAGATTGGTTGGTTGTTTAGTTGGTTGTTCGGTTGACTGGTTGGTAGTTGGTTGTTTATTGATTGGATGGTTGATGGTTTGTTAGTTGGTGGTTGGTTGTTACTTTTGTTTGGTTGACTGGTTGGTAGTTGGTTTGTTTGTTGGTTGATTGGACGGTTGCTTCATTGCTTATTTGGTTGGTTGGTTTATTGGTTGGTTGGTGGTTCGTTGGTTGGTTGTTATATTGATTGATTGATACAATGGTTGATTATTTGATTGAATTTTGTCAATTCTCTTCATCACTTACAGAATATATTGTATTTATTCAGAATTAAAGGTACATGCCCACTCAGTAGGCAAAACATGTTCTTTATATCAGAGACATCATCGGAGACATTTTCTGGCAAAATAAACATTAATTCACCATTACCCCACGTATTGATTGCCATTATTATACATTTTACATCAGACGTAAATTTCCACAGATATCAGGGGTGATAACCGTATTTCCTTAAAATGTTAACGGACATTACTATTTTTCTCTGTATTTAGTTTTTGATGTGCAATGATCATACTTCTGTCGAAAATATTATTTTATCAGGAGACGCATTTAATTAGTCTAAATAATTAAAAAATATCGTGCCAGATTTGCATATGAAAATAGCCTTGATACAACCGCGAGTCACTATCAGTAAAATACATACAGTCGAACTTGTGCTTACGACCACTTGTAATAAACGACCACCTGCTGTAAGCGACCGGTTTGAATCCCGCCCGACGAATTTCCCATAATAACGTACTTGCAATGAACGACCACCTGCTGTCTGCGACCAGCGACCGTATAAATACGACCCATTCCGTCAAAATACGACGCGTTTAACGACCGTCGGCGACTGTCAGCGCCCATGAAAACACGGCTCGAAACACGGCTATAACGGTGGCTATAATCCATAAAACGTGTATTTAGCGTTCTATAAAGACTGGTGTTTCAGCATTATCTGGGTCAGGGTATGGGATCACGTGGTCTATTGTTTACAATGCAGCCCAAGGCAATCTCGCTTAAATCGTAAATTTCATTCATCAATATGACTTGCAGCGTAAACAATAGATCACGTGACCCCACATCCTGAGATTATGCACGTATCAACCGCATGAATAGGCAGGACACGTGACCATAGGCATTTTATTTATTATCAATTAATCCGTTTAAGCATCTGTTGATCGCGAGTAGTATACATTGTAATAAGCGTCTGTCTATCGCGAGCACTATACAACGTAATAAGCATGATTTTATAAATAACTCGTATGTTTAATACATTAATACATACAAGTTTGTATGTCATAGGCATTATTAATAATTACTTTAACTTCTGTTCAAATGACATGATTTTATATGGGTCCGTTGCTAATGGAATTCCCGCAATAGTTGGTAACCGAAATAAATGCGAATGATACCAGTAACCCGTGCAGAATTACCAGTACCCGTGCATGT
The DNA here is from genome assembly GCA_029237695.1 of Conchocele bisecta. Classification (NCBI taxonomy): domain Eukaryota; kingdom Metazoa; phylum Mollusca; class Bivalvia; order Lucinida; family Thyasiridae; genus Conchocele; species Conchocele bisecta. The sequence goes on along the minus strand of CM055275.1, from coordinate 11,966,345 downwards.
CCCGAAATTTTATAACGCGGTCGGATTCGATCGCGGTTTGAAATCTTGGACCCCGACCACCGCGTTATAATGGAGCTGCAGTGTATTCAAACTTATGTTTTCCATTGTACATGTTATTACTTTAATAAACATACATATATGTGTATACATGTTATTACTTGACTGTGTTGTCACTGTGTTGTTTTTTTATATATCATCCGTGTACCCACTCCACATGCTGTCCATATTAAGAGACCACTTTTGGCAGTTCCCTTGAGTGGTCTCTTAACACAAGTTTGACTGTATTACTAAATGATTATATCTGTATAGCGGCCACTCATAAGTTTTAGAACTGGTGGAATAGTGACACCATTATACACTTATTTAATTCCTATAAAGAATATTCTGTGCCTACTGAGTGTGCATGTACCTTTAATATCAGTACAATAGTAAAAAAAAGTTGGAAGCAGTTCGCCAGAAATGTAATACATGGCTGACAGACTGAGTGATAGACATATGCCATAGCTAAATCATACCAAGCATATCTCCAAGTGCAGTCGTGGGTGTAATCTCAAATATATGGTTTGCGACTTCAACACTAGCTACAATAGTTGATTAGCTCGAGTCCGATATGTTACCTCGCGAGAGGTATTCTACTTCAACACTAACTACAGACTTCTATAGCAGGGTTTGCAAACAGTGTAGATCCAGATGAGACGGCTCGTAACGAGCCGTCTCATCAGGATCTGCACTGTTTGCAAGTAATTTTTGGAGAAAAAAACACTCCCTTTTTATCAATGGACGAATCTGAAAATCATTTTGTGATGATTGGATTGGTCGGAAAATTAACATATCAAAATCCATACCAGTTGTTTAGGGGTGAAAGGGTTAAGATAAGGGTCTGGCTTTGAAATTATTTGAATTGCATTTTTTTTTCTTTGCTAGACATGAAGAATGTTCTCACATTTAACCAGTTCACCCCTAAATAACTGGAATGGACTGTATTATGTTAATTTTACGACCAATCAAATTGTCACAAAATGATTTTCAAACTAGTCATTTATGAAAAGTGGGCGTTTTTTTTTCTTCTAAAAAATATGAAATTACTTGCAAAAATTGCAGATACTGACGCGACGGCTGGTCACGAACCGTATCATCAGGATCTACACTGTTGGCAAACACTGCTATCTATAGAGGTTTGTAGTGTTGAAAGGGTTAATAGCGAACTGTGTCAGCCCTGATATGTTGTAGCAGGACATAATCATGTTTTTAAAGGTACATGTACATGCCCACTCAGTAGGCACAAACTGGGGGCCGTTTCATTAAACTTCGTACGACTAAAATGTTCGTAAGTGCAAAATTATGATAGTCTGTAAATTTCACATTAGCAATCTTTTATTGTAAACAATTGATGGATTTACATTTATTGACCATAGGCTGCATATGCAGCCTATGCTCAATAAATGTAAATCCATAAATTGAAATTTACAGACGATCTTAAATTTGGACTTACGAACATTTTAGTTGTAAGAAGTTTAGTGAAACGGGCCCCTGATCTTTATAGGAATTAAATAATTAAGTGTATAATTGTGTCACTATTCCACCAGTTCTAAAAATTACAAGTGTATGCTATACAGATGTAATAATTTAGTAATGTTTATTTTACTGATAGTGGCATGCGGTGGTATCAGGCTATTTTCATATGCAAATGAGGCATGTGTTTTAATTATTTATACTAATTAAATGCGTCACAGATAATAAATAGTATTGTCCTTTAACATTGTAAGGAAACACGGTTATCACACCTGATATCAGTGTGGAAATTTACGTATGATATAAAATGTATAATAATGCCAATCAATATGTGGTTTAGAACGTTTTGTGCCTATTGAGTGGGTATGTACATTTAAAGGTACATGCCCACACAGTAAGCACAAAATTATTTTGCAAGAACATGTCTCAGATGATGTCTCCGATATAAACATTTTGTGCCTCCTTGGCAAGTACCTTTAAAACAGAGATAATTCCAGCACAAAAATATTTACACAATTCCCTAACAATTGATTGGTCCGTAGCAAGTCTCTGTCCAAAATTTATATCCCAGTAAACTCCCATGCCGAACTACTTTCCATAACCGTGAGGCGCAGTTAAAATAATTCTTAAGAAAACAGAAAATAAACACATTTTCATTACGCAAACATTGTATTAGCGAGCCTACCTCACCAAACCCCCGGTTACCTATGTAAACAGGGGGTTTGATGAGGTTGCCGCGCAATAGGTAATGCGGTCAAATAGGTCACGATGCAGTGACTATTTTCAATCAATAACTTATGTTGTAAGCGATTGTAATGTGTATTTTCAATATTTATATTATTAAAATGTATCATATCGGTACCCCTTTCCCTTTAAGTAATATTTGTATATTTTAAATGTAATGATGTTGTCATGAAGCGCATGAATATAAGTATTAATTAATCCAGTTTATATTGAGGCAAATCACACAGCCTAAAAACATAGTGCTGGAGTATAAACCATAGTATCGTATATTATTCATAAGTATATCACTATTAAACATTAATTACAATATGTATGCATATTATTAAAACAGTAAGATGCTACCGCTGTTTCGCTGTATGTGATATTTATAACAAAATATTTTTTTATTCTTTTTCGTCCCGCGTAACGAATTTCTGTCACACAAAGCGCCATTTTCAGTCATATTTTGACCTGTACATATGAACCGGACAGGACAAAGTTTAAACAACGCTCGATTTCCGTCCAATTCAGATTTCTCTGCAGAATGTTCAGACTAACTACATATTAAGTAATGTTGATAAATAAGTGTTAACGGCTGGAACATGGTTATCACTAAAGGGAAGAAACCACAGTCGTATTATTGAAAAATAAGATTTACCTGAGACCTCATGGAGGCCGCCATTAATCCAGTGTAAACAATAGACCGTGTGATCCCATTTCCTGAGTAGCCCCCGCTTAGTGAAACGATGTGTAAATCATATATGTTCCCCAATAATTGGAAACGGTTTGAATTTCTCGGTAAAAAACTAGAAAGTCATAAAAAAAATAACGATGTATATTTAAACATTGGATGACGCTTAAACGGTATTACTCTCTCATCGGATCGTCAGTTGTCGTCGATAGCGATTTAACGTACTGATCTGGTCTTAATTTATTGTCAACTTTCAACGCCATTTACAGAATATATGGCTAATTTTGGAAATAAATAACGGCAAATTACGATGACGTCTGCTCTGAAATATCTGTCAACATGCGGACGTAATTTAAGGAAATCGATTATATTTTAAGGCTACATCTGTGACTAATTACGAATTTATGTATGGTCTTTGGCTACACCCGACACATTACACAGATCTAGTTGTAAATACACGTCGCTTTGTGTGGGGAAAAAATCGATAATGCGTAGTTGTGTGTGACGAGGTGTTGATCTGATGACACCACACAGCTGTGACCCTTAGGCAATGTTTTGAAATTTACGTGTCGTTTTGATGTGTGCCGCAACACCTCACTGTCGGAGACAACATGACAATTAACGATATACTCTCGATTATACACAGATCTATTAGACGGCTGGTTATTTAAAATAAAGAGTAGTTCAGTACACCTTCGCCCGATATTGTTTTTAGAAAATCAGTAATATTTTCCGGAAATGGTGTTGAAAAGTTGACAAAAATTCTATCACCGTATTTAGTTGTGCCGATATTGTTTTAAAAAATCAGTAATTTTTTTCCGTAAATGGTGTTGAAAATTGACAAAATATATAGCCGCATTTCTCCGATATTCGTTTAGAAAATCACCAATATTTTCTGTAAATGGTGTTGACACAAAATGCAGCGTTCACGCGGAATTCAAATAAAATACAAAATAATAATTTAATAAATAGACGCCGATGGCTACAGTGAATTCTGGTCGTGGTAGCCACAGGCGCAGTTCGAACAGTGTTGTGAGCAGATGGAGGACAATAATTATTTCAAATTCATAAAAAATGTTTGCTGTCCGAAAATTAATTAATTGTGACAGCCAAAAAAAAAAGATTTTGGGACAGTAAAACATTATATGGTATAGACAGTACCTCAAACTTAAAAAAACAGTAACAAACTGTCTGTGTATATATTACTTAAACTTAAAACATCAGTAACAAACTGTCTGTGTATATATTACTTAAAGACAGACACTTTAATTGTTGGTAAGTTGTTGGTAAGTTTCTATCAATTTATAGGTATTTTTATTAAAATCATAAAATTGTGAAAATATTAAAAAATATTAAAATCACAAAAATAATATATATGGAGATTTTTTTTATATACCACGTCGAGGTTTGAACCCCCGACCCTTTCGGGAATCGGTAATTAAATCATTGAAGTCCGCGACCTTAACCTCACGACTGTTGCGCCATTTATGACAATCACAGTTATACAGAAGTGCTATCAGTATTACGCCACCATTTGAACGTAATAATTATTAAATTATTTGCAACTCCATCTACAACAATACCGTTACAGAGATACGCTATTGAAACAACATGTATTAGTACCCATAACATAACAAAGTAATGTATCATTATATATCACAGGAGATAGCTTAAAACTATATATACTAATCATAAACAGAACAATCCGCTTGGCTCGTATGAAAATAGTTCGCGTGATATTGATTATCTCCCTTGCCGAAAGTAGTTCAGTGATTTATTAATTCCAAATAAGACGTGTTTGCGTAATGCTTGATGAATTTATTTCAAATGCTGGAATTATAAGGAAAAAATGGCCTTTTTGTTGAATTTATCAGGGATATAAACTTGGAAAAGTCGTGGGAATACTGGACGAGGCCTTCCGGCCTTCGTCCAGTATTCCCGCGACTTTTCCAAGTTTATACCCCGATAAATTCCACACAAAGGCCATTCATTCCTATAATGTCTTTTTTTTGCTAGTTGTACATACCTTATCAAACGCGTCGATAGATTTAGCAAAGTGAGCAATTAGGACATCAGCCGCATCGGACACGTTGGTGATTCGCGCTGAAAATAATAAATAATACACGCATGTAGTGTTAGGCTTAGAGCGAAATCGGCGGGACCTTAAAATACCAGTTAACCCATTCTTTCGGAATACACCTTTACGGGTATGATTTTTTTTTAATGTTTTATTTTTGTTATTTCTCCATGAAAGTATATGATGCGACCACTCATTTGAACCGTCTCGATGAGACGGTTCAAATGGTGGTCGAGACATATACTTCTAAGCACATTTAAAGAAAAAATTTATGATTTTGCCCAATCAGAATGGCATATCCTCGGCTTGAAATTGGTTAAATTAAATTGCATGTACTTCTGCATCATTTAATTCGGAATCCTCTAATTGACCCCCTTGGTTAAGTAACCTAAGCACAACACTAACTAGATTTGTCAGTAAACGAGGCTTACGGAATACGCACCGCGTGGGCCCAGGTGTCCCTAAATATGTAAATTGTCTACGACCCTGGGCTTAGCTGGTGTGGGACGAATGTGAATTTGTGACAGGGCTGTAGAGGACCATTGGAGCAATGCGCGTGTGAAATATGAAGGAAGGAAACATTAATGATAAGCCATTTATCAACATTGCAAAGTATACTTTAGTAGCAAAGTATACTTTGAGGGAGAAATTTTCAATTTTATGATAAATTTATTAATTTTTATTATACTGAATTTATTACATTATCACAGCCAATTTGGCCAATTTGGCTGTGATAATGTAATAAATTCAGTATAATAATACTGCATACTTTTAATCATGAAATATATGCATTTGTTAGTTCTATATGAAATAATGCATTTCAGGAAAAATAAATGATTATACTCCCTCAAAGTATACTTTGCTAGTAAAGTATACTTTGCAATGTTGATGAAATCGGCTACTGAGCTTTAAGGAGCAATGCGCGTGTGAAATATGAAGGAAGGAAACAGTAATGATAAGCCATTTACCTGAGCTTTAAGGTTTAGTGACGGACGGACGGACATACTCACTGCGGTATACTTGTGAACCCAGATAAGTGCCTCTTGTACGCAAGAATTGATTCACAAGTATACCTGGTTGAAGACGGACAGATGCACAGACGGACAACCTGTAGCATAGTGTACAAAAAAAGGTGGGTGGGGTAATGAGATTTTTTGAAGCGCTTTTTTTTCTGTCACAGGTCCGAATTTCCTACCTGTGTGAAACTTCACGAAACAGGACATCTTGGAATTAGGTGGAACATCAGTAAACCGGACACACTCTGGAATCCCATCTGAACCCAGGGTGTCCACTTTAGAGAAGTTCCACTCACGTTCCATACTCCGCTTCCACCTACCGATCTTTTCTTTCATCATATCGTCCGACCAAAGGTTGTTGTCGTTCGTATCCATGGTTACTGGGAACTCTTCAGGTGGAGAGTCAGAACTGGACGTACTGCCGTTGTTTTTGTTGTTGTTGTTGTTGCTATGGGAACCGCCATCTGGGGTCTCTCCGGCTTCCTGCGTTGCTTCGTTTGTTTCTGGAAATCGCAGAATTTTATTAAAGGCACTGGGTCTCAGATGTACAGAGAAAGTGAATAAACGAGGGAAAAAAAATAGTTTAATTTTCATGATTGCAGATTTGTGTATAATTCCAGCACAAATTTATTTACACAATTTCCTAACATTTGATTGGCTCGTAGCAAGTCTCTGTCCAAAATTTTATATCCCAGTTAACTCCCACGCCAAACTACTTTCCGTAACCGTGAGGCGCAGTTAAAATAATTCTTAAGAAAACGGAAAATAAACACATTTTTTTTTATGAATTTATTTCAAATGCTGGATATAAGGAATGAATAGCCTTTTTGTGGAATTTATCGGGGATATAAACTTGGAAAAGTCGCGGGAATACTGGACGAGTAATTTTTTATCGCCAATTGTTTATTTTTATCGCCAATTGCGAAAGTGGCTTTTCCAAGTTTATACCCCGATAAATTCCACAAAAAGGCCACTCATTCCTATAATAATTTCTGAACCAAATTGTACCTTTCAGTTGCCCCTAAATAAATCAGGGATTGGTAAAAACAAAATGTTTATAATAATACTGAAGAATGAATAACTTCAATTGACGAGAGAAATTTTCAATTTTAGGATAAATTTAATAATGTTTATTATACTGAATTGATTACATTATCACAGCCATTTCGGCTGTGATAATGTAATAAATTCAGTATAATAATTCTGCATATTTTTAATCATCAAATATATGCAGTCGTTAGTTCTAAATGAAATAATGCATTTCAAGAAAAAATAAATGATTACTCCCTCAAAGTATACTTTGCTAGAAAAGTATACTTTGCAATGTTGGTGAAATCGGCTACTGGTTATCTTGAAATAATGCCCTCGTTATTGGGTCCTACAGCTACATAAACTCGGTTTGCTACGTTCACTCGTTTATTTAGCGTAAGGGTCCAATCACTTGTGCATTATTTCACGATAATCAGTTCACTTGGTTAAATAAACGGTATATATTACATGCTACCCAGTGATTTACCGTTATTCTGGTGGGATTCATTTCCTTGAAGGAAATATTTCCTCCTAGACATTCTTGAGACGTAACTGATGTCACTGACGTTATTTTCTAAGAGCAAATTTCATATTTTTCGAAGAGCATGTAATATACAATTTATTCCACTACCACTTTGAAAATACCGGATTTATTTCCCTTGACATCTGTAAATCCGACAAAGAAACTTGTGCTCCGACTCGTTTCTTTATCTGATTTCAAGATCAGGTATTTCAAAATGGTAGTTGAATATACTCTATATAGTCTTTTTATGCCACCGGGTTTCGAAGTGGGTGGCATATAGTGTTTGGACCGTCCGTCTGTCCGTCTGTCCGTCTGTCCGTCTGTCCGTCTGTCCGTCTGTCCATCCGTCTGTCCGTCTGTCCGGGCACACATACAGGGTCTTAGGTGGTTAGAGGCGTGGCCTAAGACAAAAGAAAACAATAGATTTATTCCGTTGACCACTTAAGCCTATTGTTCCTTAGGTGGTCATTCCTTTGATCTTTTATATAGTAAAAACCACCTAAGGGATGTCACGTAAGGACGTCCGTTCGTCCGTCCGTCTGTCCGTCCGTCCTTCCATCACACTTTTCGGTTAACCACTTTGTCACAGTTTCTCAAATATGCTGCAGGTGGCGTTCAACAGACGCATTTCTTGTTAAATGTGATATACTATCATTTCACAACAGAATATAAAGATAGTTCAGTTTCTTCTTACTGCCTTGTGTGTTTGATTATTGGTGTTTAACGGCCTATCAACAGCTAAGGTCATGTAAGGCCGGGCAAACAGGTTTGATCCTGCTGCATTGGGAGGAAAATTCCAAAATCGGAACAGATTATTTACATTGAGAAAAAATATATTCATCCCTGAAATTAGAATAACCGGACCAGGTCCATACCACAGCAAAGTCACTTGGCCCCTTCCACTAAAATAGGATTACGAATAATCGTAATACTCACATAAGGGGTATACATATTAACCAGATTCAACTGTCACATACAAAATCTGAGACCATGTGCCTTTAACTTAACCCTTTCAGCACTACAGACCTCTATCGCGGTGTTTGCAAACAGTGTAGATCCAGATGAGCCGGCTCGTGACGAGCCGTCTCATCAGGACCTGCACTTTTTGCAATTAATTTTCAAATGGACTAGTCTGAAAATCATTGTGTGACCATTTCGTCGATCGGAAAATTAACACATCACAGAACTTTTCAAATTTTAGAGGAAACAAAATACCGAATTATAATAAATGGACTAGTTTGAAAATCAATTTGTGACAATTGGATTTGTAGACAAATTAGCATATCACAGTCAATTATAGTTATTTAGGGTTGACAGGGTTAAACATAAACAGGTAATTGAACAAACACAAAGAGATTATATTGATAATCTTTGATTTGCTGTCTGTGCCCCAGACTGAAGCCAAATTTCCAGTAAGTCCATTCTATTGATAAGACAGATTAAACAAGCTATATTCAGATTATGTTTTAGACGTTTGTTTGTTTATTGGTGTTTAACGGCCTATCAACAGCTAAGGTCATGTAAGGCCAGGCAAATGGGTTTGAACCCGTTTTAACCTGTTGCATTGGACGGGTGGGGAGGGGTCCCGAGGTATGCCGTCTGCTTCACCTGGTTTACCAGGTCTGTCAGAGCCCGTGTGTGTGGTGCTGTAAATTGATTGATTGATTGATTGATTGATTGATTGATTGATTGATTGATTGATTGATTGATTGATTGACAAATTGAAAACCTTCCACATGGCGTTCTTAATGATGAGACAGTGTATTGTAGCTTTCACATTGTTTGTTTGTTTATTGGTATTTAATGGCCTAAGGTCTGTGACAGTGTATTGTAGCTTTCACATTGTTTGTTTGTTTATTGGTATTTAATGGCCTAAGGTCTGTGACAGTGTATTGTAGCTTTCACATTGTTTGTTTGTTTATTGGTATTTAATGGCCTAAGGTCTGTGACAGTGTATTGTAGCTTTCACATTGTTTGTTTGTTTATTGGTGTTTAATGGCCTATCAACAGCTGTCATGTAAGGCCGGGCAAACGGGTTCGATCCCATTTTAACCTGCTGAATTGGGGGGAAAATCCCAAAATCAGAACGTAATATTTACATCGAGAAAAAATATATTCAGCCCTGAAATTAGAATAACCTGACCTGATGCCAGGTCCAAACCAAAGTCACTTGGCCCCTTCCCTTAAAATATGATTACGAATAATCGTAATACGCACATAAGGGGCATGACCAGATTCAACTGTCACATTACAAAATGCTAAATGACGTATGTGAGGGCCAAACCAGGTCTCCATTCGTAATTCCGATAAGGCTGAATCCCAATCGTTAAATTACCCACCGCATGCTCCAACCTGTGTACAGTTTAACATGTTTTAGATGTATGTAAATTGTAAAACCTTTTTTCTATTCTTAAAAGTTCTCAGCGTATTTGATCATGTGAATATATTCTGACCACCGCCATTTGAACCGTCTCAAAGAAGGACGGTTCAAATGGGTGGTCAGAATATATACTTTTGAGAAGAATTAATTATTTGCATTTTTCTATAAGAAAGTGATGAAACAGAATAATAAACTATATTATTGTATTTCTTAAAAATTGCTGTCTGTTTCCACGTTTTGCTGCCGACTAAAATTTGGACTATTGCAAACACATTAAAATGTTAAAAATGTTTAAATGTAAGTACTTTTTCTTTTCATCATTAAACAAAAAAGTTCAACCTCCCCAATTTTTTGTGGATTGGGGGGGAAATCCCAAAATCAGAACGTAACAAAAAGAAAGTGATGAAACAGAATAATAAACTATATTATTGTATTTCTTAAAAATGCTGTCTGTTCCATGTTTTGCTGCCGACAAAATTTGGGCTATTAAACACATTAAATTTTAAAAACAAGACATGCCCCGCTGGCAGCCAAAGAAAACAAGGCATATTTGATTATAAGCCATTTACCCGAGCGCTAAGGTTTGGAACGCACCAAGTCTGTGAGCTTGACCCTGGGCTTAGCGGGGGCTAGACGAATGTGGATTTGTCACAGGGCGGTAGAGGAGCATTGGAGCAATGCGTGTGTGAAATGTGAAGCAGATCCGAGCAAAGAAACAGAAATTATAAGCCATTTACACGAGCGTTAAAGTTTCAAACGCACCAAGTCTGTGACCTTGACCCTGGGCTTAGCGGGGGCGGGACGAATGTTGATTTGTCACGGGGCAGTAGAGGAGCATTGCAGCAATGCGTGTTTTGTTTGAATATTTCTTTAAGCAGATCGAGCAAGGAAACAGAAATTACAAGCCATTTACCCGAGCATTAAGGTTTCGAACGCACCAAGTCTGTGACCTTGATCCTGGGCTTAGCGGGGGCGGGATGAATGTGGATTTGTCACAGGGCGGTAGAGGACCATTGGAGCAATGCGTGTGTGAAATGTGAAGCAGATCCGAGCAAGGAAACAGAAATTATAAGCCATTTACCCGAGCGTTAAGGTTTCGGGACGCCGGTGGCGGGGGCATAAAAATTGGGGAACGGCAAAAAGATGTTTTTTCAATCATTGTTACTAAATTATTTTACTTAATTTAATTACGCTTGCATCTACAATGGAAACTTTGTTCTATATAATAATTTGGTATCTATAGTATAATCATCAATCACAACACAAAATGAAGAAATATCACAATTTTTCCTTACTGGTACGAGCATAGTAAAAATGCCAAATTATGCCAAGGCAAGTTATCTCCGCTGCGTATTACAGGTTCTGATATCAGTCACTTAAATATAACGCATGTTAATGGGAATGTGATCAAATAAAATGATGCGATTGATTTACCGTAAAGATTCTAATAGACGCCCATGCTCTAATAGATGCCCACCCCCCACTTTTTCTGTTGAAAATGACCAATCCATCTTTTGGCTGATTTTCTCGAAATTAGTGCCTCGAATAAACGCCCAGTACTAACTTGAAACAAAATCGGAGCTAATTGTCCAACTAGATTTCTTTTCTTACCAGTATTTTGAAGGGAATATTAACTTCCTTGGAAATCGGGCAAAAAAACATAATTGCTACTTTCACTTTCAAAAGCAGAAGCGAAATTCAACTTTTTTCGGTGTCGCAGTAAATTCCTGATCAGCAGTAGCTATTTGCACGGACACAGGGCAATCAGAATTTACACGGTTACGGAGGGGCCTTTTTCAAAGCATCTCAAACCCATCTCGTATAATCAGGCCTCGACAAATCCACTCGTCCACTCGTATTGGAGAGTGGATTTACAATCTGGACGAGTGGTAATTTGAAGAGACAGTGCGGCACAAACATTAAACAAATTAGGAATGTATATTTGAAATCCAATCTGGACGAGTGGAAAATGAAGAATTTGTCGAGGCCTGATAATACGGGTGAAATTGACATCATGTTGGATTGTTGGCCGATATTTGCTAGGAGATGAGCAAAAATAAATATGTCTTGTTCTAGACGTGGCCATGGGTACATATTCGGACCTAAACGTCCACAGGCCAAAACGGCCATGGTCCGAAACGGTGACAGTCCGAAACATAAATCTGATCAGCATTATTGATTGACGCTGTCTTGATATATACTTTACCAGTATTGTAACATTTTCAAGTTACCGACTGTACCATAATGACCAAAGTGGGCCGAAACATCTTGGTCCAAAATTTCCATAAAGTGACAGACAGTACAATCAAGCCCGTCAGACGTTTGGGAGTAACGTCCCTTCGTTATGTTTTTGTTATTTGAAAATCTTTATTTTTATCATTTTCCCTTTGCTGAATAACACTTGCCTCTATTAAACGCCCACCCAGGACTTCGGAGCCAGTGGTGATTCTAATAGACGCCCGGGAGTCTATTAGAATCTTTACGGTATTACAAAATGGATGTGGCAAAAAGTTCAAATTAATACCAATTTAACAATGGCGCAGTTATAATAATTATCTCGACATTGTGGTTTTGTCATCAAGTAGATACAGTAGATTAAGGATTTACGGGAGGAAAACAGAGATCTACATACATGATCTTACTTTCTGGATAATTTAACCCCTAGACCGCTACTCACAACAATTGTCGTCTGCTGTTGCTTTTATATCTTGCCTTATTTCTCAATAAAAACATGATTGACAGCACTTCAGAATCTTTCCAATTTATAATGGAAATGATTCTGAAGTGCTGTCAAAGCATGTTGTAAATTATTCTAAAGTGCTGTCAAAGCATGTTTTTGATGATAAAAATATAAAATAAACAGCAGACGATAACAAAATTAAGATAGCGGTCTAAGGGTTAAAGTGATATTTATTATACAAGTTTACCCACTTTCATAAGAAACGAGGCTATGTTGAGTTTCTTATGAAATCATTCAACAAGTTTAATATACAATGTAAATGTAAAAAGGATGTCACATGACTGATTCAGAGCTCCAGATAAGGTGCGTATTTAATTATTTTAGCTATTAGAATCTTTACGGTACATACTATTAGGTTATTTACTGCACATGCAGTGAAAGCTCACGTACTGTATATATCTGAGACCATAGGTGACATTATCGGGATAAGATTTCCATCAAGATCAGTTCCAAAAAATAAATTCCCATCCCATTTATCTTTATATATAAAGATAAATGTGATGGGAATTCTTTTTTTTTGAACTGATCTTGATGGAAATTTTAACCCGATAATGTCACCTGTGTCCGAGACATCATCGGAGACAGTCATGTTAAATACTGTGTCCTCTGAATGTAAAGCCAAAAACAGGTTAATGAAAGTAATTCACATAATGGCAACACTCAATAACCAATTAAGACGTTAGCTTTGTTCTCTCGTTAGAAAATATCACTCGCTAGTTAACCCAATACACATATACAAGTACATATAATACACGTCATTATCCAGATAAGCTGCATATTTGCTTAAATACCCAATTAAAATTGCCAAAAACACAATTGAAATCAGAAGTAGCGAGTATCAAAAAGCAATAACAATTTTGTGGTACCTGTATCATGCTGCAGAAAACAATAAACAGACCACAAATATAGCATATTTTTATTATTTTCCATGCAAACACATCTTGGTATTTCATTAGAATTGTCTCCTTGGAGACAATTCGAATGAAATGCCAAGACATGTTTTCATTTCGAAGCAAACATTTCAATAATTGCTGTCTGTTTATGTGTAAACAGTAGTGTGATTTTATTTTACCCAATTGAAATTTTGAAATACCCAATTGCTTCAGAAATGATGGAGTGACAATACTCAATTACTAATTCCTTATCTGGAGCATGCATATACAAGTACATATAACACACGTAATTATATTCACAATAACAAATTATGTCCCATCTTTCACAATGCACCCAATTGTGTCTATATCCCATCCTGTAAATGTAGTATTTACATATTTACATATTCTAAATATAGCCATAAAACAGAACATGTATTTCCCAGTGAAGCACTAAATTATATGGAGCATGGGAAGCAACTCAAATAGTATTCTCACTGAATCATGTCTGGATTACCTCCCTTGGTATAAACATGCATGTTGTTGTTTGCCATTTTTACTTGTTTTCAATATGCGTTATCTACTAAAAAATGTTTAAACAATACAAAAACAATAATGTTTTTGATAATATTAAATTAAAGGAAAATTTATGAATGAGCCTTCCTTTTATTTCGTGAAATTTGGTCAAATATTGATTTTATTGCGAAAAACAATTTCCCCATGTTAAATCAATCCCCGTAGACATCTTCACAGAGTGGGAAAACTTTTTACAACTTCAGAAATACTGGACCGATTTTCAAAATTTAACTTTTGTTTTCTTAGTTAGATCATTTCCAATCTATCTAGCTAGGTTTTGGAGTCAATTTCCAAGATTTTTTGTTTTCTGCCTCCTCCCACAGCTCCTCCACCTCCTTTTCCCCCCATGTTAAATTCCCAGACAAATCAATTTTTCGTAATAAAATCAATATTTGACAAAATTTCACGAAATAAAAAGAAGGCCCTATTCTTAAATTTTGATAAAATTTAATATCATCAGAAAAAAATACTGCCGTTGCATCATTTATATGGCCGTAAAATTTTGGCAGGTTTCGTGAAACAGACAGTAGAACTTGTTTTGTTGGCACAGACGGTCGTCGAGACGGTTCAAATGAGTGGTCACAACATATACTTCTGATGAGAAATAAAGAAATTCTTCAGCCTTGCCGGATATTTTTTCCCATTCACGGCACTATATAACCTACTATTCTCTATATAACCACTAATCATGCACCCTGACATATGTATATGTGTTATAGAGGGAGTAACAAATATGTTTAGCTTATTTTTGTTTCATTTATGATGCTTTTATGCATATTTAACCCTTTCAACACCAAGTAACTTAATAGGATGTTCCATGCCAATGTTTCACGCTATTTCATTCATTCAAATTATCCCATTCTTCTAAAAGGGTAATCTGTACGACGTTTAAAATTATTAACAAACAGTGGAGATCCTGATGAGACGGCTCGTTACGAGCCGGCTCATCTGGATCTGCACTGTTTGCAAACATTGTCTCTATAGAGGTCTGTGGTGTTGAAAGGGTTAAAAGTTTTACGAATCAAACGGCAAAATTGCAAAATTCTAAGTCGAAAAGGGGAGATTATGCATGACCCGGGGGTTGAATCAAAAATTGAAATAAACTTTACGCATCTACTCATCATAACAGAGCTACATGCCAGGTTTCTAGTACGGTCTAAAAGTTACATAGAGTTACATAGGCTAAAATGCTGACCGTGGGTAAACACTGGGACGAAACAAAAATAAAAATAATTTTTTAACACAAGAATTCAGCGGAATCAAATGTCTCGCCTTGTTCCGCCTTGACCTTCACCCTTGGGGTCGGAGAAAAAAATAATTTAATAGACGTATATTCATCTACATATCATAGTAAAGGGATGTATAAAGTTTGATGACTGTACCTGATAAGGTGTTGAAGTAATGATCGTAACACGAAAATTTAACATTGAAAGTATTAACAAATAGAGTTTGACCTTGACCCTGGAGACCCTGGGGCCCGCCAAAATTTGTTTAATAGTCCTATATTCATCTACATATCATAGTAAAGGGATGTATAAAGGTTGATGACTGTACCTGATAAGGTGTTGAAGTAATGATCGTAACACGAAAATTTAACATTGAAAGTATTAACAAATAGAGTTTGACCTTGACCCTGGAGACCCTGGGGCCCGCCAAAATTTGTTTAATAGTCCTATATTCATGTACATATCATAGTAAAGGTATGTATAAAGTTTGATGACTGTAGCTGATAAGGTGTTGAAGCAATGGACGACTCCAGAAGAGCAACACCTATATCTCGCTTTCCGCTTCGCGGGCGATACAAAACAGGCAATACATTTATTTGAGTCAAGCTGCTTTTAGCGAGTCAGTCGGGCGATGGGGGGAAACAGACATCTATTTTATGGTGGCATAAACTGGTATTCTCTACTTCTATCCTATCTTACCAAACGTGCAAAGTATACTTATCTTGCTAAGTACACTTTGAGAGAGAACTTTTCAATTTAAAGGCCCTGAACGGCTCAGTATTACAATTTTCCCATTTTTTAAAACACTAAAACATGTTTGGCAACTGATTTAGTACACAAAAGTAACATATACTGCCTAATAGATACATCTCAAGTCTTGAGATTTACATCTTAATCGCAATGTGAAGACAACAAAACTTGTTTTGTGTACCACTCAGTGCAACATGTCAGTATTGACAATTTCATTTCCGTAACCCAATGGCTTCGGCTCGGAAGCGAGTCGATAAACTCCGGCTATCATAATTCATCGGCCGCGAATCGAGGAGTTGAGGAGTTGACCCGAGCGTCTATTGGAAAATCGATCGGGCTTTCAAACACGCACCTGCTGTTTGTTTATCAACAAATATTGATATTTTCATCGACTACAAACTCATTTTTGTACCAAGATGAATGCAAACAGTTTCAAAGTGTGTGTAAATAGAAACCTGTTGGATTTATGTGTGGGAAAACCCAATAGGAGGCCAAATTCGGCAACCTGAGCCGTATAGAGGCTTTAAGGACAAATTTATTATTTTTTATAATACTGACTTTATTACATTATCACAGCCATTTTGGCTGTGATAATGTAATAAATTCAGTATCATAATTCTGTATACTTTTAATCATCAAATATATGCAGACTTTAGATCTATATGAAATAATGCATTTCGGGAAAAATAAATGATTACTCCCTCAAAGTACACTTGGCTAGATAAGTATGCTTTGCAATTTTGGTGAAATAGGCTAAAGGAGTTGTGATTGATATATTGGCGGATAACAAATTATGCGCCAGAGCCTATCAAGGCCAAACATGGCAAAAGGGCATTTTGTCAGCTGGCAGATATACGACCTACCTTTCACTTGCCCAGCCCCGTCATCACCTTTACCATTCTCCGTCTGCTGCTTGTTGCCGTTAGCGACCTGTTGTCCTTGGCAACAGCGTGCTTCCGCAACCTGTGCCGGTTTCTTTGCTGACACAATTGGACTTATCGACTGGAACGATACCTCTGACGCGAAGCTGACGCTTTTCCGTTTGTTCGCCGTTGATTCACGGTCAGTACTGCTGTCGCTACCAGAAATGTCGTTTGTTTGCGGAATTTCGTATTCTGGTTTGCCGCCTTCGGTCATGTGACATTCACCATCTTTGTCGAGGTAAAACATGACCGGCTCGGCAGCGTCGTCGGCCTGGTACATCATTAGTTGCCCATACTCGTCTGTGACTACATACACTTCATCACACGCGTACGAGTGTCGATTTCTCAACTTTTCTCGCTTCTTAACGTCTTCAAAGTTTAAGTTGTATTTATCAGTGTCAGACATTGAACTTGACCTTAGCACTTGGTTTTGCTTACGTAGACACGACTTAAGCGGCTTTTTGTCGTTATTCGGGACAAAACTTTCATTGGACGACGCGTCCGAGTCGATGGAATATCCCCGATAGCAACACCCCTCGGCCGTTACTAACAGTTTATCGTTCACCATCGCTCGGTAGAAGTCACTTTCAGTAAAGTCATGCTCGCGGCCTGAATTTGGTGTGTTGCTATGGTAACCTTCGCTATCCTGGCAACTGTCACTATGGAAACATCGGTGCTGCTCTGGAGATGGCAGTGGAGTTTGCTCCTCTTCGAGGGAATACAGGTTTTCAACCTTTTCACTTTCGATATTTTTAACAGGTTTACTGCCATGGTTGCTCCACTTTTGGTTGATACGACCTTGACCTTTTGTTGTGTGGGGGTGAACCTCGTTCGCATATTTTTCCATTTTAACATTGGCAGTCGCACAATCAGATAGCTTCGCAGGGACTGAGTTAGCCCTTTTCTTTGGCTCGCAACAGGTTTTTACGGATTTTGAACTTTCAGTGTGAGGCGGAAAAAATATTAACCTTTCAAGGTCATTGTATGGATTTGACCTCTGTACATTTTCGCTCTGACAGTATCCGGGGTCAATACCAGAAGAGGCAGAGCTTGTTGAAAACCCGCTACTGCTCGAGCCAGATTCCACCTCGTGACTTTTCTTATGACTAGATTTTCTTTTCACCTCGCTGCAATTACATGTGTGACAGGAACACGTTGTCGTTTTCTCTTGAAAGATTTCAAAATTTTCAAGTTCAGTTTTTGGTGCTATGGTAACGGGTACAGGCATATCAATTTTCATTGGATCAAAAAGCGACTCTTTACTTTCTTCCTTGCTTATGCTCATAGACATGCTTAAAAATGCCAAGTCCGGTAACGACAAGTGGTTGTAGTAGTTACAGTAGCCAACTCGAAGTTGATGCGACGATGACTTACACCCAAGTGGAGCGGCAGATTTGGAACGTCCAATTTTACGTGAACTACCCGGTTGACGTTCGCATGACTTACTACTCTTCTTGGCTTGGGTTTGTGATACATTCTGCTGGTACCTTTTGTAGTCATCCGAGCTTTTTGACCGTCGTACTTTAGGATTTATACCAGGGTCGCATAAATGTTCTGGGAAAGTAAACGGCTGTTGGATATCCTTAGCAATGCCTTCATTGGAGCGAAGGAAGTCAAAATCATCATAACATTCGGAAAGGATGGACAAAAGTTCATGTTTTTCGTAATCGGACGTCTGCAATGACTGGTCCCGTTTGGTGACGTATCCAGGTAAGTTGACGCCATTACAAAATGCCAAATCGTAGGCAGTCTGCACAGCAATTTCTTTTGTGACGGGTGGAAATTGTGATCCAACGTTCTTCGTACCACACCATAATGTTACAGTCTGAGGTGAAATTATTGTTTCCTTTGTAGCACACTCGCGTATGTTGTTCGTTTGACAACCGAGGGACATTGGGCGATTTGATTCCCGTGACGACGAGGAACATTCCATTTTCAGCCAATCAAAAATCCTTTTGTTAGTGTATGCTTTGGTAATACTTCCCGTCAGCCCTTCCGGTAACTGTTCACGTTTACACCGACATTGCACACATTCAACTGATGATGACAGTGAAGAACTGCTTACTTCTAGAGCTCTTGATTTTTGTCCTATGAAATTCGGTAAAAATATTTGCTCCAGGTTGTTCAACGTTTCCGGGGAAACTGGATTTGACTGACTCTTCATTCTCTGGTAGAATTCAAGTAGTGATGCGGAATGTCGCTTCCCATGGAAACTGTCGCTCAAGTCAGTTAACTGTCGTCCCTTCCTAGAAGATAACTTTTTCCAGCTAGTTGACGTGCTCATTTCGGGTAGACTAACGCACCGCGATGTTTCAGAGTCACCAAAATTCCGGATACCTTTAACTTGTTTCCAGGAAACAAGTTTCTTTACTGGTAACGTATGGCTATGAACGCCAGCCTTTCGTAAAATATCTGCAGGTTTTCCGATTCCAACTAAAAACAGATTCTCTGACTTCAGTTTCTTTTTGTTCGCTATGGTCCCTTTCACATTGTCAGCAGGTTCGGAAGGATGTGATACAATGGTTTGTTGTTTCTTCGGCAATGAATCCGAACTCAAGGATGGTAACTCTTTACTTCCAGCTGTTAGCGTAGCACTGGTTCGAGAACTTTCACTGAAGAGCGGCAACTCCTTACTACCGGCTGTTAATGTCGGACTGGTTCTCAAGCATTCGTCATCACACGAGTCCAAGTCGCCAAGTTCTGTTGTTTCTTTCAGCGGCACTAATCGCTTAATTGGACGTCCAGATAAATTCTCGCGTGCGATATACTGATGGTTTTGCCGGTGTACCGGTGATAATTTATTTGAGTAACAGAAATGGAAGCTGTCTGAACTGACCTCTTGACCTTCACAGCTTGCCTCGCTGACATTCACCTGACCTTCACCCAGTCCCCTTTGTAATGAGTCATGCGAGGTCAGGCTGGTTTGGCTATGCATCCAGTTACCTTGACACGAATCATGCGATGTCAAGGACAGGGAAACATCTGTCTCTGAGCCTGACGCGGGATTATGTGAACCATCAAACGATAGGAAGTATTGTTCTTTCCTCGGACAACAGTCAATATTCAAATTCCCATCACCTGATGAGTTACACCCACTCGTATCTACATTGTGCCCTTGACCTTGGCCTCGATCTAAACTATCCGTTGACAGAATATGCGTCGGCGTTGGCGTAAATAGAGGTCCGTCACTCAGATCAATCATGTCACTTGAACACATCATATCACGTTCACTAGATGACATTTCCATTGTCGAATTTCTGCTTCCGGAATTTCCAGATAGCTCTGAATCGTACTGGACAGTTTCTTCGCGTATCTCCTGATGCGCTTCCGACCCATGCATGTTGTTCATACTTAAATGTGACGAGTCTCGCATGTTGTTGTAACTAACATTTGATGAGCCACCGTTATGGAAACTCAAATAACTCCCGGTGACCATTTGAGGAAAGTCAAGAATTGACGGTGTTGGTTCTGTTTCTATCGGCGTTACAGATGTTTCGCGTAAGTTTGTGTCAAACTGCACAGTAAAGTCCTCATCATAGAAGTATTCATTGTTACAAAGATCGTCCGGTAGGTTGTTCAACCCTTTCTCCTTTTTAGGCGAACCTTTTTCGTTTTCATTGAAAGAACCATTGCTTCCGGTTAAAGATGTCTGGTTATCCGGTTGGTGCGAGTTGCATTTCTTGGAGCAGTTACAGTCACATGACGCTTTACAAGGTGAGCCGCCATTGGCTGCATTCTTACAGTCACACCCACCATAGTTACACGCCACACCATTGACCGGTTTCACATTACTCTGATGTACATATTCATTACTTGTTTCAAGATCAGAACTGGAGCTCAATTTTCCATTTTCATTGGTTAATTTATTCATGGTTGATGAATATTCATGACTATTTTCAAGATCAGAGCTAGAGGTAGATTTTCCTCTCATTGCATTGGTCAGTTTAGTTCCTCTTAATGAATATTCATGACTGTGCTCCAGATCTGAACCAGAGCTTGATGAACTAGACTTTGTAGAATTTGCTGGCGACACATCCTTCCAAGTGATTAAACCCTTCTTATTTTGAGTTTTGTTCTTTTCAGGTGAATTTGGTGACTTTACAAATTTTGCAGACTTCTTCGGAGAATTATCCGGAGAATTTACGGTTTTATTCTGATCAATTATTTCATTTTGAAACTTATTCAGGGAACCGGACGATATTTTTCCCCAAGAAGTCGTCCGGGAACCGCATGAGCCATCTGATGAGCCGGACGATTTCATTGGTTGGTTGTTTCCTTCACCGTCCATGTTGATGTTTGTGATTGGTCGGTTGTTGACGGGGGGACATTTGAAGATGACTTGCCCCTGTTCGCAGACCCGCGTGTCTCCAGACCAAGTACCCTGGAATCAGAAGAAATTTGATTTGATTTATTGGTGTTTAACAGCCTGTCAACAGCTAAGGTCATTTGAGGCTGGCCGGGTTAACAAGATAGAATCCCATGTTTTTGTTTGTTAGTTTGTTTGTTGGGGTTTAATGGTCTATCAACAGCTAAGGTCATTTAAGGCCGGGTCAATGGGTTTAGTACTAAATCCCATATATTACCTGTACAAGTGCAAGTACATGTACAAATGGGGGAAAATACCAAAATCAGAACTGAATATTTACAATATATATATTCAGCCCGGAAATCAAAATAATCCGATGCCAGGTAATCAGTAATAATCTTACTACTTTTATAACGGGCAATAACCTAATTCAACTCCCAGCTAACAAAAGAGCCAAAGATAAAAACGTACCTGCAGGCTAAACCAGGCAAAAGGAACCCCTACCGTTAATTTACGCCGTCACAGGAATCAGAAGAGATTGGATTTGATTTATTGGTGTTTAACAGCCTGTCAACAGCTAATGTCATTTGAGGCTGGGTTATCAGGATCGAATCCCATGTTACCTGTTGTGATGGGGGGGGGGGAGAGTAGTAAATTAAATTCCAAAATCAGAACTAGGCCCTATTCAGCACGGAAATTAGAATAACCTGACCGGGTGTAAGGTCGTCACCACATCAGAGTCATTGACCCAATTCCCTAAATGTAGTAGCATTATACTAATATTATTATTATTATAATGGTTATAACCGGATTCAAGTCTCATGTAACAGAAAACCAAAAATGTACCCGAGAGCCCTGGAAACAGAAATGAAATTGACATCTTTTTAAATATAAATATATTCTCATATTTTTAGCTACGAATATGACATACACTGTATAAGGTTCGACCATG
Organism: Conchocele bisecta; assembly: GCA_029237695.1. Taxonomy (NCBI): domain Eukaryota; kingdom Metazoa; phylum Mollusca; class Bivalvia; order Lucinida; family Thyasiridae; genus Conchocele; species Conchocele bisecta. The sequence continues at coordinate 11,944,049 of CM055275.1, read as the reverse complement.
TCCACTCAGCCTCACTCACTCACTGCCGTGGGTAAACGTTTGCCATGGCACGAGGGAACTGTTTGAACCCCAAGGCCATAGTTCAAAGGCTGTAGTGTCAAACAACGACAGTCATGTAACAATTTATCCCGTCAACACAGTGCGTATGAGCCGTGAAACACGGTGCCGTGAAACATTTTTGATATCCTGTCAATACGACCTAATCACGGCGTATGAATATATGAGGTGACTGGGGTTATTTTTTTGCATTTTAAAGCCATTTGTAGGTGTTCACGGGATAAATAGAATAGTAGGTTAGTGCCGTGAATGGGAAAAATATCTGGCCTCACCCATAAAGTTTCCTAAGCCTTGCCAGATATTTTTTCCCATTCACGGCACTAACCTACTATTCTCTATATATTTTCCTTATTTCTGAACCAAAGTATATGTTGTGACCACTCATTTGAACCGTCTCGGTGAGGCGGTTCAAATGAGTGGTCACAACATATACTTCTGATGAGAAATAAAGAAATTATTGAGCCTTGCCGGATATTTTTTCCCATTCACGGCACTAACGTACTATTCTCTATATGTTGATCTCGTGATGTGAAATGCCCATATTTCCCGAATGTCAGATCACGAGATAAACTTGTGTGTCATATTTGTTACAAAAATATGACTAATCTATTTATTATAATCACCAGTTGTTGGACTGTATACCATGTATATGGTAAGAAATGTATATTGGCATCATCATCACAGTGCAGCTTATGTCAGTTTGGCAGGTGTGTGTATTAACTCTTTGCATGTTAGCGGTGAAAATATCCGCCAAACAAATTAGGAGTACCGGTATATGTTAGAGTCCTCAATTCTAATGAAATTCCAAGACATAGTCATGATATTTACAAGGAGAAATAAAAGAAAATATGATGATTTTTTGTCCGCTAGTTTTGAACTATTTATAGCCGACAAATTTCCCAGCATGCAAAGAGTTAATATAGATACAAGAGTACTGATATTCCACTGTGAAAATTGCAGTTTTGGCAAGTAGATGCATGTTAGCGGTGAAAATATCCGCCAAACAAATTAGGAGTACCGGTATATGTTAGAGTCCTCAATTCTAATGAAATTCCAAGACATAGTCATGATATTTACAAGGAGAAATAAAAGAAAATATGATGATTTTTTGTCCGCTAGTTTTGAACTATTTATAGCCGACAAATTTCCCAGCATGCAAAGAGTTAATATAGATACAAGAGTACTGATATTCCACTGTGAAAATTGCAGTTTTGGCAAGTAGATGTACATGTACGTATATAAATATACACATACAGATACCAAAACTACTGATATCTCACTGGATGTTGTTTATTTTCATCGATGAGAGCATAATATCACTTATTTACAACACACAGCTATGTATTTCATGGATATCTGATGTCGATACATAAAAAATGTTTTTAAATAAATACACACATAGAGATATCGAAACTACTGATATCTCACTCAGGAAGTTGTTTATTTTCATCGATGAGAGCATAATATGGCTTATTTCCAACGAATAGCTATGTAGTTCATTGGTATCTAGGGCCCGTTTCACTAAACGTTGTACGACTAAAATGTTCGTAAGTGCAAATTTAGGATCGTCTGAAAATTTCAATTGATGGATTTACATTTATTGAGCATAGGCTGCATATGCAGCCTATGCTCAATATATGTAAATCCAATAATTGTTTACAAGAAAACGTTGTTAATGTGGAATTTACGGATTATCATAATTTTGCACTTATGAACATTTTAGCGTACGAAGCTTAGTGAAACGGCCCCCAGATGTCGATAAAAGAAAACAGTTTTTACAAAATAAATATATTTTCCTACCTACATGTACCTATATTTTGGCCTACTGTCTGTTTCACGAAACCTGCCCAAATTTTACGGCTACATGTATATAAACAATTCAAAAACAATATTTTTTTCGATAATATTAAATTAAAAGAAAATATAAGAATGAGCCTTCTTTTTATTTCGTGAAAATTGGTCAAATATTGATTTTATTACGAAAAATAGATTTGTCTATGGGAATTTAACATGGGGGGGAAGGAGGTAGAGAAGCTATGGAAGGAGTCTGAAAACGAAAAATTTTGGAAATCGACTCCAAAACCTGGCTAGCTGGCTGATCTAACTAAGAAAACAAGTTAAATTTTGAAAATCGGTCCAGTATTTCTGAAATTAAAAACATTTCCCCATGTTAAATCCCCATACAGGGATCCTCCAGATTATCGGACAAAAATGGCAGTTTTTTAACGATATTTTACGGGCATAAATTTTTCACAGAACAATTTTCGGTTCTTGCTTTCTCAACGCATGTAAACTATTTAGCAAACAGTGCCATCTTTCTCGCTTAAAATCGGGTCAGATGATCAGTCGTAAGATTGCCCCAAAATTAACATCGACAAACAGTTATCCGGACAAACATATACTCGTCTTATAACTTGTATTCTCAACATGAAATCATAATTTTATCGCTTGTAAACCAGTGTAAACAGAGTTGTGTAGTCCTGCAGAAAAAACAATCACCATTCGCTTCTTGGAAAACAACGTATTTATAGAATTTATTTTATTTATAGAACAACTCAGAAATGACGTAATGGGCGCATTACATATCCCCGCGAGACTTTTAACGTTGTAAACAACTTGTGGACAGAGTTGAGGAATATTTTCAGCAAATATTACTAAAATGTTTACCGTGGCAATATATTCTTCACACTGGCATGGAAACAGCAAGCACCTGCGTGACTTAGATGTATTTGATGCAAATTCTGATCAAACGAATGCTCTTAATTAACAGGTATTTTCATTTGTCCGATAAACTGATTGTCCGGATAATTGGTATGACCCCTGCAGACATCTCTGGATTTAACATGGGGAAATTGTTTTTTCGCAATAAAATCAATATTTGACCAAATTTCACGAAATAAAAAGAAGGCTCATTCTTTATTTTCCCTTTAATTTAATATTATCATAAAAAATCTTGTTTTTGAATTGTTTATATAGCTGTAAAATTTGGGCAGCTTTCGTGAAACAGACAGTAATCAAATTGAAGCTGTCCCTATAATGTGTAGCTTAAATAATCTCAGCTCTACGGATTTCTTTTACTATTTCATCTGTCTTTTATATTTTCTGTATCCGTGAGAGCTATATAAGACCCTTATAGTGTAAAATTTAGTCACAATAACAGCCCGATCTCTCACATGAAAGTATACAAACTTTGACATTGGTTATCCTTTTATTCCCATTTTTGTAAACCAACTGTAAAATCATCCCGTCAAAGTATTGGCCTATGAATGTGTATAACATTACTGTGAAGTGTTCAACTTCTCACTCATCCGACTGTGTAGCAAAACGCCAGGACAAATTGGCAGGGCCGTAGCCACGTAGGCAGTTGCCTCGGTAGAAATTTTGGCGATTATTTTTTTACGATGCTACGCGCTCCCACTGGATACACAATTGTTGGATTTTCATTTATTGAGCATAGGCTGCATATGCAGCCTATGCTCAATAAATGTAAATCCATTTCATAAGATTTGCCTCGGTAGATTTTTACCTCTGGCTACGTCCCTGATTGGGCTGTTATTGTGTTTGTTTGTTTGTTTGTTTGTTTGTTTGTTTGTTTGTTGGGGTTTAACGGCCTATCAACAGCTAAGGTCATTTAAGGCCGGGTCAATGGGTTTAGTACTAAATCCCATATATTACCTGTACAAGTACATGTACATGTTCAAGTACATAATTATACAAATGGGGGGAAAATCCCAAAATCAAAACTGAATATTTACAATAACAAAATTCAGCCCTGAAATCAGAATAATCCTGATCTGATACCAGTTCCTCGCCACACCAGAATCACTTGGCCCTTCCCAAAAGCAGTAGGATTAGTAATAATCTTACTACTTTTATAATGGGCAATAACCCAATTAAACTCCCAGGTAACTAAAGAGCCAAAGATAAAAACGTACCTGAGGGCCAAACCAGGCAAATCGTGATTCCTATACGGAGGAACCCATACCGTTAATTTACGCCGTCTCATTCGCCCGACCACCACCCACGGGCTGTTATTGTGACTAAATTTAACACTATAAGGGTCTCAGCTCTCACGGATACAGAAAATATAAAAGACAGATGAAATAGTAAAAGCCATATGTAGAGCTGAGATTATCTAAGCTATATACAGTCGAACCTGCTCGGGCGGTCACCTTTAATCAGCGGTCACCGCCGTTAAGCGGCCACTTCAATTTCCCCCCGCGCATTTTTGCTATATAAAACGCTTTCATTCAACGGTCACTCGTCTAACGTGGCCAGCGGTCATTAATTATCATCCCAAACTAGTGATCAAATTTCATTAAACAGTCACTGCTAATCCCGATTTCAATGTACCCTGCGGCGGTCGTTACCGAAGCGCGAATTAACAATGATGTCAGCAGTCAATGCGGGTAATTAAAACACCAAACACGTCAAATTGTATTGCCCGAACTGTCGGCGCATTATTGAAAGAACAGCCGATCGCATCCGGGTTCTTGCACCCTTGTCCGTCGATTCGTAATTTCTATAGGTTACCGACACAAATGTTGTAAAAAGGAACAGCCATTGCCAATTACCAAATTAACAAAACACGAATAGCTGATATAATTGGTGTGTATTGCCAAGGACCGAGTGTAACCGGCTCAAATATAATTTAAGCAAATGGCCTCATATGTCGAATATGAGCCGAATGTCGCACTTATTGACTGCTTTTGCTGACACCGCCTATGCATTATTTACATACGCGACTGGAAATGAATCCAAATTCAACTTGACCAATACCAGACCAAAAAAAAAAAAAAAAAAAAAAAAAAAAAAATAAAAAAATAAATAAAAAAAGTTTGCATAACTTATCCCACACACCATTTCAGATTATGCCCTATTATCTAGTACAATAAGTTGTCTACAATATAGGTCTTGCAGATTAGCAGTTGCAGTAGGCTGTAAAATAACAAAAACGTGAACATTGGTGTTTTTATTTGTTGATAGAATTTTTATTTCATTAAATGATTATAATTCAACTAAATATTTGTTACTTGTTAAGAAATCCACTCATTACATGTTCAGGTTCAATTTTGAAAATATTAAATAAATATAAAGATATACATTTATATTGATATTTAATCATATGGTACTATAATTTTTAAATTAATTATTAATATTATTTATTACATTTGTATTATCAAGTCTGACAACATACATGTCTATGTTATCTTTATCTTCATTTCAATTTTCAAAATTTACCTGAAATGTACCTGAAAACACAACCCTCTATTAAGAGGTCACCTCTGTTAAGCAACCAGTTTTGTCACTTCCCTTGGGTGGCTGCTTAAGACAGGTTTGACTGTAATGTGTACCTGAGCACTAATGAAAATATACTCCTCCCCACACCACATCACCCACACTAAACTTAATTTGTTGCAGTATAACTAAAGTAAACACCAAGTCTTCCCCAGAGCTAACATTACATCACAACATCCCATCATAACACACTAGCAGTTGCCAAAACATGTAGATTGGCAGTGGATAAACTGGTCCATGGCCAAGTCAGAATCCCCAAGGTAGGGTAGAAATTAGCAACATTCACTTTGGATAAAATACAGGCCATAAGAGCTTCGTGGTATGGACGACAAAACGCTCTTTATATCATACCCGTTTTCACTCTGATAATAACTCTTTACATGCTAGCGGTGAAAATATCCGCCAAACGAATTAGGACTATATGTTTTATTTTTCTCTGTAAATGTGTCTTGAAATTTCATTAGAATTGAGTCCTCAGGACTCAATTCTAATGAAATTCCAAGACATATTCATGATATTTACGGTGAGAAATACAAGAAAATATGATGAATTTTTGTCCGTTAGTTTTGAACTATTTATAATCCACAAGAGTTAAATATATATAGAAGGTAGGACACTCGCCATCTTTTCAACCAACGGAAGTAGTACTGGGCCCGGCTCACTAATTCAGTAATTGTAACATGCGAGAAGGCTGGGACCCTGCTGGTCCCGGCCTTCACGCACGTTACATTTACTGCATTGGCGAGCGGGCCCAAGGTAATTAATCCACTTCTGTTGGTTGAAAAAATGGCCTACTATACCTTGTAGGTATATAATATGGGAGTAAAATTAGGTACGATTTAAAGAGCTACAGAGCTCCAGATAAGCTGCATATTTGATGTCAGGTCCTCATCACACCAGAATCACTTTGTTCTAAAAATTACGAGTGCCCGCTATACAGATATAATCATTTAGTAATGTTTATTTTACTGATAGTGATGCACAGTGGTTACAAAAGCAGGCTATTTTCATATGCAAATGATTGTTTGTTTGTTGGGGTTTAACGGCCTATCAACAGCTAAGGTCATTTAAGGCCGGGTCAATGGGTTTAGTACTAACATCCCATATATTACCTGTACAAGTACATGTACATGTTCAAGTACATGTACAAATGGGGGGGGGGGGATCTCAAAATCAGAACTGAATATTAACAATAACAAAGAAATCAGAATAATCCTGATCTGATGCCAGGTCCTCACCACACCAGAATCTGCAGCACTTGGCCCCTCCCAAAAGCAGTAGGATCAGTAATAATCTTTTATGGCCTTATATTAGGTGCAGGTTTGGCCTAACCAATAATTAATTATGTTTGCATATTCCTTTCTGTACATAGAATCAAACATGTGTGCTGTTTACATCGCCAATTTTGTCTAGATGTGTTTTACAGAACTATAGTATGAATCATACTTCAACACACTATAAATCACTCAGGTACAGCCCCAGGGTATCGGAGCTCCAGATAAGGTGCGTATTGGCGTACTTATTTGGTCGTTAATTTACGCACTTATTTATTAACATACGCATTGATTATCAAAAGTGGGAGTACAAAATACTCACAGCAATGTGAAAATACGCATTGATTTTCAAATTGAGTAGTGAAAATACTGTAATAAAGTTGAAATTATGTAATAAAGTTGAAATTATGTGAAGCCGACTTATGGTGTGTACAGGGTTCCCACCCTTTTGGGAAGACCAAATTCCATGACTTTTCCATGACTTTCAAGGACCTGTTTTCGAAATTCAAGGACCCATATTTGCATGGATGATGCTGATGAAACGGTGTCGAGCCTGGAATACACTTGTGTTGGGGAGAGAAGTTACTTCTCTCCCCAACACAAGTGTATTCCAGACTCGACACCGTTTCATGTAGTACTTCAGTTCTGAATTTACAAAATACCGATTTGGTACCAGTTGCCCTTACCACATAATATCGCTTGGCTCGAAATCACACTGAACTTTGCTCAACAACACCAATAATTGGACTGCAATACAAATTCCATGACTTTCAATGACCTTTTCAGAAAAAGAGACAAATTCCATGAATTTCCAGGCCTGGAATCCATTTTTCCAAATTCCATGACTTTCCAGGAATTTAAGGACCAGTGGGAACACTGTGTGTACAAGCACCAAGTGATTATTATTTTTTTATTTATTTGATTTTATTGGATTTTAGACCAGTCCATTTATGAAAACGGGGTGTTTTTGGTCTCAAAAATGTGAAAATTACTTGAAAAAAGTGCAGATCCTGATGAGACGGCTCATTTGAATCTACACTGTTGCCCAGGCCTCTCTCTATACAGGCCTGTGGGCTTAAAACATATAGAAAACTATGAGTGGAAATGCATGTAAAATGCAAAATTTGCCCAGGCCTGAACCGGTATTTCACTGAATCTACAATGAACAGTGCAGACCCTAATCAGACTGCGCAGACTGACATGGGTCTACATTGATTGCGCATAAGCCCCCTTTCTCCAGTGACACTAACACTAACACTACTGTCTGTTTAACGAAAGCTGCCCAAATTTTACGGCCATATAAACAATTAAAAAACAATATTTTTTTCGATAATATTAAATTAAAGGAAAATTTAAGAATGAGCCTTCTTTTTATTTCGTGAAATTCGTCAAATATTGATTTTATTACGAAAAATTAATTTGTCTATGGGAATTTAACATGGGGGAAAAGGAGGTAGAGGAGTTGTGGGAGGAGTCAAAAAACGAACAAATTTGGAAATTGACTCCGAGACCTAGCTAGATAGCTTGGAAATGATCTAACTAAGAAAACAAAAGTATTTCTGAAATTCTAAAAAAATTCCCCATGTTAAATCCCCAGACATGTGAAGATGTCTGTATGGGGATTTAACATGGGGAAATTGTAAGCACATATTCATGAATATTTCCTACGAGAACAATCGATAGTTGGGAAGCCACGGATATTGACGTCATACATCTCTCCTTGTGCCACGTAGCGTGTTCGATTTCCAATACTTGCAGACATTCTATATATAGACAGTGACAAGGCACTGCAAACGGTGCAGATCTTGAGGAAAGGGTTTGTTACGAGACCGATCATCAGAATCTACACTAATTGTATAAATATTAGGAGAGGTCAGTGTAGCTCCGGATCAAATAGCACACTCCTGTAGCTTGATAACAATCTATATTGCTTGTTAGAAGCATATGATGACTGATGGAATGGCAAACAGTGCAGATCCTGATCAGACTGTGCGGATGCACAGGCTGATCTGGATCTACACTGGTCGCACAACCGTAAGCCACATTTCTCATGGGTGTGAACAGGAAAATGTGGAAAAGAAATAGGAAATCTGTCAAAAAAAATGTTATTTCTTCAGTAGCTTTTTCTCTAGATAAGTTAGGAAAAATTCACATCCATGAAATTTATCCAGTCGCAGCCACATTTTTCAAATGGTGAACAGTGTATGCCGTGACCATATTCAGAAAATCATTAAAGGTACATGCCCACTCAGTATGCACATAGTATTCTTTATATGAATTAAATAAGTGTATAAATTGTGTCACTATTCCGCCAGTTCTAATAGTTACGAGTGCCCGCTATACAGATATAATCATTTAGTAATGTTTATTTCACTGACAGTGACCCGCGGTGGTATCAGGTTATTTTCATATGCAAATGAGGCATGATATTTTTTAATTACATGTTTGTATTTATACTAATTAACCTGAAACAAGAAACGAGGCAAAGCCACGAAGGCCAGGTTTTTTCTAAGCATAGATACTTGGATAACATAATTATACCCACTTTTTGTAGACTAGATGGCCGTGGCCTGCATGTTGCGCCTTGGGGCGAGGCATGGACACTAAAAAAATAGATATAGTAGATGGAAAAACTTTAACCAAAAAACTTTAACAGGAAACACGGACGAACGGACGGACGTATGCCAAAATGCCGACGATATCGCGCTTTCCGCAAGCAGGTGTGACAATGATGATAAACACCCATGTGAAGTATCAAGGTATTGGGTGAAGCAGTTGCAGAGATATAGTACACGAAAAAACTTTAACAAAAAAATTCAAAGTAATTTGAACTTAACATTGGGCACAGGATCGCGCTTTCCGCAAGCAGGTGCGACAATGATGATAAACACCCATGTGAAGTATCAAGGTATTGGGTGAAGCAGTTGCAGAGATATAGTACACAAAAAAACTTTAACAAAAAAATTCAAAGTAATTTGACCTTGACATTGGGCACAGGATCGCGCTTTCCGCAAGCAGGTGCGACAATGATGATAAACACCCATGTGAAGTATCAAGGTATTGGGTGAAGCAGTTGCAGAGATATAGTACACGAAAAAAACTTTAACAAAAAAATTCAAAGTAATTTGACCTTGACATTGGGCACAGGATCGCGCTTTCTGCAAGCAGGTGCGACAATGATGATAAACACCCATGTGAAGTATCAAGATATTGGGTGAAGCAGTTGCAGAGATATAGTACACGAAAAAACTTTAACAAAAAAATTCAAAGTAATTTGACCTTGACATTGGGCACAGGATCGCGCTTTCCGCTAGCAGGTGCGACAATGATGATAAACACCCATGTGAAGTATCAAGGTATTGGGTGAAGCAGTTGCAGAGATATAGTACACAAAAAAACTTTAACAAAAAAAATTCAAAGTAATTTGACCTTGACATTGAGCACAGGATCGCGCTTTCCGCAAGCAGGTGCGACAATGATGATAAACACCCATGTGAAGTATCAAGGTATTGGGTGAAGCAGTTGCAGAGATATAGTACACGAAAAAACTTTAACAAAAAAATTAAAAGTAATTTGACCTTGACATTGGGCACAGGTCGCGCTTTCCGCAAGCAGGTGCGACAATGATGATAAACACCCATGTGAAGTATCAAGGTATTGGGTGAAGCAGTTTGCAGAGATATAGTACACGAAAAAACTTTAACAAAACAATTCAAAGTAATTTGACCCTTGAAACATTAGGGGCACCAGGAGGGGCCGCACGGTTGGGGGTTAGAAATGAAAATATGGATGATGATAAACACCCATGTGAATGTTTCAAGGTAATGGGCGAAGCAGTTGCAGAGATATAGTATAATGAAAAAGTTTTAAAACCAAATAACTTTAACCAGACGTACGTTAAAAAGTTAACGTTGAAAATGGCTAAGTCAATTACGTAGAAATAATAGGTGAAGGTAAAAAAATGGTCACATGTTGGATAGTTGTATGTGGTAGGCACCCCTTGGTTATGAAGCTGTGAAAGTTTGGTGGTCCTAGGTGGTACAGTACCAAAGAAATGGACATAAACACGAAAACTTAACATATTGTAAACGCGAAAACTTAACATTGAAAATGGCTAAGTCGACTGCGCGGAAAAAATGGATGAAGTTAAAAAAAAAAGTAACATGTTGGATAGTGATATGTGGTGGGTACCCCTTGATTATGAAGCTGTGAAAGTTTGGTGGTCCTAGGTGGTACAGTACCAAAGAAATGGACTTAAACACGAAAAATTAACATTGTAAACGTGAAAACTTAACATTGAAAATGGCTAAGTCGACTACGCGGAAAAAATGGGTCAAGTTAAAAAAAAAGTAACATGTTGGATAGTGATATGTGGTGGGCACCCCTTGATTATGAAGCTGTGAAAGTTTGGTGGTCGTAGGTGGTACAGTAACAAAGAAATGGACTCAAACACGAAAACTTAACATTGATTGTGGACGCCGCCCGCCGCCCGCCCGCCCGGCTTTCGCCAATCCAATAGCCTGGATTTTTTTTCAAAAAACCTGGCTAAAAATAATATTTTCGACAGGTTATAAAGTATGATCATAGCACATCAACAAATAAATACAGAGAATAAATAGTAATGTCCGTAAACATTCTAAGGAAACACGGTTATCGCCCCTGATATTAGTGTGGATATATGTATAATAATCCCAATCAATACATGGGGTAATGGTGAATTAATCAATTTTTTTCCAGAAAATGTCTCAGATGATGTCTCTGATATAAAGAACAGTTTGTGTATACTGAGTGGGCATGTACCTTTAACCCTTAGCCTGCTGAATGAAATGTTGTCGTCTGCTGTTTATGTTTTATTTTCGATTTTCCTCATTAAAAACATGCTTTGACAGCACTTTAGAATCATTTCCATTGGAAATGATTCTAAAGTGCTGTCAAACCATGTTTTTATTGAGAAACAGGGCAAAAAATAAAGCAACAGCAGACAACAGTTTCGCGATCAGCAGGCTAAGGGTTAAGCCTTTTTTTAACCCTGTTACATCCACATTGAATACGGGGGGGGGGACAGTTTGAATACGGAAAGACAAACACCGAAAGGGTGTTTGACAAGCAATTTTTTTACAAGTCCGAATGGAACACAGTATAGGGAATGGCTGTATTTATGATTGTCAGTTTACAGATATAACAAAAGAAACTCTATACAAGATCAGAAACATACGGAAGCCCATTCGGGCCACTTCACTTTTTTTTAATTTCCATTTATTCAAGATGTTTTCTTGAATTTTCAAGTTCTTTTCTTGAATTTTCAACATCTTTTCTTGAATTTTCAAGAAAACATCTTGAAAATTCAAGAAAAGAACTTGAAAATTCAAGAAAACATCTTGAAAATTTAAGAAAACATCTTGAAAATTCAAGAAAAGATCTCGAAAATTCAAGAAAAGATCTCGAAAATTCAAGAAAAGATAAAAAAGGTAAAGTGGCCCTAATGGGCTTCCATAGAAACAAGAGATAAATTGTTAATGAAACAAAGATGGCCCAGTTTGATAGTACCGGTAAATGGCAGCTGGGCTAGATACAGAAAGAAGAAAACAGTAGCCGATTTCACCAAAATTGCAAAGTATACTTAATTAGCTAACTATATACTTTGAGGGAGTAATCATTTATTTTCCCCGAAATACATTATTTCATATAGAACTAACGACTGCATATATTTGATGATTAAAACTATGCAGACTTAATAATTATACTGAATTTATTACATTACAGGCCCGTAGCCAGACCTGTTTGAAGGGGGGGTCGTTTCGAAGGCTCAAGGGGTCTGAAGTATCTACCTGTTTGAAGGGGGGGTCATTTCGAAGGCTCAAGGGGTCTGAAGTATCTATGGGGGTCTAAAAAAGTGGACCTCAAGGCTAAAAAAGTGAACCTCGAGGCTGGGCGGGGGGGTCGTCCGACCGCTCCGACCCCCCCTGGCTATGGGCCTGCATTAGCACAGTCAAAATGGCTGTGATAATGTAATAATGTGATAATGTGATAATGTAATAAATTAAGTATAATAAAGAATAATACATTTATCCTTAAATTGAAAATGTCTCCCTCCAAGTGTACTTAGCAAGATAAGTATACTTTGATATTTTGGTGAAATGGGCTGCTAACGTGACAGTGAAAGCTTAGCTAAGCTTTCACAGTCACGTCCGCAACCCATTTCACCAAAATATCTGACAGATAGACGGATGGGTCATTATGTGATGATAAGGTGTTAAAGTGGTGGTGGTGGTGACGATGATGATACTGATGGTGGTGGTTGGTGGTGATGATGTTGGTGATGATGATGGTGTTTGGTTGGTTATGATGGTAAAGCCATATTTACTCGCATAGTAGGGGAGTAGACACCAGGGACAAAACACTCAGGTAACTGCTTACATGTCACTGGCTTTGATAGCTAATAACAGAGTACAGTAGTGGGTATATATGGTATGTGTTGTGTGGTTTTCCAGGTAAAAGTGATACACTGTGCGATTTTCTGTGTATGAGGTTATTTATAATGGTGGTTCATGTTGTTTAAAACACAGGCACAAACTTGTCCAGAAAACTGACATATTTTACAGTTTGGTGCAATATTATTGATAGGAGTCCGTTTTCCTGGCTTTTCTATATGTGATTAGCTACATTATATCATATGTTCTACTTCACATTTTGAGTTCTTTGTCAAACGGCAGAACAGGTGAAACTGGCTGATGGCTGGAACACACAAAGATGGCCGACTTGGCCACTCGATGTGCCGTATAGGATACAGTAACAAGGCAGTATTCACATATATGTTATACATATATTCACATTTACAAAGCAATTATCTTTGAATCAAACGATGATCAGGTATATAGTTGGTCCTTAACCCTTACACCGCTACTCACAACAATTGTCGTCTGTTGTTGCTTTTATATCTTGCCTTATTTCTCAATAAAAACATGGTTTGACAGCACTTCAGAATCATTTCCAATGGAAATGATTCTGAAGTGCTGTCAAAGCATGTTGTAAATCATTCTAAAGTGCTGTAAAGTGCTGTTAAAGCATATTTTTGATGATAAAATGGAAAATAAACAGCAGACGACAAAAATATTAAGATAGCGGTCTAAGGGTTAAGAAGTCTACTGAAGTTTACATAAGACTTGTTTTCCATAAAAACATGGTTTGACAGCACTTCAGAATCATTTCCAATGGAAATGATTCTGAATTGCTGTCAAAGCATGTTGTAAATCATTCTAAAGTGCTGTCAAAGCATGTTTTTGATGATAAAAATGGAAAATAAACAGCAGACGACAAAACTATTAAGATAGCGGTGTTTGAGAATGATGATGGTCAAATGTAGTTAGCTGGCTGATAGATTCTACCATTCTACTGGGACTCCGTAGGAATGTATGATTCATGGCTCTGCAATTGGAGACGTGAGTGAGTCGTTTAAGCATGATTGTAGCCAATGATCAATAAATATAACCAGTCCGGATATTATACCATCACACCGCTATCTTAATTTTCTTGTCATCTGCTGTTTATTTTCTATTTTCCATTTTTATCATCAAAATTTACAACATGCTTTGACAGCACTTTAGAATAATTTACAACATGCTTTGACAGCAGTTTAGAATAATTTACAACACGCTTTGACAGCGCTTCAGAATTCAGAACCCTTAGACCGCTAGACACAACAATTGTTGTCTGCTGTTGGTTTTATATCTTGCCTTATTGCTCAATAAAAACATGGTTTGACAGCACTTCAGAATCATTTCCATTATTTCTCAATAAAAACATGGTTTGACAGCACTTCAGAATCATTTCCAATGGACATGATTCTGAAGTGCTTTCAAACCATGTTTTTATTGGAAATGATTCTGAAGTGTTGTCAAACCATGTTTTTATTCCATTGGAAATGATTCTGAAGTGCTGTCAAACCATGTTTTTATCGCGAAATAAGGCAAGATATAAAACCAACAGCAAACGCTGCAATTGGACACGGGAGTCGTCAGCACGATTGGAGCCAATGATCAATATAACCAGTAGAGATATTATACCCATTCAGGCGTGCACAGCCACAAGTGATTGCTGGAGCACGATTATGGGCGAAGCGGTTATACTGAACCAAACTGCCCGTCGCCAGTATTGATTCTCCATGGCGGTAAATAGAGATTTACCACCGTGGGTAAATCAATATTTGTGATGGGTCGGTAGGTTCAGTTTAAAAAATTCAAACATAACGCCACTTGAATTACTGAATATCATCCCCACCCGCCCCGAAAAATTATATATAATGACAATCGTACAACAACGCAGGTCTATTTGATATGAACACAAATGGAAATCCTTCTTTTTTTTCTCTGCATAATATCTCCCTAACTTTACGCTCTTCTAAACATTACTTTCCAATACATTTTGTAACTTGTCTAGTATACTTAGATACTATTATCCTAATTATGTTCAATTGCTATACAATGTACATATTGAAAAGTGAAAATAAAACATTTAATCATAAAAATAAAAATTATTGTCAGATTAATCTTTTATATAGACAGAAATCATTACTTACCGTGTTTCTTTTACACTAAATACAACAATGTTTAATAGAAAATAAAAATTAAAAGCCCGCCACATGTTTTTAAAAAATAATTGTTTGTTGTTGTTGGCAATTTACGGCCTATCAACACATAAGTTCATTTAAGGCCGGGCCAACGGGTTCGATGCCGTTTTCAACCAGATGCATGATATTGAGGATTAACCCTTACACCGCTATCTTAATTTTTTTAAGTCTGCTGTTTATTTTCTATTTTCCATTTTTATCATCAAAAACATGCTTTGACGGCACTTTAGAATAATTTATAACATGCTTTAAAAGCACTTCAGAATCATTTCCATTGGAAATGATTCTGAAGTGCTGTCAAACCATGTCTTTTATTGAGAAATAAGGCAAAATATGAAAGCAACAGCAGACGACAATTGTTGTGTGTAGCGGTCTAATGGTTAACTTTATAAGACCCAATAATGCATGGACTCATCCATGTGAACCTGTACACCCCTAAATACTGACATATCCATTTTTGGACTATGCCATTAATTGAAAAAGGGGTATTTTTTATGAAAATCTTGAACAAAATGAGAAATACTACAGATCCAGTTGAGCCGACTCATCAGGGGCCCATTTCACTAAACTTTGTACGACTAAAATGTCCGTAAGTGCAAATTTAGGATCGTCTGTAAATTTCAATTGATGGATTTACATTTATTGAGCATAGGCTGCATGCAGCCTATGCTCAATAGATGAAAATCCAATAATTGTTTACAGGAAAACATTGTTACTGTGATATTTACAGATAATCATAAGTTTGCACTTACGAACATTTTAGTTGTACAAAGTTTAGTGAAACGGCCCCCTGGATCTAGAGTGTTTGCAAATATTGCTATATAGAGAATAGTAGGTTAGTGCCGTGAATGGGAAAAAATATCTGGCAAGGCTCAGGAAACGGGATGGGCGAGGCTCTGCTTCACGGTCTGTAGTAAATTTTCCGACTATTTTCCGACCATTACATTCTGAATACTCTTGTAGGCGTTTGCAAATTTTGAAAGATTTTTCTTTCAATTTTTCTTATTTATCAACTATCTTTTTAACTCTCTCAAAACATATCATGATCAATATGAATTAAAAATAAATACTATTTGTTCAATGTTTCTCAATTATCAATGTTTTTTCCTATCCAGACGTTTTGTATTATTATCAATCAAAATTGAAAATAAATATTTTTCTTTCTATTTTTCTCAGCAATGAATTTTCTAAACATAGGTATCATGGTTAATATGAATAAAAAATTAATAATTTTATTACTATTTTTCATCAAAGGGGGGTGCATTAAAATGGAAAATTAATAACGCAGAAAAGAGACAAAATATGAACATTAAAGAGACATATTGGAGATCTGAGACAGTCACTTTAACTGTTCCAACACTACAGACCTGTATAGTGGTATTGGCCAAAAGTGTAGATCCAGATGAGCCGGCTCGTGACGAGCCGTCTCATCAGGATCTACACTTCTTGCAAATAATTTTCCTATTTTTTACAACAAAAACACCCCCATTTCATAAATGGACTAGTCTGAAAATCATTTTGTGATGGTTTGATTGGTTGCAAAATTAACATATCAAAATCCATTTCACTTACTTAGGGGTGAATTAAATGGTTAAGGTTGATTATCTTGTGCAAGACGAGATGCTCCTGTTTTATTACCAGCTGCTGGTTACAGAAATTATCTTTCATGTCAATCTCACAGAATAAATCTTGCACAGAGAATCAATCCTGTTCATTTTTTTCAGAACACAGGCTATTGGCGTGTTTCGGCTTTCATCGGTATAACTATATATGTGAACAAGGCTTCTAACTTTGGTCAGACACGACTGCGTATCATAACACATTCCGCGATTTTATTAACGCTGATGTGAATATTTTGGCGGAAAGTGCCCATGTTCATTTCAGAATTATTGTTATCTTGCTAAAATAACAATTTATGCAAATAATATCGAATTACAGCTCCTTTTCTTAGGTCCGACACAACCTTGTATCATAACAAATGAAATAATGTGTTTAAGGCTCTAACGTCAATATTGTAGTGGCAAGTTCATAATTATGATCATTTGAGAATTATCAATATCCTGCAGAAATACATAGAATGCATAGAAAATTACAATTTTAAACATGCTATTTTGTTAAGCTACGTGGTAGTGTCCGACCAAAGTTAGAAACCTTATAGAATTACATGTTTACCGATGAAAGCCGAAACACGCCGAATGCCTGTGGTTCAGAGTATCATATGGTCTGCATTTAACACTTTATATTTACACCTTCTATAAATTAATTGGATTTAAGCGTTTACATCCCAATACAATACATTAGACCCACATGACGTCGTGCCATGCTGTTGATTGGTTAACCCTTCCTACGCTGTTGACGAAAATTGCCGTCTGCTGTTTTTCATTTTTGCTTTAATTCTTAACAAAAAACTGGTTTTGACAGCACATGAGAATCATCTCCACTGGAGACGATTCTCATGTGCTGTCAAAAACCAGGTTTTTGTCGAGAAATATTGAAAATAAAACATTTTCAGCAGACGACAACATTTAATTCAGCGTAGTAAGAGTTAAAGTTTGTTTGACGTCCATAAATTCCACGTGCTTGTCAATAACTGCAGGCTACTGACAGGCATCGTTGCTGTTCCAGGAATTGCGACAAATTGACATAAAACAATATTATTCTTAATTTTAACGCCATATTTGGTTATTAACATTTTTGAAACTATCAGATAATGCAGTGTAAATATAAGTAATACCAGATGGCCGCAGCCCGCATGTCGAGCCCGCCGAGGCATTTTTAAAAACTTTAACGCAGATTTCGGACGGACGGACACACGGACGCACGGACGCACGGACGCACGGACACACGGACGCACGGACACTCGGATGTCATTGTGATCACTATGTCTCGCTTTCCGCAAGCGGGCTCGACAAAAATAGTTTAACTTAACTTGATCGCCTTTTCAGTATAATAAATGTTTTGTTTGCTTTTTTTGTGCTAGATTTATGTTATTGCAAATGATTCGTGGTCTAAGGGTGGTAGATTAACGGCCATATTTGATTAATCGCGATTCGTAACTCCATGATTTGGCGCATGAATAAAATCTTAATTTACGGTTTCTGTTCTCAGAATAGCTATTGACCTTTTCGACATTCCGGAAGTGATAACACGAAATGGGCAATCCCTACTAAGCACCAGGGGGCCGTTTCACTAAACTTCGGACGACTAAAATGTTTGTAAGTGCAAACTTATGATGGTCTATAAAATTCACATTAGCAATGTTTTCTTGTAACCAATTATTGGATTTACATTTATTGAGCATAGGCTGCATATGCAGCCTATGCTCAATATATGTAAATCAATCAACTGAAATTTCCAGACGATCCAGAATTTGCACTTACAAACATTTTAGTTGTACAAAGTTTAGTGAAATGGGCCCCGGTACCGGTACACACCTGGTAATTCTATGAAGGCAACTGTAATGTGTGGCTAACGCAAAGCAAATATCGGGCATGTAATTTACCTCATGTGGTGATCAAGTTGTACTTGAAGCATATAAATATTCAACCTTGGGGATTGGCCGTGCACCATGCATGCAATATTACATATGGGTGACTCACCATGTCTCAAGGATTTATATATACTTGTAAACTTGATAGAAGCCTTATTTTCGAACATGTTTTTACCAAACCTGCTCACATCCTCATCTGAAATTAAAACACACAGGCTGTAGCTAAAAATAGCCATGAATGTCCGGATCGTTTTCATATTTTGCCAGACACAGGTGCATCGACTTGTCAATCATGCCAAAAGTTCTGCATCCCTTCTATTTGTTATGTCTTCAAACTACAATGTACTTGAAGTTGAAACGTTTTCCACTCTGGATTAATCATTATTAGCCGATCTATTTATAGATCGGCTAATATATTGGTTATCCATCGAATTCTGAAAAAGTTTGTAGCAACCCTTTTCTCCGCTATTCGGTAATCTACGAACGCGAATTTTTCTGTATCACTTCCAAATGGCATCAACCGATAAAGTTTGCATTTTTGGCAATTACCTCCGTTTAAAACTTTAATTATAGCCAAATAACACAATTTTGAATACGTAATGAGCTGAACGCGGAAGAGATTTAACCCAGAAGTTATTGTTGTTGAAGTCATAGTTGGCTCTAATCGCCATATACGCCAACAATTACGCCGATTATTGGGCTAATTTAAAGCTTTTATTTATTAAACAGAACAAGTTTCAGCCACGTATAATCGCGTAAAATGTGTTTATTCGGCTAATTTATAATCGACCTCTGCTCAAAATCTCCTTACTAGCAACCCCAGCATTTTCGGGTTTATCCCAGCATCTCGGGTTTATCCCATTGGATCGCGATGCGCGTCATTTGACGCTAGTTAATATTCACAAAATTTTCCACCAATCAAAACGAAGAATTGCCCTTCATAGCGAACTTTGTTTACGTATCATGCAGGGATGGCAGGGATGCATCCAGCACGCGCGATTGCGGCAATCCCCCTTAATTATTGTCAATGCCGCAAATTATTGATTGTCTTGCGCCCGACATCGCGCAAAAAATCACGGATGGGGCACATTAGGCCAATCTGGGCATGTGCCTGAATACGCAGGAGCTTGCGTCTATTTTTAGATGACACTGTAACCGCTAGATATATATAGCTCTGGTAGCTCCGCCCACTCGCTTGCTGCCACAGAATTCGGACAAACACACAGTGACTACAACTTTGTGTATTGCGGAGTGTAATTTTGTAGATAAATAGAGCATACAGTACAGGTGTTACGCTGGAATATTTCGCAACATAATGGTGACAACAAAACATTGCTGCTATGGCATTGCTGCTATTGGATGTATTTGGGAACGGGTTTCCAAAACCTGCACAAAATCGAGAAAAATGTCAATGCTGGGTACAGAACTGTGGTCGAAAATAGTTTACCATTGACAATGTTACCAGAGACACCTACATATGTTCGATGCACTTTACCCTGATTTGATCGGCTAATAACATCATGCTCTGCATGACTTTTCATTAGTTTATTCGTCATCCACAAATACATACTGCGAAGAATTTCAGGACGTTCAGTCCTTTGATCATGCTGAGTATACACTATTCTGTTTGCTGGAAATCCTAAATATTTTTCTTCTATGCGCTCAGAAGTATATGTCGCGACAACCATTTGAACCATCTTACAACATAATTATATACGTATACTTTCATTGAGAAATAACGAAAGTATAAAAATAAAATATTTAAAAAATTCATACCCGTGAAGGTGTATTCTGCATGTAATGGGTTAAAGGCACTCGGTCACAATTATACGAGGCCTCGCTGATTTCTTAACCCTTTCAACACCACAGACCTGTAGTGGTATTGGCAAAAAGTGTAGATCCAGATGAGCCGGCTCGTGACGAGCCGTCTCATCAGGATCTACACTTTCAGCAAGTAATTTTCATAGTTTTGAGAACAAAAACCCCTTTATCATAAATTGACTACCGGTAGTCTGAAAATTATTTTATGATGATTGGATTGGTCGCAAAATTAACGTACCAAATTCCGTTCCTTTTACTTAGGGGTGAAAGGGTTAAACATTCCACTCGGCCAAATTGAAATTTAACTAATCCAATGCGATATGGTTTAATGTTAATCCTGTATTATTCCTGCAAATTAGCATTCATCCAGATCCAAAAATCACTTGCAGACAGATTAGTGAAACTATTTTACAGTACTCCAGATAAGGAACTAGTAATTGAGTATTTTCACTCGATCATTTCTGAAGCAATTGGGATTTTCAAAATTTGAATTAGGTAAAATAAAATCACACTATACTGTGTACACATCAATAGACAGCAATTATTGAACTAGTTTGCTTCGAAATGAAAACATACCTTGGGATTTCATTAGAATTGTCTCCTTGGAGACCATAATGAAATACCAAGATGCGTTTTCTTGGAAAATAAGAAAAATATGCATTATTTGTGGTCTGTTTATTGTTTTTTGCAGCATGAAAAAGGTAATGAAAACATGTCTTGGAATTTCATTAGAATTGTCTCCTTGGAGACAATTCTAATGAAATACCAAGATGTGTTTTCATGGAAAATAAAAACATACGCTATATTTGTGGTCTGTTTATCGATTTATGTAGCATGATAAAGGTACCACAAAATAGTTATTGCTTTTTGATACTCGTTACTTCGGATTTCAATTGTTTTTTTTGGCAATTTTAATTGGGTATTTACGCAAATAAGCAGCTTATCTGGAGCTCTGATTTAATTATAGATTTACATTTCATTTCTGACAATAGTCTGACATACAGTTTATTCATTCAACTACCATTTTGAAATACCGGATTTATTTCCCCAAGATATGTGGAAATCCGATAAAGAAACGAGTGCAGAGTGTCGGATTTACAGATGTCAAGGGAAATAAATCCGGTATTTCAAAATAGTAGTGGAATAAATTGTATATTACATGCTTTTCTCTTAGACAAGTTTATAACATTGTCAAAATTGACAACGTTAGGGTATGAATTGTTTCTTCATCAGAAAATATATTCAGCCCTGAAACCGATACTGTAAATAGAATACCAGTCTAGTGTATGTTGGTAACGAGTTTATCAGGCTTGGCTCGGAAACGGTACCAAGCCTCGGAATTCCTACACGTTACCTACACTTTAAAAACATATCACAGAGTGTTCTTATATATACATGTACACGAATATAAACATATATAAATAAATTGCCAGAGCTCCAGATAAGCCGTCTTTTTGCTTAAATACCCAATTAAAATTGCCAAAAACCCAATTGAAATCAGAAGTAGCGAGTATCAAAAATCAATAAAAATGTTGTGGTACCTTTATGATGCTGCAGAAAACAATAAACAGACCACAAATATAGCACATTTTTCTTATTTTCTAAGAAAACACATCTTGGCATTTCATTAGAATTGTCTCCTTGGAATGCCAAGATGTGTTTTCATTTCGAAGCAAACTATTCAATAATTGCTGTCTGAAAATGTTTAAACAGTAGTGTGATTTTATTTTACCCAATTAAAATTTTGAAATACCTGCAATTGCTTAAGAAATGATGGAGTGACAATACCCAATTACTAATTCCTTATCTGGAGCATGAAATGCAGTGTAACCACACAGTGATAAATATACACATGTATATACATACATACCGTAGTAAAATTTAGAAATCTCATTTCCGCCAATATAAGGTGTAAGATGGACAGAATAGCGCATAAAATCTCCACGCACAGAATGGCGATATGCAGCAACAAAATGGCGACATATTCGATCATCAATACACGTGAATCATCGAGGTCAGACGGCGTAGTAATCTCAGTTCGGAAAATGTAGTTCCAGGTAATAAGGTTAATTATTGATCAGCGTTGTACTTATAGTCGATTACCTGTGTATCAATAATCAATAAAACAACAGCTCAATAATAATAATCAGTTAATCTGTATACACGCGGCTCCAGATAAGGTGCGTATTGGCGTATTTTACGCACTTATTTTAGCAGAATACGCATTGATATATCGAAAGTGGGAGTACAAAATACTCAATATACATTGATTTTCAAATTGACCAGTGAAAATACTATCATAAAGTTTAAAATTTACTTAGTTGAGCTGCAACAAGCAAACAGTGTTTGCTAGCTCAAATAAGTGAATTTTCAAATGTTTTATTTTTTAACATTTGTTCCATATTTAATAAAGAAGAAAATCAATAATATATTTGCAAAAGTAAAATACGCAATGAATTTGAAATATTGGGGTTTCATACTCTTTAGATGCAAAACTTATCTGGAACTCTGTATAATTTGAAAGTAGTTCCAGAAAATAGTTCCAGAGAATTAGGTGCAATTTAATTGATCAAATGAATGATGTAAGTTTAATCAATAAATCACATATCCATACGTAATCAATCAACTAAACGAATTAGCACACTTCTGAACCATTATCAGTGGAAAAATATGGAGAAATACTTAATTTTCAAACCCGGCACACCAGGTTTTGGTGAAACACGGCAAATACAGACATTTTGGCTTGTTACTTCTTTAATTACAATAAGCAAAACAACCCATGCAAAGCACAGGCATTCGGCGTGTTTCGGCTTTCATCGGTATAACTACATATGAATAACAAGGCTTACAACTTTGGTCAGACACGGCCTCGTATCAAAACAAAATAACATGTTTAAAATTGTGATTGCCTATGCATTCTATGTATGTCTGCAGGATAATGATACCGGTAATTCTCAAATGAACATAATTATGAACTTTCCACTACAATATTGACATTAGAGCCCTAAACACATTATTTCATTTGTTATGATACGAGGTCGTGTCTGATCTAGGATAACAAGCTGTAATTCGATATTCTTTGCATAATTATGTTCCAGCTATACTATTTCAGCAAGATAACAATAATTCTCAAATGAACATGTGTACTTGCCGCCAAAATATTTACATTATAGGAATAATGGCCTTTTTGTGGAATTTATCGGGGTATAAACTTGGAAAAGTCGCGGGAAATACTGGACAGAGACTTGCTATGGACCAATCAAATGTTAGGGAAATGTATAAATATTTTTGTGCTGGAATTATTATGTTAATAAAATCGCGGAATTTGTTATGATACGAGGTCGTGTCCGACCAAAGTTATAAGCCTTGTTATTCATATGTAGTTATACCGATGAAAGCCGAAACACGCCGAAGATCCAAAGACAGGGGCGTCGGAACAGATCCGGCAGGTCCGAATCAATAATTTTAACATATTTGTAATTCATGTATAAATGTAAATATTTTTCAGCAATTTTTTTCATTTCTCATCAAAAGTGTATGTTGTTACCACTCAGTTGAACCGTCTCGGCGAGACGGTTCAACTGAGTGGTAACAACATACACTTTGGGTGGGTAGCGGGGACACCCACTAGATTCGCCGGACCAATCTTACGATGCTTCCGGCACCCCTGACAGAGGTATGAGTAGTCATTTTACTTTAGTGATGTATCTTCTCATATTCTATTTCTATTATTTCTCCGTGAAAGTATACGTTGTGACCACTCATTTGAACGACGAGACGTTTCAAATGGTGATCACTTTGGAAGATATACTTTCGAGAATAAAGAAGAAAAATATTTTCAAAATATCTGCAACAATACAGTGTCTAAATTTCCTATTAATCCTCACTACGCTGAATTAATTTTTGTCGTCTGCCGGAAATGTTTTGTTTTCAATATTTCTCGACAAAAAAAAACAGTTTTGACGGCGCATGAGAATCTCATGTGCTGTCTAAAAAAAAAAAAAACAGTTTTTTTTTAAATAAAGAACTAAGGCAAAAATGAAAAACAGCAGACGACAATTTCCGTCTCCGTGAGGTTTAAAGGTACATACCCACTCAGTAGGCACAAACTGTTATTTATTACAGTGACATCATTGGAGACTTTAATAAACATTAATTCACCATACCCCACTTATTGATTGGTATAATCAATTGGTATAATTGATGTATAATAATATACATTTTATAGGAGACGTAAATTTCCACACTCATATCAGGGGCGATAACCGTGTTTCCTTAAAGTTTAACAGACATTACTATTTATTCTCTGTATTTATTTTTTGATGTGCAATGATCAAACTTTATAATCTGTCGGATATATTATTTTTTCATGTAATTAGTATAAATAATTAAAAAATATCATGCCCCATCTGCATATGAAAATAGCCTGATACCACCGTGCGTCACTATCAGTAAAATAAATATTACTAAATGATTATATCTGTATAACGAGCACTCGTAAGTTTTAGAACTGGCGAAAGAGTGGCAAAATTATTAATTTATTTAATTACCATAAAAAACATGTTGCGTCTACTGAGTGGGCATGTACCTTTAAGATGACTGGAATTTTTCTCGACTCCAGACAATCCAATCAGTATCAGCTATAGCAACATACGGTACATCAAAATATGTGTATCTGCATAAAGTTGAAGTAATAACCATTTATCAGTCTGCCGTAATATATCGCATTAATTCCGTGAAAATAAATTCCTATCTATCCTTATGTAATGTCCCAAATCCATATTAGGAAATCTTTATACACTCATGTCCATTTCATCCTGTGACCGCGAGCACCGTGTTAGAAGTATGTGTATATGCAATTAATTTACTTATTGTTAGCCACCTTTATACATATACCACACCACAAAGTGTTATAACAATAGTATAATTCTCCACTTTTCAAAATCCAAAATTCCTAGAATTCCCAGTTTGGTAGAAGCTGGAGAGATTTTTGCACAAGTGGTGTGTCTCAACCATCCCAGAATTCTGGTGTATTTATAGAACTAATCAAGCGTATTGGCAAATCTCCGAATAGCTACTGCATATTCCAATACATCGGCCGGTAGACAGAACATCGTTTAGTTAGCATGTACGGCAATTATAAGCAAACTCAAATAACAATGTTATTCAGACAGCACCTATGAACACACTTAAATCAAAGTCTTCCTCACTAAAGTTTCACTAAACTTCGTATGACTAAAATGTTTGTCAATGCAGATTTATGATAATCAGTAAATTTCAATTGATGGATCTACATTTATTGAGAGCAGCCTATGCTCAATAAATGTAAATCCAATAATTTTTTACAAGAACACATTGTTAATGTAAAATTTACAGACTATCATAGTTTTGCACTTACGAACATTTTAGCCGTACAAAGTTTAGTGGCTGCACTGGGAAACGTCGAGGAATTAGATAATTCTTAATTGTACAGTGTAAATCCCACATTATTCTTCAGGTTCAATATGCACCTACCAATGCACTAACCAATGTCTTCTTCATCTGGGGTGCACTGGCCAACCTCAAGGAATTAGATAATTTAAAATTGTACAGTTTAACCCTTTCACCCCTAAGTAACTGGAATGAAATTTTGTATGTTAATTTTGCAACCAATCCAATGGTCATTTATTATTTTCAGACTAGTCCATCTATGAAAACGGAAGTGTTTTTGTTCTCAAAAATATGAAAATTAGCTGCAAAAAGTGCAGATCCTGATGAGCCGGCTCGTCACGAGCCGGCTCATCTGGATCTGCACTGTTTGCCAAAACCACTATACAGGCCCGTGGTGTGGAAAGGGCTAAATCCCGCATTATTATCAGGTTCATTATGCACCTATCACTATTTTGCAAACCTCCCAAATTAAACACAGTCTAAAATGGAGTCTAAATTCCATATGTGGAAATTATCTAATGCCACCCTGTGTATTGTTGACTGTCTAATTCCCGCATGAATGTTAATTTTCCAGTACCGGCAGACTTGAGAATCTCTGGCTGTCGATCTATTTCAATAATTTTAACAATTCTGCAAAAACCAGGAACCCACTTTTCCGATGTTAGTGGCATATTCCTTGATAAAGGCCTTGTGCCGAAACGTCGGAAAAGTGTGTTCCTGGTTTTTGCAGAATTGTTAAACATATTAATTGTATTATTTCGGAAGGATTACTTCAATAATGTATGTTGTCTATTTCCATGCAGTTTTTAACCCGTTCAACACCAAGTAACTGGAATTGACCGGGATATGTTAATTTCCCAACCAATCCAATCATCACAAAATGATTTTCAGACTACTCCATTATAAGAAGTGGTGTGTGTTTTTTCTAATGTGAAAATTAATTGCAAAAGTGCAGATCCTGATGAGACGGCTCGTCACGAGCTGGCTCATCTGGATCTACAATTTTTGCAAACTTCACTTAACCCTTTCCCTGATAGAGACGACTTTTCACGCCTCTGCAGAAGATGTCTTTTGAAAACATTGTGGGAAAAGGAGAAATTGCTTGTAACAAGCAATTTCTCCTTTTCCCACAATGTTTTCTACTCTATCAGATAATTTAACCATCATTTGACCCAGCATTCGATTCTTTTATTCAGATGTTTTGGATTTGGATGAGTCGAAATATCGCAAAACAGGGAAAGGGTTAAAGAGGTCTGTAATGTTAAAAGGATTATATTTCCCAGTCCCAGTAGACTTGTAGGTATGGAGCTAACATCCCAACCCAAAGAATCCCTGGCTGTCTAATTCTTGGGAACATCAGTAGCCTATTTCATCAACATTGCAAAGTATACTTTAGTAGCAAAGTATACTTTGAAGGAGAAATTTTCAATTTTATGATAAATTTATTAATTTTTATTATACTGAATTTATTACATTATCACAGCCAATTTGGCTGTGATAATGTAATAAATTCAGTATAATAATTCTGCATACTTTTAATCATGAAATATATGCATTTGTTAGTTCTATATGAAATAATGCTTTTCGGGAAAAATAAATGATTTCTCCCTCAAAGTATACTTTGCTAGTAAAGTATACTTTGCAATGTTGATGAAATAGGCGACAGCTATCCATTAAAGGTACATGCCCACTCAGTAGGCACAAACTGTTCTTTATAGGAATTAAATGAGAGTATAATTGTGTCACTATTCCATCAGTTCTAAAAATTACGGAGTGCCCGCTATACAGATATAATCATTTAGTAATGTTTATTTTACTGAGTGACGCACGGTGGTAGCAGGCTATTTTCATATGCAAATGTTTGTTTGTTTGTTTGTTGGGGTTTAACGGCCTATCAATAGCTAAGGTCATTTAAGGCCGGGTCAATGGGTTTAGTACTAAATCCCATATATTACCTGTACAAGTACATGTACATGTTCAAGTACATGTACAAATGGGGGGGGGGGGAATCCCAAAATCAGAACTGAATATTGACAATAACAAAACTATATATTCAGCCCTGAAATCAGAATAATCCTGATCTGATGCCAGGTCCTCACCACACCAGAATCTGCAGCACTTGGCCCCTCCCAAAAGCAGTAGGATCAGTAATAATCTTACTACTTTTATAATGGGCAATAACCCAATTCAACTCCCAGGTAACAAAAGAGCCAAAGATAAAAACGTACCTGAGGGCAAATGAGGCATGGAATTTTTTAATTATTTATACTAATTAAATGCATCACCTGCAAAATAATATGTTCGATGATTAGAAAGTATGATCATTGCAAATCAAAAAATCAAGACAGAGAATAAATAGTAATGTCCATTAACAGTCCGATATAAAATGCATAATAATGCCAATCAAAATGTGGGGTAATGGTGAATGAATGTTTATTTTGTCAGAAAATGTCTAAGATGACAATATCTCTGATATCTCAGTAGCCTATTTCAACCTATCAACACTTGATCAATCAGGACCAGCAGCCTATTTCAACCTATCAACACTTGATCAATCAGGACCAGTAGCCTATTTCAACCTATAAACACTTGATCAATCAGGACCAGCAGCCTATTTCAACCTATCAACACTTGATCAATCAGGACCAGTAGCCTATTTCAACCTATAAACACTTGATCAATCAGGACCAGCAGCCTATTTCAACCTATCAACACTTGATCAATCAGGACCAGTAGCCTATTTCATCAACATTGCAAAGTATACTTTAGTAGCAAAGTATACTTTGAGGGAGAAATTTTCAATTTTATGATAAATTTATTAATTTTTATTATACTGAATTTATTACATTATCACAGCCAATTTGGCTGTGATAATGTAATATATTCAGTATAATAATTCTGCATACTTTTAATCATGAAATATATGCATTTGTTAGTTCTATGTGAAATAATGTATTTCAGGTAGTAAAGTATACTTTGCAATGTTGATGAAATAGGCTACTGATATAAAGAACATTTCATGTCTACTGCATGGGCATGTACATTTAAGTAGAGATAATCTCAAACCCGGGTGACGGCGTCCATTTATTGTATTGGCACAAAAGCGATTGGTAATTGGTCCACTAGACAGCATTTATGAATTATTCAGTAATAGGCAATTCCCCCAATAAATGTCGTATGATGACCTTATAACTGCGATAATCCTATGGGTATTTATAATACCGTGAAAACCTGCGACTGCGGCTCCGATGGCCCGGTTTCGATCCTCGATCCCGGCACTAGAGAATAATAATATTTATGAAATATGAAATACAGTTGTATTTCCCGCTCACACATCTCTGTCTACCCAGGTGTGCCATCGGTGGTATGATCCAGGGATTCCGCTGGCGATCGCCACTTTCGCAATTGGCGATAAAAATAAACAATTGGCGATAAAAAATTAGGACTCAATTCTAATGAAATTCCAAAGACATATTTACAGAGAGAAATAAAACATACACTCCTAATTTGTTTGGCGGATATTTTCACCGCTAGCAATTGCGAGCAGCAAACAAAGATTGTGACTGCACTTGAGTCTAATACAGCGATACCTATCTAAACCAGACACCCTGGGAGGTCCCCAGGGTGTCTGGTTTACAGAGATTGATGCATTTTTTAATTTCACAGATAATTCACATACTCATTAATAACCCTCACTACATTGGAGACCGAAATTGTCGTCTGCTGTTTTTGGGTCGACTGAGCTGTGCATGTTTTGATAGCGAAGTATGAACATCAACGCTGTGCAAGTTCTTTCTATATTTTACAGTGCAAAGTGTAAATGCTGTTTCGTACATTTTTACCGTTGACAGTGGCGTAGCGATATAGTGCAACCTGTTGCCTATAGGTTAGACCACACCAAATAGTTTTACTATATAATTTAACCGAACACGATCCAATAAGGCCAGTCTTTCCTATCCTATCCAATAAGGCCAGTCTCCTCCTTTCACTATTTGTATGGATACTGTGGGACCTACTTGTACATGACCTGCAGCCAGTCTGTACTGGTTCTGCATGAATTAAACAATAGGTTCACTTACTCCTAAGAAAGACAAATCCAACCTCGTCATGTCCCCCAATATTGTTTACATTTTTTGCCCACGGAAACTCTGTTTAAATCATGTGACCAACAGGTTCAGTGTTTTATTTTAAATGCTACAAATACGCTGTAAACTGGTGTTAAAATCACCCCAAAATGTTCCTCAAGTGAAACTGGGTAGAAACTAGGTCAGTGACCTCAAAACGCCCACACTATTTTTTCATACCGGACTACTTCTGCATACCACCTGGGCGATTTTGCTTCATTTGGTATTGTCTAACCTATAAAGTGGAAATCGTGCTGCGAGCTAGCTACATGCAGGTTAGGTTTCTCTAGGTTCCTACTCGCTGTCTGACAGTTTATGTAAATATCAATACAAGGCCGGACAAGAGAATTTCACAACCACTGGCAAAAAATGTTTCACATCGAAATATGCATCAGATTCCCATTCAGCTACATGCAGAAGATACTGCATAAAGACATTTTCTTTTAGCAAGACATTTGCGCTGGTTAACCCATTACATGCGGAATAATCCTTTACGGGTATGATTTTTTATATAATATTTTATTTTTGTTATTTCTCAATGAAAGTATATGTTGCGACCACTCATTTGAACCATCTCGATGAGACAGTTCAAATGGTGGTCGCGACATATACTTCTAAGCATATTTAAAGATAATATTTATGATTTTCCCCAATCAAAATGGCAAACCCTCAAGAGTTAATAGATAAAGAATGTGTTTGTATGCAATATCTCTAAGTATGGCCGAGCGGCATCTCGACAGGAAACTGGTGCATTTTTCGACATGACACAGAGTGCAGAACCACTAACAACAGTGCCAATGGACAACACCGTAAATACAGTGAAGAGGGCCGTTTCACTAAACTTTGTACGACTAAAATGTTTGTAAGTGCAAAATTATGATCGTCTGTAAATTTCACATTAACAATGTTTTCTTGTAAACAATTATTGGATTTACATTTATTGAGCATAGGCTGCATATGCAGCCTATGCTCAATACATGCAAATCCATTAATTGAAATTTGCAGACGATTCTAAATTTGCACTTACGAACATTTTATTCGTACGAAGTTTAGTGAAACGGGCCCCGGTCTTAAAAAGAGCATATTAGGATTTGTTGAAAAAATACTATGAAAAATAAATACATGTTTTCATCATGGCCCTGTGTAAAGTGGTTTAATTGAAGATATATGACGATACTAGGATGGCTGGGTAACAATGTTTCTATTTTCACCGAAAGAGGTACATAAATATCGGATTTCCTATCTTGTTGCGATCAACAAGATAGAAATTCTGATACCTACCGGTATGTACGATATCAGTGGAAATTTAAACAACCCAGCAGTCCATGTATCGTCATATATATTCAATTAAGTTTGTATTTTACACACAAATTCAGTATTAATCAGCCATATTGACCCTTAAATTCTGGACGATATTGAAAACCCTGATTTTCTTTCAGATTTTTCCAATTTGTCAATGAGCGTACATGTATATGTCAAAACCACTCATTTGAACCGTCTCAACGAGTATACCGTTACACCACTCAAAGGTACAAATTTGCGGAATAACGTTTCCATTCCGTGCACGAACATATAACAGTAATCTGCAGGGAGTTAATGTTTATACTTTGCTATATTGTTTTTGACAGCAAAGTCTAGAATACATAATATTATCTTAAACTCACCTAATGAACTTTGTATTAGCAAAATTCTTAGGTCACTCTCCGCGAAGTAGAAAGTAAACAAAGAACGATTAAAATGCAACTTTGGAAGTACTACTCCATCATAGTGTTTATGTAATGTAATGTAATGTAATGTAATGTAATGTAATGTAATGTAATGAGATATGTACTCAGAACAAACACCTGTAGCCGATTTCATCAAAATTGCAAAGTATACTTATCTAGCAAAGTATACTTTGAGGGAGTAATCATTTATTTTCCCCAAAATGCATTATTTCACATAGAACTAACTGCATATATTTGATGATTAAAAGTATGCAGCATTATTATACTGAATTTATTACATTATCACAGCCAAAATGGCTGTGATAATGTAATAAATTCAGTATAATAAAAAATAATAAATTTATCTTTAAATTGAAAATTTCTCCCTGAAAGTATACTTTGCTAGATAAGTATACTTTGCAATGTTGGTGAAATAGGCTACAGATACATTGTGTATGGTAGACCGTTTCCTCATGAGCTGACCGAGTTACACAACACAACAGCCAAATGCCATTTCTCCAATATGCAAGATGGGCTGTCAGATGACTGGTACTGAGCCAAGGTTTTGTGACTGTGGCTGGAGACATGGGGCATATGGCATATGTGACCAGTGTAGACCCAGATCAACCCACACAGTGAATTAACAAGAATTCCGCCACGAAGTGGTGTCGCGCCTGCTGAGGCATTTAACCGTAACATGATCATGGGCATGTGCTAAAGTAAGCATCACAAAAACCGTGCATGCTTAAAACACGAAAAAAGGTCAAGGTCGAAGAAACTTTTTGACATAAAAAATGGTTACGTGTTTCCACAAAAAGGTCAAAGGCATGTGTGTGGCGGCATGAGTGTGTTCCAAATGCTCACATGTATCAAGTTTCCAAATATTGAAGCAATCCATCAAGTAACATCAATGTTATACGGTGATGAAGAAACTTGTACAAATTCTTTGATGCAAAATATTGTTTTCTGCAAAAATGTCAAGGTACAAAAGATCAAGGTCATGTTAATGGTGGCATGTTTGTTTCTTTGTTTGGGTTTAACAGCCTATCAACAGCTAAGGTCATTTAAGGCCGGGTCAATGGGTTTAGTACTAAATCCCATATATTACCTGTACAAGTACATGTACATGTACAAATGTGGCGAAAATCCCAAAATCAGAAGTGAATATTTACAATAAAAACGGCTATACATTCAGCCCTGAAATCGGAATAATACTGATTTGATTCCAGGTCCTCGCCACACCAGAATCACTTGACCCCTCCCAAAATCAGTAGGATCAGTAACAATCTTACTACTTTTATACTGGGAAATAACCCAATTCAACTCCCAGGTAACAAAAGAGCCAAAAATAAAAACGTACCTGGCAAATTTACTGTGGTATAAATCAGTCTATGTGGCTGTGACTGGAGAAACGGGGCTTATCTGTTTTGCGATCAGTGTATATCCAGATCAGACTGTGCATCCGCACAGTCTGATCTGGATATGCACTGTTCGTCATTCCATCAATGAAACACCCGTCACGC
The DNA here is from genome assembly GCA_029237695.1 of Conchocele bisecta. Taxonomy (NCBI): domain Eukaryota; kingdom Metazoa; phylum Mollusca; class Bivalvia; order Lucinida; family Thyasiridae; genus Conchocele; species Conchocele bisecta. The sequence continues at coordinate 11,910,700 of CM055275.1, read as the reverse complement.
TTTTAACAAGCAATACAGATCATTATCAGGCTACAGGAGTGTGCTATTTGCTCCAGAGTTACACTGGTCAAAAAAACCCATAAGCCCCATTTCTCCAGGCACAGACACATATAGTTTGTGTAAATACATCTATGGATAAGATAACTCACTTTGCTTTCCATTTTCTGTGGCAAGGTCTAAAAGCGCAGCACAAAAACAGGTCAATTTGTCTATCTACAATGCCTTTGATATCGAATTTAACGACGGCACTGACTCGATGACCTTGCATGTCGGGACCGACTATTTAAGTCACCATCCGATAGGACTAGGTTAGCGCGAAGTTGTCTTGCCCAAGGACACGCCGAATCGGCTATTCTCAGCGGTCGGGGTTGGAATCGAACCCAGGGTCTCCTGATCCGTAGTCCGACTCTCTAATTACTGAGCTAGTCCGGCCACTTATCAAATGCAGGAAATGTTTGCTTATGTCATTTATTGCATAATTATCCCATTTCAGTCTAAGGATACAATAATTGTTATTGGAAAAATCTCATTCTTTTGTTTATTTCTCCATAAAGGTATATGTTGTTACCACTCATTTGAACCATCTTGTCGAGACGGTTCAAATGAGTGGTAACAACATATACTTTCGAGATGAAATGAAGAAAATAGGATTTTCCCCCCTAAAATGTTTCATACTACTAGAAGTGTATCCCGTCTTTAATGGGTTAAAAGGGCAATTCACAGTGTATTAAAACCATAATGCACTAGTGTAATAAATATACAAACAAGGGCATCGTTGTCACTAAGCTAATCCCCTCGCTGGTAGGCAGCCTTGATAATATTCTTGATAAAGTTTTTTTTAACACATTTGCCTTATAAACAAGGTGGACATAAGTCCTTAGTGACCTTGACCTTGGACGTTCGGACATGGGTTGTATGCAAAACAAAAGCACCATCCCCAGACACACATTCTGGCCAAATATTATCAAAATCAGTGAAGCAGTTGAAGAGTTATTGAAAAAAGAAACAAGAGCTATAGGAGAACAGCATAGCTCGACTACGAGGGTTGTCGGTGTACACATAGCTTGACAAAGAAGGTGGCTGCGGCCTACATAAAAACCTTAACCAAGGTTGACTAAAAACATTAACCAAGGGAAACTAGAAATGTGGCCTGTCGGCACACGAATACCCCCACTGGCAGCCAAAGAAAACGAGGCATTTTTGATTATAAGCCATTTAGCCGAGCGTTTAGGTTTCAAACGCATCAAGTCTGTGACCTTGACCCTGGGCATAGTGTGATAATCCATGCAACGGTGTAGAAGATATAGAGCGGAAGGGAATTTCAATAGGTTTGACCTTTGACCTTCAACTATGACCTTGACCTTGGACGTAGGTGCGTGGTTATTGATCGAGACACACCTTCTCATCCTGAGAAACATTTGTGCCAAGGCATTTGATAATCCATGCATCGGTGTAGAAGGTATAGAGCGGAAGGGAATTTCAATAGGTTTGACCTTCAACTGTGACCTTGACCTTGGACGTAGGTGCGTGGTTATTGATTGTGACACACCTTCTCATCATGAGAAACATTTGTGCCAAGGCATTTGATAATCCATGCATCGGTGTAGAAGATATAGAGCGGAAGGGAATTTGAATAGGTTTGACCTTTGACCTTCAACTGTGACCTTGGACGTAGGTGCGTGGTTAGCAATTTGATAATCCATGCATCGGTGTAGAAGATATAGAGCGAAGGGAATTTCAATAGGTTTGACCTTTGACCTTCAACTGTAACCTTGACCTTGGACGTAGGTGCGTGGTTATTGATTGCGACACACCTTCTCATCATGAGAAACATTTGTGCCAAGCCATTGATAATCCATGCATCGGTGTAGAAGATATAGAGCGGAAGGGAATTTCAATAGGTTTGACCTTTGACCTTCAACAGTGACCTTGACCTTGGACGTAGGTGCGTGGTTTCCAAGTATGGTTGCTGTAGGCCCAGGAGTATTCCTATAACAAGCTTGAGTAAAAAACGTAACCAAGGGGAGATAACTAAGTAATCCAAGGATAAAAGTAGGTCAAGGTCAAATATAGGTCAGGGATTATTGATGTACATCACTAGGAGATAAAGTTGTCCAAGTATGGTTGATGTAGGCCCAGAAGTATTCCATATACAAGCTTGACTATAAACATTAACCAAGTAAATTGAAGGTTAAATGTAGGTGAAGGTAAAATAAAGGTCAGGGGTTATTGATGTACATCCCTATGAGAAAAAGTTATCCAAGTATGGTGTCTGTATGCACAATAGTATTCCATCTACAAGCTTGACTAAAACCCTTAACCAAGGTTGAGTAAAAACCTTAACCAAGGGGAATTAAGTAAGTAATTTAAGGTTAAATGTAGGTCAAGGTGACATATAGGTCAGGGGTTGTTGATGTACATCACTAGGAGATGAAGTTGTCCAAGTATGGTTGGTGTAGGGCCATGAGTATTCCATCTACAAGCTTGACTTGACTTAAAAACCTTAACCAAAGAGAATTAAGTAAGTAATTCAAGAGGAAATGTAGGTCAAGGTCAAATATAGATCAGGGGTTATTGATGTACATCACTATGAGAAAAGGTTGTCCAATTATGGTGTCTGTATGCACAATAGTATTCCATGTACAAGCTTGAGTATAAAGCTTAACCAAGGTCGAGTAAAAACCTTAACCAAGGGGAATTAAGTAAGGAATTCAAGGTTAAATGTAGGTCAAGGTCAAATATAGGTCAGGGGTTGTTGATGTACATCACAGGAGATGAAGTTGTCCAAGTATGGTTGGTGTAGGGCCAGGAGTATTTCATCTACAAGCTTGACTAAAAACGTTAACCAAGGGGAATTAAGTAATTCAAGAGGAAATGTAGGTCAAGGTCAAATATAGATCAGGGGTTGTTGATGTACATCACTAGGAGATGAAGTTGTGCAAGTATGGTGGGTGTAGGGCCAGTAGTATTCCATATAGAAGGTTGACTAAAAACCTTAACCAAAAGGAATTAAGTAAGTAATTGAAGAGGAAATGTAGGTCAAGGTCAAATATAGATCAGGGGTTATTGATGTACATACCTATGAGAAAAGGTTGTCGAAGTATGGTGTCTGGATGCACAATAGTATTCAATGTACAAGCTTGAAAAAAAACCTTAATCAAGGTTGACTAAAAACCTTAACCAAGGGGAATTAAGTAAGTAATTCAAGAGGGAAACGTAGGTCAAGGTCAAATATAGGATCTCAGTGGTTATTGATGTGCATCACTAGGAGATGAAGTTGTCCAAGTATGGTGGGTGTAGGGCCAGTAGTATTGCATATACAAACTTGACTAAAAACCTTAACCAAGGTTGACTAAAAACCTTAACCAAGGGGAATTAACCAAGTAATTCAAGAGGAAATGTAGGTCAAGGTCAAATATAGATCAGGGGTTATTGATGTACATCACTAGGAGATGAAGTTGTGCAAGTATGGTGGGTGTAGGGCCAGTAGTATTCCATATACTAGCTTGACTAAAAACCTTAACCAAGGCGTGACGGTGACGCCGACGCCGACGCCGACGCCGGGGTGACAACATAAGCTCTACTTATTCTTCGAATAGTCAAGCTAAAAAGAATTAACATTTTTGCCTTACAAACAAGGTCGTCAGTGACGGTGACCTTAGGCGGTCGGACGTGGTTTGTATGCAAAACAAAGCAGCATCCCTAGACACTCGTTACTAACGTACGTACATACGCACGCACATACGCACATGGACTAACGCTATATCTGCTCTTGCCTATCGGCGAGGGGATAACAATACTGATACAGCAAATTGTTAGGGATCTGGGCCCCGTTTCACTATAGGAATGAATGGCCTTTTTGTGGAATTTATCGGGGTATAAACTTGGAAAAGCCACTTCCGCAATTCGCGATAAAAATAAACAATTGGCGATAAAAAATTACAATTTTCGAAAAAAAAAAGAAAAAAAAATATTTTTTTTTTCGAACATTGTAATTTTTTATCGCCAATTGTTTATTTTTATCCTATTGGTTATTATAGGAATGATTGGCCTTTTTGTGGAATTTATCGGGGTATAAACTTGGAAAAGTCGCGGGAATACTGGACGAAGGCCGGATGGCCTCGTCCAGTATTCCCGTGACTTTTCCAAGTTTATATCCCCGATAAATTCCACAAAAAGGCCATTCATTCCTTATAATTCCAGCATTTGAAATAAATTCATCAAGAAAATGTGTTTATTTTCCGTTTTCTTAAATAATTATTTTAACTGCGCCTGACGGTTACGGAAAGTAGTTTGGCATGCGAGTTTACTGGGATATAAATTTTGGACAGAGACTTGCTACGGACCAATCAAATGTTAGGGAATTGTGTAAATATTTGTGTGCTGGAATTATTAAACTTTGTACGACTAAAATGTTTGTAAGTGCAAAATCATGATTTCACATTAATAAGGATTTCTTGTAAACAATTATTGGATGTACATTTATTGAGCACAGGCTGCAGCCTATGCTCAATAAATGTAAATCCATCAATTGAAATTTCCAGACATCTTAAATTTGCACTTACGAATATTTTATTTGTACGAAAACGGCGGCCCCCAGTAAAGCTTCAATATACATTATGTATGTAGAGCTCTAGATAATGTTTGTATCTAAAGAGTATTATACCCCCAGATTTCAAATTCAATGCGTAACAAATGATAAAAAATAAATAACTTAAAAAAATTCACTTATTTGAGCTACAAAAAGCAAAGTGTTTGCTTTTTGCAGCTCAACTAAGAGAATTTTCAACTTCATTACAGAATGTTCACTACTCAATTTTAAAATCAATGCGTATTTTCACTTTGCTGTGAGTATTTTGTACTCCCTGACCTTTGATAATCAATGTGTATTGTGCTAAAATAAGTGCGTAAAATGCGCCAATACTCACCTTATCGCAGCTCTGTGTATGGTGCTGTGCTTATGCGATAGATATACGTTTGTGTTTGATATTATAACACTGGTTTGTCTGGAGAGTATACTGTAAACATAATAAGAGTGGAAAAGAAATGTTTTTGTACCTATCCATGTCCTCGATTGGTATTCACAGAGCAGACAGTCAGTCTAGACGCGCGATAGCACGGGCTGTATAGGGAATTACCTGGGTCTGTTTCTCACAAAATTACCAATTATCCAGAGACCCTGTTCTCGAATTATCTCCCCTTGTTTTCCGACGATGTTGACTTTGAAAATCGGCCATAATAACCTTTTTCAACCCTAAGTAACTGGAATGGACTGTGATGTGTTGACCCTTACACTGCTGAATTAAATTTTGTTGTCTGCTAATTGTGTTTTATTATCCATGTAACTTATCAAAGACATGGTTTTACAGCACTTAAGAATCTTAAGGAACTTTATTTCACACCCCCCCCCACACCCCCCCCACACGTATCCTAAGAATTGAGTGAGTGAGTCACAAAATTATTTTCAGTCAATTTATAGTCTATACACTCGTTTACTCAAAGTCCAGGGGCCCGTTTCACTAAACTTCGTACAACTAATAAGATGTTGTAAGTGCAAGTTCAGGATCGTCTGGAAATTTCAATTGATGGATTTACATTTATTGAGCATAGGCTGCAGATAATAAATGTAAAATTTTGCACTTACAAACATTTTAGTCGTTTACAAAGCTTAGTGAAACGAAAACGATGTCCACATTATATAAGAGGTTAAAATAAATTGAAATACAAAACAAATTATTGTATTTACGTAACTATTTGATCCATAATGTTCCACACTAAAATATAGAAAACAAGAGGGCCATGATGGCCCTAATACGCTCACCTGACTCCATGAACACCAGAGGAGAATGTGACATTGAGTTCATGTGTTTTAAAAAAATTGTGCTATTTTTAGATGGCGGTCATCTTGGATTAAGCGATGACTCTCATTTTACAAAATCTGAAAATGCTTCACCCAGCATCGGCCATGTGGTTCCTGAGAAAAAGACGTTAAAAATCTTGAATAAATGGACCTTTTGGTGGCCATCATGGACGACATAATCATCCGATTCCGACAAATATTGCACCAGAGTGATCGCCTCATTGATACCTTCAATTTGATATATGACATGACCATATTCAGTCAAAAATAAAATTTGACCCCAATTTGTCCCCACGGGCCACGCCCATTTTTGACCCCGGGGTCACCATTTTAACAAATTTCAAAGAGCAATGTAAATCGATCATTTCTACCAAGTTTCATCGAAATCCGGCTAGCGGTTCATGAGAAGAAGATTTTTTAAGAATTTATGCTATTTTTAGACGGCGGCCATCTTGGATTAGCGATGACCTCCATTTTAACAAATCTGAAAAGGCTTCACCCATGGACCATAACTTTTAAGTTTCGCTACCTTTTGACATTTCGGTGGCCATCTTGGATGACATAACAATCCGATTTGGACAAAAAATGTACAGAGTGATCGCCTCATTGATACCTTCGATTTGATATATAACATGACCATATTCGGTCAAAAATAAAATTTGACCACACGGGCCACGCCCATTTTTGACCCCGGGGTCACCATTTTAACAACTTTGAAAGAGCATTGTACATCGATCATTCCTACCAAGTTTCATCGAAATCCGGCTAGCGGTTCATGAGAAGAAGATTTTTTAAGAATTTAAGCTATTTTTAGACGGCGGCCATCTTGGATTAGCGATGACCTCCATTTTAACAAATCTGAAAAGGCTTCACACATGGACCATAACTTTTAAGTTTGGCTACCATGGGCCAAGCGGTTCATGTGAAGAAGAATTTTGAAATCTCTAATAAAAGAACGACCTTTTGACCTTTCGGCGGCCATCTTGGATGACAACAATCTAATTTCGACAGAAAATGCACCAGAGTGATCGCCTCATTGATACCTTCAATTTGATATATGACATGACCATATTCGGTCAAAAATAAAATTTGACCCAATTTGACCCCACGGGCCACGCCCATTTTTGACCCCGGGGTCACCATTTTAACAACTATGAAAGAGCAATGTACATCGATCATTCCTACCAAGTTTCGTCGAAATCCGGCAAGCGGTTCATGAGAAGAAGATTTTTTAAGAATTTATGCTATTTTTAGACGGCGGCCATCTTGGATTAGCGATGACCTCCATTTTAACAAATCTGAAAAGGCTTCACCCATGGACCATAACTTTTAAGTTTGGCTACCATGGGCCAAGCGTTCATGTGAAGAAAAATTTTATTGAAATCTCTAATAAAAGAACCTTTTGACCTTTCGGCGGCCATCTTGGATGACATAACAATCCGATTTCGACAAAAAATGCACCAGAGTGATCGCCTCATTGATACCTTCAATTTGATATATGAAATTACCATATTCAGTCAAAAATAAAATTTGACCCCAATTTGACCCCACGGGCCACGCCCATTTTTAACCCCAGGGTGACCATTTTAACAACTTTGAAAGAGCAATGTACATCGATCATTCCTACCAAGTTTTGTCGAAATCCGGTTGGCGGTTCTTGAGAAGAAGATTTTTTAAGAATTTGTGCTATTTTTAGACGGCGGCCATCTTGGATTACGTAATGACGTCATTTTAACAATTTTGTAATCCCCCTACCTAAGGACCATGACCATGAAGTTTGGTGACCATAGGCCCAATGGTTACCGAGGAGAAGACGTTTGAAAATGTTCACGGACGACGACGGACGACGACGGACGACGACGGACACATTGCGGTAACAATAGCTCACATGAGCTTCGCTCAGGTGAGCTAAAAAGATTGAAAGAAAAATAACTTTACAAAACTGGGGGTCGTTTCACTAAACTTCGTACCACTAAGATGTTCGTAAGCGCAAATTTATGATCGTCTGGAAATTTCAATTGATAGGTTTACATTTATTGAGCGTAGGCTGCATTTGCAGCCTACGCTCAATAAATGTAAATCCAATAATTGCTTACAAGAAAACAAATGCTAATGTGAAATTTACAGACTATCATAATTTTGCACTTACGAACATTTTGGTCGTACGAAGTTTAGTGAAACGACGGCCCCCAGGGGACTGAGAAAAATACTTTGATTTATTATGTAGGAAAATATGTACTTGGGGCCAAGAATTTGACTTTCAGTAGTTTCAGGTACATGTAATAATATAACGAGTGTCGACAGTAACAGAGCTCCAGTTAAGGTGCGTAATTTGATCAACTTTGGGGAGACTTTCGTTATTTCTTCGCCAAAATTGGCATATTGGGAGTGCTTTAGAATCGTTCGATGAGACGATTCTAAAGCACTCCCAACTTGCCATTTTTCGTGAAGAAATAAGAAAAATACCCAGAAAATTTGATCCAATTACGCACCTTACCTGGAGCTCAGCAGTAATACAGATTTATGTATCATTCTAGATCTATAATAGCCAGCACACAGGTTGAAGTAACGGACCGAGGTCTATAAATACATTAAATATGCCTAAAAGCATCAATAAATGAAAAAAAAATAAGCTAAAAAAATGTGTTTACTCCCTCCATATAGACTTACATTGTATACCGGTATAAGTCTATATGGAGAGTCAAAAACATTGTTTAGCTTATTTTTTTTTATTTATTGATGCTTTTAGGCATATTTAATGTATTTATAGACCTCAGTCCGTTACTTCAACCTGTGAGCCAGCATACATTGTCACAGGCACTTGGTATGAACAAGAAAATCCTCTTTAAATCATACCCAATTTTACTCAGATATTAAATATCTAGAAGGTACGACACTCGCCATCTGTTCAACTAACGGAAGTGGATCATTTACCTTGGGCCCAGCTCGCTAATTCAGCATGGTCCCGGCCTTCTCGAGGGTTTACAATTACTGATTTAGCGAGCCGGGGCCCAAGGTACACTAGCACCACTTCCATTGGTTGAAAAAATGGTGAGTGCTTTTCTTGTTCATACCGCAAAGTGCCTGTGACATGTACATGTTGTTTGAACAGTTACCAGACATATTCATATTCCCTCGTTGAAGAGAGTTATCAAATAGTGTTGTTATAAATTGCGAGGTGAATTGCATATTGAAATGGTCAATACCAAATGATGGAGTTCTCGATCTCGTCGAGTAATGAGATCAGCACCATGATGCAAAAACAGCCTCAGCAATCCAAAAGTATGAAAGTAAATAGTTTCCTAGCGAACTTGAAGTGTATATTGGAATGATCAAATTGAAATGGATTTCTTGTCTAGTAGCGATCGAGAGCAGGACTGTGTTGCAAACACAGCTGAAGTAATCTATTGCGTAAAACTTAAATCTATATCGGAGATGACTGATTGTACGACAAGCAATGATTATTCTGCACAGGAGAAATCAATAACAGCACAGTAATCATGGCAATACCATAGCAGTAGGGGGGCTGTATACTTTCACAAAGTAAACAAGAAATGGGATCGAGTTCAGTGCTTCAGATAAGTGTTGTATCTATAGAGTATTATTATACCCCAAGATTTCAAATTCAATGCGTATTTTACTTTTACAAGTATTATTTATTTCCATCCTTTTAAATCGGGAATAAATGATTAAAAAAATAAAACATTTAAAAATTCACTTATTTGAGCTGCAAAAAGCAAACAGTGTACTCAATTTGAAAATCAATACGTATTTTCACATTGCTGTCAGTATTTTGTACTCCTACTTTTGATAATCAGTGCATATTCTGCTAAAATAAGTGCCAAATAATACGCCAATACGCACCTTATGTGGAGCTCTGTGTGTTATGTGGAGCTCTGTGTGTATGTGGAGCTCTGTGTGTTATGTGGAGCTCTGTGTGTTATGTGAAGCAAAATTCCCCCGCTTCAGACACAAAGTTCACATTACAAACTAATTTGCATACTTTCACAAAGTAAACAAGAAATAGGATTGTGTTATGCGAAGCAAATCCCCCTGCTGTCAGCCTCAGCTACAAAGTGCACATGACAAACTAATGGGGACTGTATAATTTCACAAAATAAACAAGAAATAGGATTGTGCTATGTCGAGCAAATCCCCCCCGCTGGCAGCCTCAGAGATAAAGTGCACATGACAACTAAGTGACCTTTACCTTGGGAAGTGGAACATTTGGGTGGTGGAATTGCCATGATTACCATTAAATAAACATACATACATACATACATGTACACGCGTTGAATACAAATAGTATCAAACACTGTGAAGGGGTTAGGAAGTTATTGACAAAACAAAACTATTACACACATTTACTCAGTAATGCTCTCCAAAATCACAATAAAAATCAGGCAGTTTGCTTGGCCGAGACAAACTCCCTGATTTCAAGCAAAGTAACACTACATGCTCAAAAACTAGTATAAGCACCGGCCTAGACAGTTGTTATGCGGACGTAATGGAACTAATTCACAAAGACATTAGCCATGACAGGCCATACAATCAAGTCCAGCCTGAGCTGCAGACTGGTTGCCAGGAATTTATAGATTCCATTACTAGTCTATTGATTCCAGAAGTCTCGCTGTTCAAGCTTGGCATGGTAAAGATATTTCTTATTCATTTACAACACTTTCTGAGCACATACTACTCTGGGAGCTTGAATGGTCGAGGCTGAGCTGTGCTCAGTGTTGCAACCAATCAACTGCCTGATTTTGAGCAAAAAGTTTCAGATAATTATTGTGCCGAAAGATTTGTAAATCACAAGCCCAGTCTATTGATTCCAACATATTTCCTATTCAATGTTGGCATGGTGTAAACATTTCTTAGAAATAATTTCCATTAAAACTGAACTGTGTTCTACGAAGCCCGCAGGCGACATGGATTTTTTTTATGAATTTGTTACCACAAAAAACAATTTGTTCCCTCAATTTAACAATTTGTTTCCCTCGAATTAACAATTTATTCCTACGATATAACAATTTGTTCCCACGAAATGACAATTCGTTCCCTCAATTTAACAATTTGTTCCCTCGAATTAATAATTTGTTCCCTCGAATTAACGATTTGTTACCACGAATTAACAATTCGTTCCCGTGGGAACGAATTGTTATTTTGTGGGAACAAATTGTGTTAAATTTAGGGAACAAATTGTTAATTTGTGGGAACGAATTGGTAATTCATGGGAACGAATTGTGAATTGGTAAATTGAGGGAACAATTTGTTCCGTAGTGTTCCTTCAGGGAGAAATTTTCAATTTTATGATAAATTTATTAATTTTTATTATACTGAATTTATTACATTATCACAGCCATTTTGGCTGTGATAATGTAATGAATTCAGTATAATAATTCTGCATACGTTTAATCATCAAATATATGCATGCAGTTGTTAGTTTTATAGGAAATAATGCATTTCAGGAAAAATAAATGATTACTGCCTCAAAGTATACTTTGCTAGTAAAGTATACTTTGCAATGTTGGTGAAATAGGCTTCTGAACCGATTAACTGTCTGATTTTGAGCATACACTTTGAGAACATGTCCCAAGAGATTTGTAATCACGAGCCCAGTCTATATTGATTCCAGCAGTTTACTTATTCAATCTTGGCAAGACAAAACTATTTCTTGGAAATCAATCACACTATAATTGAGCTGTGCTCAATCTCGACCGACCAACTCCGTTATTTTGAGCATACACTTTGAGAACATGTCCCAAGAGATTTGTAATCACGAGCCCAGTCTATATTGATTCCAGCAGTTTACTTATTCAATCTTGGCAAGACAAAACTATTTCTTGGAAATCAATCACACTATAATTGAGCTGTGCTCAATCTCGACCGACCAACTCTGTGATTTTGAACATACACTTTGAGATGTCCCCCCAAAGAGATTTAAAATGGCGAGCCCAGTCTATTAATCGCAGCGTTCTTCCTATTCAAGATCGACATGGTGAAGATATTTCTTGGAAATCATTTACATTAACCCTCACTACGCGGGAGACGAAAATTGTCGTCTGCTGTTTTTCATGTTTGCTTTAATTCTTAATAAAACCTGTTTTGGCAGCACATGAGATGGAGACGATTCTCATGCGCTGTCAAAATAGGTTTTTATTGAGAAATATTGAAAATATAACATTTCTAGCAGACGACAAAATTTAATTCAGCATAGGAAGGGTTAATATTGAGCTGTGCTGAATCTCAACCGACCAACTGCCAGATTTTGAGTGCAAATTTTGAGAAAGGAATGAAAAGATGCTTAAACTTGGATGATCTCAGGGAAGATTGGCTAGGCCAACCGAGCTTCTTCTACATGTATAAATAAAGACGTTACTTACTTACTTACTTACTAACTTAACAGTCCATCGATACACGAGAGTATGAGTGAGGGCCAACAAACTTTGAGAACATACCCTGAGAGATTTATAATCAAGAGTTCTGTCTATTGCCGTCGACGTCCAATTTAATCTTGACAAGGTAAAGAAATTTCTTGGAAATCATTAACACATTCTGAGTACATACTTATGCTGGATATCAGTAGTCTATTTCAACCTATCAACACTTGATCAATCAGGACCAGTAGTCTATTTCACCAACATTGAAAATAGCCTATTTCACCAACATTGCAAAGTAGTCTATTTCACCAACATTGCAAAGTATACTTTTCTAGCAAAGTATACTTTGAGGGAGAAATTTTCAAGTTTAGGATACATTTATTGATTTTTATTATACTGAATTTATTACATTATCACAGCCATTTTGGCTGTGATAATATAATAAATTCAGTATAATAATTCTGCATACTTTTAATCATCAAATATATGCAGTCGTTAGTTCTATATGAAATAATGCATTTCAGGAAAAATAAATGATTACTCCCTCAAAGTATACTTTGCTACAAAAGTATACTTTGCAATATTTGTGAAATCGGCTACAGGACTTAATCAGTCCAGGCTGAGCTGTGCTCAAACTCGGCCAGTCAAACTGCCTGATTGTGAATGATCTCATTATTAACCATTTGATTCTAATTATTCTAGCAGTCAACTTTCCAAAGTCGGAAGTCAAGGACATTTCTTGGAAAGTATTCACCATATATATCTACCTGAACATGTACTCTGTTCTCATGCTCAGAATCAGGGAGATTGATTGGTCGAGGCTGAGCTATGCTCAGTCTCGGCCAGTCAAGCTGCCGGATTTTGAATAATCTCATTACTAACCTAATTTCATTCTAGCAATCGATTTTGCTCTCTAAACAAGATGAAGCATTTCTTGGAAACTATTCACTCTTGACACTTTCAGAGCATGTACTCGAGCTCTAAATCCGGAACTTAGATTGGTCGAGACGGCTGAGCTGTGCTCAGTCTCGGCTAGTCAAAATGTCTGATTTCAAGTATCGGGAAGTTTGATTGGTTGAGGCTGAACTGAGATGCGCTCAAACTCGACCAGTCAAACTGGTTGATTTTGTGTACAATGTTAACCCTAAATATTTGGACACCATTTAAAAATTTATAAAACAAATTGTATCCAAATACGTTGTTATTGTGATAATTCCAGCACAAAAATATTTACACAATTCCCTAACATTTGATTGGTCCGTATCAAGTCTCTGTCCAAAATTGATATCCCAGTAAACTCCCACGCCGAACTACTTTCCGTAACCGTGAGGCGCAGTTAAAATAATTCTTAAGAAAACGGAAAATAAACACATTTTCTTGATGAATTTATTTCAAATGCTGGAATTATAAGGAATGAATGGCCTTTTTGTGGAATTTATCGGGGATATAAACTTGGAAAAGTCACGGGAATACTGGACGAGGCCTTCCGGCCTTCGTCCAGTATTCTCGCGACTTTTCCAAGTTTATACCCCGATAAATTCCACAAAAAGGCCATTCATTCCTATAATAAACAATTACAACCATACTAACCAAAAATATTTAGACATTTCTTGCAGTGAGAATGGTGTCCAAATATTTAGACATTTCTTGCAGTGAGAATGGTGTCCAAATATTTAGAGAATGGTGTCCAAATATTTAGACATTTCTTGCAGTGAGAATGGTGTCCAAATATTTAGACATTTCTTGCAGTGAGAATGGTGTCCAAATATTTAGACATTTCTTGCAGTGAGAATGGTGTCCAAATATTTATGGTTATTACGACAATCTAGTTATTAGCCCATTGATTCTAGCAGTCAAATCTAGTTGTTTAACCCTTAGAATGCGGGAACGGAAAATAGTCGTCTGCTGATAATTCATATTTTGTCTTTTCTCTCAGTAAAAACATGGTTTGGCAGCATTTTAGAATCATTTCCATTGGAAATGATTCTAAAGTGCTGCCAAACCAAGTTTTTGATGAGAAAAATGGAAAAAATAAAAAATATTCAGCAGACGACACAAATTAATTCAGCATTGTAAGGGCTAGAGTTGGAATTCACAGAATTCGCAGGAACAACAATTTTATGTATATTATTGCTTCATGCGTATGGAACACGCAAACCATAAATTTCCAGATGAATTACACAATCTGTTGATTTATTTTGGCAAGCCATAAAAATGTCATTAATTATGATTGTAGATCCTGAATAGTGTTTCCCCTATGTAGGAATAGGATCCGAGTCCTGATCATCTAGTTCCAGGACAACGGTTACCATGGTGATCGCTCCAGATAAGGTGCATATTGGCATATTTTACGCATTTGTTGTAGCAGAATACGCATTGATTATCAACAGCGGGAGTACAAAATACTCACAGCAATGTCAAAATATGTATTGATTTTCAAATTGAGAAGTGAAAATACTGTAATAAAGTTGAAAATTTACTTAGTTGAGTTGCAAAAAGCAGCTGAAATAAGTGAATTTTTAATTTGTTTTATTTGTTCCCTATTTAATAAGGAAGAAAATCAACTGCATTTGTAAACGTAAAATACGCATTGAATTTGAAATATGCGGGTAAAGTAATCTTTAGATACAAAACTTATCTGGAGCTCCGATGGAAATGTTTTATTTTCAATATTTATCGACAAAAACCTGGTTTTGACAGCACATGAGAATCGTCTCCAGTGGAGACGATTCTCATTTTTTTGTTAAGAATTAAAGCAAAAATGAAAAACAGCAGACGGCAATTTTCGTCAACAGCGTAGGAATGGTTAACAGACCGGGAACAAGACACATGTCATAGCGGTCATTTCTCTCGGCCACAGGTCAAGTGCTAGACTGGTCATATATGACATAAGCCTCATATCTCCAGTTACCAGGGTACCGGGTCATGTGGTCTATTGTTTTGTCTGGAGAAATGTCAGCGCCCATGAGGTCTCGGATGAATCTTATTTTTCATCAATACCACTGTGGGTTCTTCCTTTTAGTGATGACCATGTTCCAGCCGTTAGCACTACGAGTCCACCAATACCAAATTTAGCAGCATTACTTATGTAGTTCGTCTGAACATTCTGAAATTTTAATCGCACGGAATCGATTTTAAACTTGGTCTGATTCAAATTTCTCCTCAGCATGTTTAGACTTTATCCCGTCAACACAGTGCGTATGTGCCATGAAACTTTTTTGATATCCTGTCAATACGACCTAATCACTGCGTATGAATAAATCCGGTGGCTGGGATTATTATTTTGGCATTTTGAAGCCATTAGTAGGTGTTGACGGGATAAATAGAATAGTAGGTAAGTGCCGTGAATGGGAAAACTATCTGGCACGGCTCGGAAATGGGATGTGCTCGGCAGAGCCTCGCCCATCCCGTTTCCTGAGCCTTGCCAGATATTTTTTCCCATTCACGGCACTAAGTTTAAACCTACTATTCTCTATCTATTTTCTTTATTTCTGAACCAAAGTATATGTTGTGACCACTCATTTGAACCGTCTCGGCGAGACGGTTCAAATGGTGGTCACTACATATACTTCTGATGAGAAATAAAGAAATTCTATTTTCCATTTCCTAAGCCTGGCCAGATATTTGCCCATCCCGTTCTCTATAACTACGTACATGTAAGTAATGATGCTAAATTTTGTAATGGCGGACTCGTAGTGTGGTAACGGCTGGAACATGGTCAGCATTAAAAGGAAGAAACCGCAGTCGTATTGATGAAAAATAAGATTTATCTAAAACCTCATGGGTGCCGCCATTACTCCAGACAAAACAATACTGACCAGTAGCCGATTTCATCAACATTGCAAATTATACTTTACTAGCAAAGTATACTTTGAGGGAGTAATCATTTATTTTTCCTGAAATGCATTATTTCATATAGAACTAACAAATGCATATATGTCATGATTAAAAGTATGCAGAATTATTATACTGAATTTATTACATTATCACAGCCAAATTGGCTGTGATAATGTAATAAATTCAGTATAATAAAAATTAATAAATTTATCATAAAATTGAAAATTTCTCCCTCAAAGTATACTTTGCTACTAAAGTATACTTTGCAATGTTGATGAAATAGGCTGCTGGTCCTGATTGATCAAGTGTTTATAGGTTGAAATAGGCTGCTGGTCCTGATTGATCAAGTGTTTATAGGTTGAAATAGGCTATACACTGGTTACTATCACAGCTATTGTGCCCAGATGCAACCAACATTCACCATGGGGGTGGCAGGTGGGAGCATGCGATGGGTGATTTAACAATCGGGGTTCATCCTTACCAGAATCCCGATGGAGAACTGGTTTGGCCCTCACATACGTCTTTAGCATTTTTTATGTGACAGTTGAATCTGGTTATACCTCTTATGTGAGTATTACGATTATTCGTAATCCTATTTAAGGGGAAGGGGCAAAGTGACTGGCACCAGGTCAGGTTATTCTAATTTCAGGGCTGAATATATTTTTTCTCAATGTAAATATTCCGTACTGATTTTGGGAATTTCCCCCCCAATTCAGCAGGTTAAAACCACAGGTGGAAGACTCAGACCTATGACACACCAAAACAAGAGCTGTAGGAGAACACCATAGCTTGACTACGAGGGTGGCTGCGGCCTACATAAAAACTTTAACCAAGGTTGACTAAAAACATTAACCAAGGGAAACTAGAAATGTGGCCTATCGGCACACGAATACCCCCACTGGCAGCCAAAGAAAACGAGGCATTTTTTATCATAAGCCATTTAGCCGAGCGTTAAGGTTTCAAACGCATCAAGTCTGTGACCTTGACCCTGGGCATAGTGTGATAATCCATGCATCGGTGTAGAAGATATAGAGCGGAAGGGAATTTCAATAGGTTTGACCTTTGACCTTCAACTATGACCTTGACCTTGGACGTAGGTGCGTGGTTATTGATCGAGACACACCTTCTCATCCTGAGAAACATATGTGCCAAGCCATTTGATAATCCATGCATCGGTGTAGAAGACATAGAGAGGAAGGCAAGTTCAATAGGTTTGACCTTTGACCTTCAACTGTGACCTTGACCTTGGATATAGGTGCGTGGTTATTGATCGGGACACACCTTCTCATCACGAGAAACATTTGTGCCAAGGCATTTGATAATCCATGCATCGGTGCAGAAGATATAGAGCGGAAGGGAATTTCAATAGGTTTGACCTTTGACCTTCAACTGTGACCTTGACCTTGGACGTAGGTGCGTGGTTATTGATTGTGACACACCTTCTCAACATGAGAAACATCTGTGCCAAGCCATTTGATAATCCATGCATCGGTGTAGAAGATATAGAGCGGAAGGGAATTTCAATATGTTTGACCTTCAACTGTGACCTTGAACGTAGGTGCGTGGTTAGCAATTTGATAATCCATGCATCAGTGTAGAAGATATAGAGCGGAAGGGAATTTCAATAGGTTTGACCTTTGACCTTCAACTGTGACCTTGACCTTGGACGTAGGTGCGTGGTTATTGATGGCGACACACCTTCTCATCATGAGAAACATTTGTGCCAAGCCATTTGATAATCCATGCATGGTGTAGAAGATATAGAGTGGAAGGGAATTTCAATAGGTTTGACCTTTGACCTTCAACAGTGACCTTGACCTTGGACGTAGATGCGTGGTTTTCCAAGTATGGTTGCTCTAGGCCCAGGAGTATTCCATATACAAGCTTGAGTAAAAAACGTAACCAAGGGGAGATAACTAAGTAATCCAAGGATAAAAGTAGGTCAAGGTGAAATATAGGTCAGGGATTATTGATGTACATCACTAGGAGATGAAGTTGTCCAAGTATGGTTGATGTAGGCCCAGAAGTATTCCATATACAAGCTTGACTATAAACATTAACCAAGTAATTGAAGGTTAAATGTAGGTGAAGGTAAAATAAAGGTCAGGGGTTATTGATGTACATCCATATGAGAAAAAGTTATCCAAGTATGGTGTCTGTATGCACAATAGTATTCCATCTACAAGCTTGACTAAAAACCTTAACCAAGGTTGAGTAAAAACCTTAACCAAGGGGAATTAAGTAAGTAATTTAAGGTTAAATGTAGGTCAAGGTCAAATATAGGTCAGGGGTTGTTGATGTACATCACTAGGAGATGAAGTTGTCCAAGTATGGTTGGTGTAGGGCCATGAGTATTACATCTACAAGCTTGACTAAAAACCTTAACCAAAGAGAATTAAGTAAGTAATTCAAGAGGAAATGTAGGTCAAGGCCAAATATAGATCAGGGGTTATTGATGTACATCACTATGAGAAAAGGGTTGTCCAATTATGGTGTCTGTATGCACAATAGTATTCCATGTACAAGCTTGAGTAAAAAGCTTAACCAAGGTCGAGTAAAAACCTTAACCAAGGGGAATTAAGTAAGTAATTCAAGGTTAAATGTAGGTCAAGGTCAAATATAGGTCAGGGGTTGTTGATGTACATCACTAGGAGATGAAGTTGTCCAAGTATGGTTGGTGTAGGGCCAGGAGTATTCCATCTACAAGCTTGACTAAAAACGTTAACCAAGGGGAATTAAGCAATTCAAGAGGAAATGTAGGTCAAGGTCAAATATAGATCAGGGGTTGTTGATGTACATCACTAGGAGATGAAGTTGTCCAAGTATGGTGGGTGTAGGGTCAGTAGTATTCCATATAGAAGGTTGACTAAAAACCTTAACCAAAAGGAATTAAGTAAGTAATTGGAGAGGAAATGTAGGTGAAGGTCAAATATAGATCAGGGGTTATTGATGTACATACCTATGAGAAAAGGTTGTCAAAGTATGGTGTGTGGATGCACAATAGTATTCAATGTACAAGCTTGAAAAAAAACCTTAACCAAGGCTGACTAAAAACCAAGGGGAATTAAGTAAGTAATTGAAGAGGAAATGTAGGTCAAGGTCAAATATAGATCAGGGGTTATTGATGTGCATCACTAGGAGATGAAGTTGTCCAAGTATGGTGGGTGTAGGGCCAGTAGTATTGCATATACAAACTTGACTAAAAACCTTAACCAAGGTTGACTAAAAACCTTAACCAAGGGGAATTAACCAAGTAATTCAAGAGGAAATGTAGGTGAAGGTCAAATATAGATCAGGGGTTATTGATGTACATCACTAGGAGATGAAGTTGTCCAAGTATGGTGGGTGTAGGGCCAGTAGTATTCCATATAGAAGCTTGACTAAAAACCTTAACCAAGGCGTGGCGGAGACGCCGACGCCGGGGTGACAACATAAGCTCTACTTATTCTTCGAATAGTCGAGCTAAAAATGCCTATTAAAAAAAATCCCATTACCCCACCCACTTGGTCTCGTACATTACCATCTTATATAAAAACATGATAGAAGATGGTAATGTACGAGACCAAGCGGGTGGGGTAATGGGATTTTTTAATAGGCATTTCTTTGGTGTCATAGGTCCGAGTACTTCACCTGTGGTTAAAACGGGATCGGACCCGTTTGCCTGGCCTTACATGACTGTAGCTGTTGATAGGCCGTTAAACACCAATAAACAAACAAACAAACAAACAAACACTTACCATGGTGAGCTAAGAAAGTGATTTTCTCAAACCCTGAGTACTGATTTATTGATCGATTGATTTAGCAATTCTGGTTAATTGATTGATTAATTGGTTAATCCATTGATTAGTTCATTGATTGATTGATTGTCAGTCAGATTGATTGATCAATTGAGTTGGGGTGTTAATCCAACAGCAGTCATTTTGGGCTGTGACATGGAAGAATTGGGCTTATGGGATTTGTGACCAGTGTAGCTCCTGATCAAATAGCACACAAACTGTGCAGATCCTGATCAGACTGTGCGGATGCGGTTTGCGAAACCCATCAGCCCCATTTCTCCAGTAACAGCCACATACACACTCAGGGATTCCGCTGGGGAACAAAATTGCCACTTCAAAAAAAAAAAAATATTGAAAATTGTAATTGTTTATCGCCAACTGTTTATTTTTATCGCCAATTGCGAAAGTGGCGATCGCCAGCGGAATCCCTGCAGACTGCAGGGTTTGACACTAATTTTTGGACCAGGCATTCCACAGCATGGACATCCCGATTTTTGCATTTATGTTAAATGGGATTTTCCTGAAAGTTCAATGATTCCTCCTACAAAACAGAGATCCCGGGACACTATTATAATAGCATAACAACGTAGAAATTTGGATCTTGAAATGACTTCACCACGAGGAAATAAAAGGTTTCTGCATGGGCAAGGTGCATAATCACGTGGTTACAACAACAACAACAATGGCTGAAAGTGTTGAAAGCACGCCAACTCCAAAGTAAGTATTATTTGAGGCAACAGATTTTGATGAAATTTTTAGATTTTGCAGCAGACGCGTAATCATGAGCTGCATTTGACACAAACATGTACCGACGTCGTTTTTGTGAAGACACGGAAATCGATTCTTGAAAGTATTATTTGATATTTTCCTTACTATGAAAGGGATTTTGATGAAATATGGCGCAGCAAACGTGTCTCCATTAGCTGCATTTGGTGGTCGAGGGAGATTGGCACAGACTTGTGTTGTTTTTGAGAAGAATCGATTTCCGTGTCAGAGACACGGAAATCGATTCTTCGCAAAAATGACAATAGTTTGGGCCAAAGTACTGATACCACCAAATGCAGCTTTTAAACAAGACACGTTTAATGCACCATATTTCATCAAAATCCGTTACATAATAAGGACAAAATAAAAGAATACGTACTTTGAATCAGAGGTCTTCTGGAAGTTTCAGTACTTGTTGTTGTTGTAACCACGTGATCATACACCTTGATGGGGCTGAAAACAAAACTTACCAGAGTAGTGGTCACGTTGCTGTGCGTTGTCATCGACTCATTATCGATGCGCTTCATGCTTGTCTCCCCTGACAGGAAGGCGTGAAGCACACCTGGCTCTACATCTTACACTCACGACACCTGAAATTCATTGGCTAATTGATTGATAGGAAGGTGACAAGCACACCTGGCTCAACATCTTACACTCACGACACCTGAAATTGATTGGCTAATTGATTGATAGGAAGGTGACAAGCACACCTGGCTCTACATCTTACACTCACGACACCTGAAATTGATTGGCTGATTGATTGATAGGAAGGTGACAAGCACACCTGGCTCTTAATCTTCCAGTCACGGCACCTGCAATCGATTGATTGGTTGATTGGAATATTGAAAGTGACTGATTGATTGATAGGAAGGTGTGAAGCACACCTGGCTCTACATCTTCCTCTCATAGCACCTTGAATATTGATTGATTGACTGATTAATTTATTGGAAATGACTGATTGATTGACAGGAAGGTGTGAAGCCTGCCTGGCTCCACATCTTCCTCTCACGGCACCTGGAATATTGATTGATTGGTTGTTTTTTGTTGATGGATTGATTAATTCATTCATTCATTGGATGATTGAAGATTTATCGATTGAAAGAATGATTGGGGTTTTATGTCTGTTCAACAGCATGAATCATGCTGTTGAACAGACATAACACCTCAATATATAATCATCAAGGTGTATGATCACGTGGTACTAACAACAATATGAAATATGGCGCATCAAACGCATCTTGTTAAGCTGCATTTGGTGTATTTTCGCCCAAACTTCTGTCGTTTTTGCGAAGAATCGATTTCCGTGTCTCCGACACGGAAATTGATTCTTCTCAAAAACGACATAAATCTGTGACAAACTCCCTCGACCACCAAATGCAGCTCATGGAGACGCGTTTGCTGCGCCATATTTCATCACAATCCGTTTCATATTAAGGAAAATATCAAATAATACTTTCAAGATTTCAACCCTTTCAGCCACTGTTGTTGTTGTTATAACCACGTGATCATGAACCTTGTATAATACTGACAGGGATGCACCTGCACCTGTAAGAGTACCAAATGTTCAGCATTAAAAACATTCCGCACTTCATTGCCACATTGATCTTGGTTCTGGAATATACCGGTAGTTGTTTACTGATAACCATGTATTAGTTTGTTTTTTGGGGTTTAACACCTATCAACAGCTAAGGTCATTTAAGGCCGGGTCAATGGGTTTAGTACTAAATCCCATATATTACCTGTACAAGTACATGTACATGTTCAAGAAAATGTACAAATGGGTGATAATGGATAGTTTGGTAAGACTTTTCGCACATTTACTGTGTTGCGGGAGCACACTTCAAATTCTACGTGGGAGCAGTTTAAAGGTACACGCCCACTCAGTAGATACAAATGTTCTTTATATCAGAGACATCATCTGGCAAAATAAACATTCATTCACCATTAACCCACGCATTGATTGGCATTACTATACATTTTATATCAGACCTAAATTTCCACACTGATATCAGGGGCGATAACCATGTTTCCTTAAAATGTTAACGGACATTACTAATCATTGTCTGTATTTATTTTTTGATGTGCAATGATTATACTTTATAGTCTGTCCAAAACATTATTTTTTCAGGCGACGCATTTAATTAGTATAATTCATTAAAAAATGCCATGCCTAATTTGCATATGAAAATAGCAAGATACCATCGCGCGTCACTATCAGTAAAATAAATAGTACTAAATGATTAAGTCGGTATAGCGGGCACTTGTAACTTTTATAACTGGTAGAATAGTGACACAAGGATACACTTATTTAATTTAGCTTATTTTTTTTTCATTTATGGATGCTTTTAGGCATAATTATTTAATGTATTTATAGACCTCGGTCCGTTACTTCAACCTGTGACTGAGTGGGCATGTACCTTTAATGTTGCAATATAAACAAGTCTGTGTTCCACTTTGCCTTATCAGTCAAAAGTAAGTTCAATCAGTGTTCTTACATATAAAATGCAGGGCTCCAGATAAGCTGTGTATTTGCTTAAATACCCAATTAAAATTGCCAAAAACCCAGTTGAAATCAGAAGTAGCAAGTATCGAAAAGCAATAAAACGTTTATAGTACCTTTATCATGCTGCAGAAAACAATAAACAGGCCACAAATATAGCATATTTTTCTTATTTTCCATGAAAACACATCTTGGTATTTCATTAGAATTGTCTCCAAGGAGACAATTCTAACGAAATGCCAATACATGTTTTCATTTCAAAGCAAACCATTCAATAATTGCTGTCTGTGGAGGTGTAAAAAGTAGTGCGATTTTATTTTATCCAATTAAAAGTTTGAAATTCCCAATTGCTTCCGAAATTATGGAGTGACAATACTCAATTACTAATTCCTTATCTGGAGCCCTGACAATGTCACGATAAACGTGATACATATGCCACTTCCCGAGAAAATCTACCTTACAATGATATTGTCATAGTTGATCAGCATAGTCTGATCAGGGCCTATGCTCTTCTTGAACGAGTTTCTGAAGTATAGCAAATAACGAATCATTCCGCTTGGGAGAAAGTTGTCTTTGTTATTATTTAGTCCTTTCAACACCACAGGCCTGTATAGTCATATTGGCAAAACTACTGCACATTTTGCAAGAAATTTTCATATTTTTGAGAAAAAAAACAACCCCACAAATGGACCAGTCGGAAAATCATTTTGTTACGGTTGGATTGGTTGCAAAATTACCATATCAATTGCCATTCCAGTTACTTAGGGGTGAAAGGGTTAATAAATGGCATTTTAGTGCAGCCAAAGGATTTGGCCCAGCATAACTTCGGACCCCTGTGGTTATCGATAGCAGTCACATTTTCTAGACTAGTAGTAAGGACAGCGTGGATGTGTGGCATTTGTCCATAAGTATGACAGATTTAAATATTAAAGTAATCCATCAAGGGATATAGAAGTTATGACAGAATTGAGAAACTCCAACGAACTTCTTAATGGGAGAAAAAGTTCACAGAGTTGTGAAGGTCAAAAGGTCATGGTCATATTAAGGGCAGCATGAATGTGTGGTATTTGTCCACAAGTATGCTGTGTATGCTAGCTGTGTTGAAATATGTATGTAATATTTCAAGGGATATAGGAGTTATGACAGAATTTAGAAACTCTCACAAAATTCTTAATGTGCTGGACACACGGACGGACGGACAGACAGACGGACACAGTCCAAACACTATGCCTCCGGATCTACAGAGACTGAGGACATAAAAATGTGTAAAGGCATACCAGGCGCGGATACAGAAATAATTGCAGGGGGGGTCTGTAATTACAAGTCGGCATAGCCGACCTCCGCAAGCGCGAAATCGTAAAGTAGGGTGGTCTGGGGGTCCTCCTCCAGGAAATTTTTAGATGCCAGATCGCCGCAGATGCGATTTCCTGACACCTAGGCCACGAAAAAAGTCATCCAACTATTCGAGTATTGTAGATTTTCGTCTTTTTTTCTCTTTTTTTGCCGGGAGCAGGGGGGGTCCGTACCCCCTGGACCCCCCCCCTGTATCCGCGCCTGCATACCGCCCACCCAAACTAGAAATCCTGAATCTGCACCTAACAACAACAACATTAGTGAGTGAGTGAATAGGGTTTAACGTCCGCTTTTCTGACATAGAGGTACAAGCCTCAGGGAGTCTACACGCAGACGGGTCAACGGGGTCGTGTCCCGTATCCACCTGTCCAAGGGGGGTAAATCCCAACTTCAGAACTCAATATTTACAATCAAAATATATATTCAGTCCTGAAATTAGAACAACCTGATCTGGTGCCAGGCCCTCGCCACACCAGCATCATTTATCCCATCCCCTAAAAGTAATAGGATTAGGGCTAATCTTACTTTTATATATGGGGCATAGCCTGACTCAACTCTCACATACAAGAAAGCCAAAAATGTACATGAGGGCCAAATTCGGTATAGTGGGTTCCGGAAAGTATGAACACAATCGTTAAGCCAGTTTAGTCGCCTTTTACGACAAGCAATGGCTACTGCAGCACTATTCTCAGGATCAGTTGATCCCGCCCCGGTGCCTGCACGGGGCAACAAACAACAACAACGTCGTCCACTCCAAAGTAAGTATTATTTGATATTTTCCTTTATGCAATGGATTTTTATGAAATATGACACAGCAAACGCGTCTTCATGAGCTGCATTTGGTCGCCCAGGGAGTTTGGCACAGACTTATGTCGTATTTGCGAAGAATCGATTTCCGTGTCAGAGACACGGAAATCGATTCTTCGCAAAAACGACAGAAGTTTGGGCGAAAATAAAGAGACCACCAAATGCAGCTTAACAAGACGCGTTTGGTGCGCCATATTACATCAAAATCAGTCACATAATATTAAGGACACTATAAAAGAATACGTACGTTGAATCGGTACTTGTTGTTGTTGTTAGTACCATGTGATCATACACCTTGCCTCATAAATAAGACAAATTATATCACGTGGTTACAATAACAAGAACAATGGTTGAAAGCTCACCCACTCCAAAGTAAGTATTATTTGATATTTTCCTTAACCCGTCCTACGTACGCTGTTGACGGAAATTGCCATCTGCTGTTTTTCATTTTTGCTTTAATTCTTAACAAAAAAACTGGTTTTGACAGCACATGAGAATCGTCTCCACTGGAGACGATTCTCATGTCCTGTCAAAACCAGGTTTTTGTCGAGAAATATTGAAAATAAAACATTTCCAGCAGACGACAACATTTAATTCAGCGTAGTAAAGGTTAATATGCAACGGATTGTTATGAAATATGGAGTAGCAAACGCGTCTTCACGAGCTGAATTTGGTGGTCCATGGAGTTTGACACAAACTTATGTCGTTTTTGCGAAGAATCGATTTCCGTGTCGCAAAAACGACGGAAGTTTGGGCCAAAGTACAGACCACCAACAGGGCTCTACAGTGCAGTCTCCGTTTTTGTTCCACCGTAGACAACACTTGCAAACCCAACGCGAACGCAACGCAAACGCAACGGTTTGCTGTAACGTTGTATACGTTGTTTAAACGTATAATATGGTTCGTACACGTTTAATACACATTGTCAAACTGTTTAGTTTAAAAGCGTTGTATATGTTGTTTAAACGTATAATACAGTTCGTACACGTGTAATACACATTGTCAAACCGTTTAGTTTTAAAGCGTGTAATACGTTTAGCTTCAAGGCGTATAACACGCTTTGGCGTATACATATGTAGCGAGGTGAAAGAGTTGAAACGTATACAACGCTTTACCTGGAAGCGTGTAGCTATATGAAAGCGTTGAAACGTGTACAACGATTACACGTTTTAACGCGAATACCTGTTCGGCCCCGATCGCTTCGAGGCGTCCTTGTTTCGTCCCTTTTAAAATATCGCGAACACATACCCTCAGATCGAGTTCAAAGTACATCGGCGGTGTGATTTAGCACTTCAATTGATCCCTAATCCCTGATGCCTAATGAGTAACGCTTTTAACACGACAGATGTACCTTGTCGTTTATCAAAATGTTTGCGAATTGTAGATCACGTGAGCCGGCTCATCAGGATCTGCGGCATTCCTATGTACATGTACATTTTATATACACAAAAATGACCCCTAATACAGTGTAATGTAACAGTTCCTAACTTAATATGGAATAGCCCGGGCCGATAGTCCTTGTCAGTTACTTGGGGTTAAATATTACGAACACAGATAAACACAGTGCATGGTTTCTTTATTTTATTTTAACATCATCAGAAATGGCGAGTCTATGAACTCTCGTATCTTTACGCTGAAGCCAGTCTATTTCAGTCACTAATCCGCTATACACCTGTCCCACGTGTGTGTTAAGAAAAATTGATATTTGGAGAAACTGAATACACAGCGAGCTGCACACTGGTTTAACACGGATATGGCCCGCGGATATGTGTCATAAATTACTTGGTGGTCAAAACCGGTAAACTTACAAGGTTTATAGTGAAATAGCAGCCGACTGGCAATTTTTCTCGGACAGATTTTTAAGACTAGTTTTCAAATCTCAATCGGTCTGAGAGTTCAAAAATCGGTCCAGAACCGGAAAACTGAAAATTTTAGAAGCCCTGCAGTCGAGAAGTATATATACACACACGAAGAACGATCTGAGCATGCGCATTCTACGCGATACACGGTTGGCATACCAAAACGTGTAATGCGTTAAAACCCGTGGAAACGTGTTATACGTACAACACGGTTTCATCTGTACGGTGCTGTGTACATGTAGAAGCATGTAACCGTTCGTCAAAGAAAGCGTTAAATCGTTTAAACGGTTTACCTTAGCGTTGTATACGTTTACAACCGTTGTATACGTTTACAACCGATATACACGGATTACACGCTTTTGAAACTCAATGCGTTGTTTACAACCGTTGTATACGTTTACAACCGTTGCACACGGATTACACGCTTTTGAAACTCAATGCGTTGAACACAGTTTGTTCGACTTTCGCGCATGCGCAAGAGTGGGGAAACGCAACGCATGGCCAAAAACGTATTACACGTAGACGACACACGGTTTGAAACGCAACTAACGGAAACTCCATGGATACGCAACGCACAACACTTTGTACATGTATAAACCCGGAACATTTTGACAGAAACGACTGTAGATAAGGATTTATTCATTGAGTACTTTTACTCCATGATATTTTTTTCAATTGGGTATTTTCAATTATCAATTGGGTACCTTACAACCGTTACCCCATTCTGTAAAATTGAATTGGGTATTTTCCAATTCTGGTATCAAAATGTGCAATAAACATGGCTACACAAAACATTGAATACGTACATGTACATGTGACATCTTTTAAGTGTTAGTTAAAACTAATTAATATTTATGTTTAATTGGGGCCTTTGCTGCATCTTTTTTCTCCACGTTTTGTTGAAGACATATTTACCGCGGTCTGTCAAATCTTAAACAATAACATCCGAAGTATATCCGAATGAAAAAAACACTTAGTCTATTTGCACGAACTCGGACGTTTCACATCACGAACGTTTCGGACCAGGGTCGAGTCGGCCATATCATTATTTTTTTCGGTCACATCTCAAAGCAATTACTTACGCGTCGTCACCTGTGAACACTGTGCGTATTAAATGGCGAATTACAAAAAGGAATCGCCATTATCAATCGTAATTGACCGACCGGAAATTCATATGAAGTGCTTTTGACAAATACCGTGTGTAATCTGCTAAAAAATAGTGATCGTGCGTATCCTATTTATAAAACATCGATAGACGCTTATTATATGTGTAGTTGCATCATAGATATAGACGCTTATTGTAATCAAATACGACAGATAGGCTATAGCGGTGATTTTGTGGCTGATTTTGATTTTGCTATCGACGTCTTTGGCATTTTTCAATAATTTTATTGAAAACTGTCCTTGTAAAATTATCAGTACGCATATATTTTCAAGCCAATTGATTACTCGATGTTTTAATTGGGTTTTGGTACGCAGGGGTTTCAATTTTAATTGGGTTTTCAAATTGTTTGATTATGCAAATACGCAGCTTATCAAGGCCTCTGCACCAAATGCAGCTTAACAAGACACGTTTGATGCGACAATTTCATCAAAATCCGTTACGTAATAAGGACAATATAAAAGAATACGTACTTTGAATCGGATGGATTCTGGAAGTTTCAGAACTTGTTAGTGTTGTTAGAACCATGTGATCATACACCTTGTATAGTTTGAAACAAGTTAGCTGGTCTATTGGAACAGACAAATATATATACATGTATAATGTACTATTGAACGAAATGAGTAAAATATGGCATCTATGCCACAAATATAACATATTTTCTACAATGTTAGTTACATAAATGACGCATGGTACGAGTTTCCCTGTGGACGACTAACTCAACGAACTAATGGTCCTGGTGCGAGTTAGCTCGGTACCAACGACATAGAACTATACATTTTGGCAATTAAAGACCTTGTATATCAAATAAAACATTATTTCATGTTTAATTTGAGTTTCTACAATGACTAGACACACGATGTATACTTACTCCTTCTAATAAAAGTCTCTGATCATGTCATTTTGGTCTAAATGTGTTTGAAAACAGTTGAAACACACATGTTGATTCCCAGATTCCAATACACATCTCTGTCAATTTTTCCATTGATCTATAATTAGCATAATAAACGCGCGCAGCCGCAGCAGTCTATCGAACAATCAATATCCAATGAAATTAGATCGTTGGTTTCCGTGACATGTTTCCGCCAGTGTTCGGCTGGTATCGGAAACCATTCGGTCAACGTGACTTGGGAAATATCCTTGACTATTCGATTACTAACTCGAGTATGACCGTTTTTGCTCAAAAATTTTATAGTAAATTTAAACTGGGACTGACGAATTTGTTACACGACCATGTTATAAAATAACACCAACGAGTTCACTGCACTGTTGTGGAAAGTCTTCCAGTGATGCTATATGAGTTGACAATCCGATCATTGGTTGTCGCTGTGTTATAACACAATATAGTCTAGCATAAATGAGCCGAGCCGTTTCAGTGCCGCGCCAGATATTTTCCCCAGTCAACACTACTATAGCTTTAAAATGCAAAAAAAAACAAAAAAACCCAGCCACATCCTCAAAATCGGAGAATCGACTAATATGACAACCGCACACATTCATACGCAGTGCTTAGGTCGTATTGAATGTTTCACGGTACCGTGTTTCATAGTACATACGCACTGTGTTGACGAGATAAAATACAATTATCACCTCCAATGTGCCCGTTGTTGGTGTAATTAAACTGGTTCGGATGATTAACCATTTCACCCCTAAGTTGGGACGAAGGATGTATGTATGGTCCCTGCCCTAAGTAACTGGAATGGGTTTTCATATGTTAATTTTACAACCGATCCAACCGTCACAAAATAGTCTTCAGACTAGTCCATTTATGAAAAGGAAGTGGTTTTTTTTCTCAAAAATATGAAAATTACTTTCAAAAAGTGCAGATCCTGATGACACCGCTCGTTACGAGCTGGCTCATCTGGATGTGTACTGTTTGCATAAACCGCTATCTAGCGGGTTGTCGCGCTCAAAGGGTAATGTGCCTATATTTGTTTAGACTGCGTTTGAAGGTATTAACGGAGCGTGCCATTCCGACTTCTTCATGTAGATTGTTCCATTTTTTTGACAATTCTGTTGATGAATCGGTTTATTGACTGTTGTAAATAAGCGGCCCCTCCTCTTGAAAAACTTCCTGCTGTGGCCTACGTAGTAAAATAGTAACGTATGTATATGAGTTTCTGTTAAACAGGTAAATTATAACATGGACTGGGGCAAATAGACAATGCACAAATATGACTGTGACTAAAGAAAGGGGGCTTATTGGTTTTACGATTTTTTTTATCAGAATCTGAATTGTTCGCCATAAATGAAACACATGTGATGTTTCTATCAATTAAGCAATATATATCGCTTTAAGTTGCATGTGTGTGCTAATTTACCAGGCGGCACCATGGTAGAAGGTGTACTAAAATCGCCATTACAACGTACGTTTGTTTCAAGTAGTCATGTTCATCGATATATTTTGATTCCACTGCTTAAACAAAATATAGGGGATGGGGAACGGCTTAAGGACCTGTGGGACACATGCTCATATGATTTAAAGTATAATCATATTTGCTTCCTAAATATGATGGAATATATAGTTTACATATATATATATGTGAACATTACCGTTACTGTATCCTATACGGCACATCAAGTAGCCAACTCAGTCATCTTTATTTATCTCAGCCACTAGTCAGTTTCACATCTTCTGGCGTTTTAAAAAGAACGGAAAATGCAAAGTAGAACATATGATACTAAGATGGTCGAGTGCAATAGAGTAGCCTCCATCAAGTGCAGGTGTTACGTTTTGGTATGTATAATATTATCACATCGGTGCTGTATGACAGCAGGTGTGTTTCGACTGCGAGGTGTTTTATGGGAATGGCATTTAACATCTGGTAGTTGTACTGAAAATGCACCTGAATGTTTAGAAACCTGATGGCAGGAGGTGGCGATAGTTTACTACTGTACCATAAGCCATATAAATAACCACCAATGAGAACCAGTTGGTCCACCTGTTTATATTGCGAGGCATTATACCCGGGTACCTTCCCAAATTGGTGACATTAGCAAATGTGAAGGATTGCAAAATTCTACTTCAATCCCATTGGATGCTATTAGTTATACTCAATAATCCCGTAGATACTATGGGTTACTGATGGCGTATTCAGATGGCACTGATCATCAGTAGGAGGAGCTTGACCAAGGGTATAAAATGCTGGTTCATCAGGACAGCCACGACGCACAACGCCAAGCATAGGCACAGCACACGTAAGTAGGGAATCAAAGTGAATGTTGACTTTATGTAGAAACTTTAGATAGCTTAATAAACTTGTAAATTAATTGCCTTAATAAGTAATAATGTTAGATGGACTTGAGTGTTGTGAATAAAATCCCCGCAACACTACATGGGACTTGTGTTGGTGCCTAAAGACCAGGATCGACCATTGGTGTTTCGTTGGACAGTGACACGAAGATCTTTCACGAACTGTGACTCTTGTTACATGTTTTTCTCAATGTTTGTCTCAATACATTGATTGGTTGATTTTGTTATGGCAGGTGTTTACACTGCGGAGGCTTTTACAAAACATGCACGTTAACATTCTAGATTAGTCGAGACCCCTTCCAAATTTTCAAACAACTTTATTTGGACTGTAATAAAAATTAAAAATTGTGAATGGTAGCTCGTGGTTTCCAAGAAAACATGCGCGCAATTACGGGTGTTCTCTTCACGGTGTATTATTTGTAAGGAGTTGATTACGGTTTTTTTTCTCAAAGCGAAACCCGTGCCAATACTTTGCTAGAGTGTAATAAAGTGTTTGTACCGGATTATCGATAACAGTAATGCTTGATTTACTTACTGTTGTGTCCATTGGTTGCAGGATGCTTGCGACCAACGAGTATATATACATGCATGTGTACACATGTAACGTTAAAAAGATTTTTAGGAAACACAGTAGCAATATATATGTGCATTGAAGTGGTACACATATGATTTGGTTATAGAAAACAAATGTATGTTATATCAATACACATTAGAATATTGTTAATCAAAATGTTTTTGTGTTTTTATGTACAAGTGATGTTTTAATCCGTTAACATACATGTAAGTTGGCTTAATACTAATTTAACATCAATATACAGACTATTGAGCAAACGTATCTAAACTTGATTTTTTTCTCTGTCACCAAATGAGACTGCAAACAATTTGTTTGCAATTGAGATCATGTTGATCTCTGTGGTGGAATTGTATATATTGGTAAGCAATATTGGTTATTATATGTAGATTGCCGATTTATTTATTTAGTGGCTTAACTGAATGTGGCTTACAGTTTCAGGAGAAATAACGTTCCATCTGAATGTGGTAGTGATAAGGGTTCATACAGACATATGTTATGTCTTTGTATTGTTTTGAAATCTCATGTGCTTTGTTGATGATGTGCAAGAAATAACAGGCATATGATGTTGATAAATGTGTGTATTGTTTTGCAACCTATGGTGTTCTGTTGACGATTGGCAATAACTTGCTAACATGCATATATTGGTTGCAACTATTTGTGGTGTGATGTGGAAATATTATATGCTCTGTTGATGAAAGGCAAGACGATGCTTACAGGCATATGTTGGATTTAATTTGTACTGATTAGCTGACAAAGTATATGCTATGTTGATGAAAGGCAAGATGTTGCTTACAGGCATATGTTGGATTGTAGAATGTGCGTTGTGTGTTAATTGGAAGTGGAATGATATATATCGATGCGATACTTTTAAATTTGGATTAGTGTTGTAAAGGTCATGTTAGCTTTAACATGTTTGACTGACGTTAGTTAGTATATATACTGATATATAGACATAGTTGTGTTATGTGTAAACTAATGTTCAGGATATATCACATTATGTGATATTGTGACTGATTAAGGTACATGTTCAATAATAAATGTCATGGTACTCTGAAGAGACATGGTGATGGCATGCGCATAAGTAGAACATCTTGTTGGGTTTGTACAGTATGGGTGAGATCTTTACTATGTGTACTAGGTAATATATTGTTATAATAATAATTAGTTTGACAGTATTGTATTGTAGAAAGCATCGACAACTTTTTTTGCATATTTATTTTTTGTGTCACAAAATCAAGAAATGTTAATAAGCGATTGTTTTTTTTATTGAAAGCGAGTTTGAACACAACGTTGTACATTTGGGCTACTATGCTGCCGGTGATTTACGGGAATGTACATGCGTGTCTTGAATGCGACAGTGTGGACACACATGTATGTGCAAACTAATGCTATTGAAAACATGTGTTATATATATGGTAAAACGATACAAAACTAACTTACTCCTGAACAACTAAGCAATAGATTAAATATACGTCTATTTACATGGATGTTATTTTCAAATATGCATACATCATGTAATGAAATATATAAATATGAGTAAATGCATAATATCATGTAAACCCTAAAATGCAATATGTCAAACTAATCTGAAAAGAGCATGCGTTATAGAGCATCCAGTAATTATTTAACTTTGCCATCTTACTACAGTGGGGTCAGCGTGTAAGTACACACACGAACGAACACGACAGGTTGGTTCCAACCTGTCGTGTTCATTCGTGTGTGCACTTACACGCTGACCCTACTGTATGATAAACATGCCGACGGTCACGCTGTGAATGCTGTGGGGTCATATTGCTAACATAAGTATTTCAATTTTTGTCCCTGGGGTATAATTTTAGTTCAGCATGTCCTAATCTAACTTCCATAGGGATCTAAACCGGGGTTAAGGATTTGAAACTGTTACCCATGCACATTGTTTCTTCACACACATGCACACTCCACCGTTTAAACTATGCCTAGCCCAACACCGAGACGTCTCCCTGTGAACTCAAGTGACAAGTAAACCACTCGAATATTACCCACTTACAAACTCGCTGTAACCTTTATCAGGAAAGTACCGATTGAAGGATACATTACGTCACACGTTATAGAATTCAACTCGTGGAATTTTTTGGAGCGAATCAAATGAACAAACTATCAGATATCAGACATCCAGTGTTGAAGTTTATTTAGAATAGTACTGACATACAACATTACAGTATAGTCGCACAACAGCTAGTAATGTCGATTACGGACACCGATCACTTAACAGGTGCGCTTATTGAAGATATTTCGGATAGAGAGAAAAGTATCGAAATGGAAACGGATGAATACACGGGTCTTGACGTGGACATAAATGATGAAAACACACATCCTGAGACAATTAATCCGCCAAAAACGTTAAAGGACCTAATTGATGCCCTACATGTCGTGTTTTCGCAGGATACAATTAACGTGGAGTTTGTGCAAACGTTGATGACGCTTTACAAAAGTAATGCAAAAGAGTGGAAGAAATATGCAAAATTCGACAAGTACAGGTAGGTACAGGGCTCCAGATAAGGAATTAGTAATTGATTATTTTCACTCCATCATATCTGAAGCAATTGGGTATTTCAATATTTTAATTGGGTAAAATAAAATCACACTACTGTTTACACATCAACAGACAGCAATTATTTATTAGTTTGCTTCGAAATGAAAACATGTCTTGGAATTTCATTAGAATTGTCTCCTTGGAGACAATTCTAATGAAATACCAAGATGTGTTTTCATGGAAAATAAGAAAAATATGGTATATTTGTGCAGGCCTGTAGCCAGGGGGGGTGTCAGAGCGGACGTCGCCCCCCCCCCCCCCACACTCCCGCCCAGCCTCGAAGTACACTTTTTTAGCATCGAGGTCCACTTTTTTAGACCCCCTATATACCTCAGGCCCATTGGGCCTTCGAAACGACCCCACCCCCATTCAAACAGGTCTGGCTACAGACCTGTTGTGGTCTGGTTATTGTTTTCTGTAGCATGATAAAGGTACCACAAATTTGTTATTGCTTGTTGATACTCGCTACTTCTGATTTCAATTGGGTTTTTGGCAATTTTAATTGGGTATTTACGCAAATACGCAGCTTATCTGGAGCTCTGGAATACATCTAAGTCACGCATGCGCTTGCTGTTTCCATGTTTTCTTTTTTCACCAGCATTAATTCACATGTTGAAGCAACAGTAACTGAGGTTTATAAATACATTAAAGGTACATATATATGCCCACTCAGTTGGCTCAAAATGGAATTAAACAATTAGTGTATAATTGTGTCACTATTCCACCCACCACTACTCAGTTGGCTCAAAATGGAATTAAACAATTAGTGTATAATTGTGTCACTATTCCACCCACCACTTCTGAAAATTACGAGTGCTCGCTATACATATAGAGAATAGTAGATTAGTGCCGTGAATGGGAAAAAATATCTGGCAAGGCTCAGGAAACGGGATGGGTGAGGCTCTGCCGAGCACATCCCGTTTCCGTGCCGCGCCAGATATTTTTTTCCCATTCACGGCACTAACCTACTATTCTATTTATCCCGTCAACACCTACAAATGGCTGTAAAATGCAAAAATAGTATTGACTGGATATCAAAAATGTTTCACGGCACCGTGTTTCACGGCACATACGCACTGTGTTGACGGCATAAATATTTTATTATATTTTTTTAATTATTTATACTAATCAAATGTGTCACCTGAAAAAATAATGTTTTCAACAGATTATGAAGTATGATCATTGCGCATCAAAAAATAAATACAGAGACTATATATATATAAATAGTAATGTCCGTTAACATTTTAATGAAATACGGTTATCACCCCTGATGTCAGTGTGGAAATTTACGCCTAATATGAAATGTATACTATAAATGTCAATTAATATGTGGGGTGATGGTGAATGGATGTTTATTTTGCCAAAAAATGTCTCAGATGATGTCTCTGATATAAATAACAGTTTGTGCCTACTGAGTGGGTACATGAGCGGATACAGGTGGGGGGAGGGGTGGCGGGGGAGGGGGGGGGGGGGGGTCAGGGGTCCGTTTCACTAAACTTCGTACGACTATAAAATGTTCGTAAGTGCAAAATTATGATAGTCTGTAAATTTTCACATTAACAAAGTTTTCTTGTAAACAATCATTGGATTTACATTTATTGAGCATAGGCTGCATATGCAGCCTATGCTCAATAAATGTAAATCCATCATTTGAAATTTACAGACGATCCTAAATTTTCACTTACGAACATTTTAGTCGTAAGAAGTTTAGTGAAACGGGCCCCTGGACCCCACCCTGCTCCCGGCCAAAAAAAAAAAAAAGAAGAAAATCTACAATACTCGAATAGTTGGATGACTTTTTTCGTGGTCTAGCTTGGTGTCAGGAAATCGCATCCGCGGCGATCTGGCATTTAACAATTTCATGGGGGAGGACCCCCAGACCCCCCTGACTTTACGATTTCGCGCCTGACTTGTAATTACAGACCCCCACCTGCAATTATTTCGGTATACGCGCCTGTATGTACCTTTAAATATACATAAAACCATTCATAAGTGACAAAAAATAAGCTAAAAAACATTTATTGACTTCCTCCTAACCCCATATTTCAAATTCAATGCGTATTTTACTTGTACAAATGTATTATTGATTAAAAAGGTAATTAACACAATGATAAAAACAAATTATTTGAGCTACAAAAAGTTTTATTTGTTTCTATATATTAAATATGTAACAAAATAAATACTACATCAAGTAAAATACATTGATTTTGAAATATGGGTGTATAATACTCTTTCGATACAAAACTTATCTGGAGCTCAGTAGCCGATTTCACCAACATATTTACAAAGTATATACTTTGAGGGAGTAATCATTTATTTTTCCTGAAAGGCATTAATATGTCATAATTATATGATATAGAACTAACAACTGCATATATTTGATGATTAAAAGTCTGCAGAATTATTATACTGAATTTATTACATTATCACAGCCAAAATGGCTGTGATAATGTATAATAAATTCAGTATAATAAAAATTAATAAATTTATCCTAAAATTAAAAATTTCTCCCTCAAAGTATACGGTAAGTATATATACAGAGCTCCTCATATTTTTCTTATTTTCCATGAAAACACATCTTGGTATTTCATTAGAATTGTCTCCAGGAGACAATTCTAATGAAATGCCAAGACATGTTTTCATTTCGAAGCAAACTATTCAATAATTGCTGTCTGTTGATGTGTAAACAGTAGTGTGATTTGATTTTACCCAATTAAAATATTGAAATACCCAATTGCTTCAGATATGATGGAGTGAAAATACTCAATTAATAATTCCTTATCTGGAGCCCTGTAACAGTCTGTCACCAAGGGCGGATCCAGCATTTGGGGAACGGGTGGGGGGGTGTCTAGTTGCGAAGGTGACTCTTGTAATCTACTCCCGTACCGTCCGTATCATACAGGAGTAATTGCAAGAGTTACCGTTCACAACTAGGGGGTTGTCCTATTTTTGAGCTCTTCGAAATGCACTTTCCTGTGTTTTACGGCATTTAAATTCAGACTCCAGCTGGTGGTAAACTGTGATCTACGTAAACTCCGTGACTGAACAGGGGGGTTGCAACCCCCCCCCCCTCCAGATACGCCCCTGCAACTGCTTGTTAACAGGATAATTGGCGATTCATTGATGGAATATTGGACAGTGCAGATCCTGATCAGACTGTGCAAATGTACAAAACGCACAAGCCCCATTTTTTCAGTCACAGCCAAATATGCATGATATCACTGTATATGTTTGGTAGTCTGAAAATCAATGCGAGATGTTTGGATTGATCCTTAAATTAACATATTACAGTCCATTCCAGTTAAAGGCAAGGTTTAAAGGTACATGACCACTCAGTAGGCACAAATGTTCTTTATAGGAATTAAATAAGCGTATAGTTGTGTCACTATTCCACCAGTTCTAAAAATTACTTGTGACCGCTATACAGATATAATCATTTAGTAATATTTATTTTACTGTTAGTGACTCGCAGTGGAATCAGGCTATTTTCATATGCAAATGAGTCATAATATTTTTTAATTATTTATACTATTTAATAATTTAAATGTGTCACCTGAAAAAATACTATTTTCGACAGACTATAAAGTATGATCATTGCACATCGAAACATAAATACAGAGAATAAATAGTAATGTTTGTTAACATTTTAATGAAACAATTGGTTACTGCTCCTGATAGAAGTGTGGAAATTTACGTCTGATATAAAATGTATAATAATGTCAATCAATATGTGGGGTAATGGTGAATGAACGTTTATTTTGCCAGAAAATGTCTCAGAAGATGTCCCTGATATAAAGAACAATTTGTGGCTACTCAGAGGCGTCGGAAGCAAATTAATATTGGGGAGGCGAATGTCGACCCGAGCAAAGCGAATTAGTGCTAGGGGGGTCCGGGGGGGGGGCATGCACCCCTGGAAATTTGTTTTTAATTCTAGATGCCATTTCCTGCATTCTACTGCATTTAAGAGAGAACTTTATGTATGTACCTTTAACATATCACAAAAATTTCCTGTTACCTAGGATTGAAAGGGTTAAATAATTATTTCTTAAAAAAATGGTGTAGCCTTCACATATGTAGCCTATTTCATCAACATTGCAAAGTATACTTTACTAGCAAAGTATACTTTGAGGGAGTAATCATTTATTTTTCCTGAAATGCATTATTTCATATACATAGAACTAACAAATGCATATACATTTGTATTTCATGATTAAAAGTATGCAGAATTATTATACTGAATTTATTACATTATCACAGCCAAATTGGCTGTGATAATGTAATAAATTCAGTATAATAAAAACAGTATAATAAAAATTAATAAATTTATCATAAAATTGAAAATTTCTCCCTCAAAGTATACTTTGCTACTAAAGTATACTTTGCAATGTTGATGAAATAGGCTACAGTACATGTAATACATCTGAAGTAATTAAGCACCTGCGTGCATTCAGTGGGCAGGTATATCGGTCACCGAATTGAAATAACCCAGCACTCATAGTATCGTCTTTTCACTTCAAATAAACCACTTACCTGGGACTATGACGAAAATACATTTGTATTTTTTATAGTATTTTTTTTTTTTTTTTAAATCCTGATAAAAAATTTCAGCAACCCTGTAGCCGATTTCACCAACATTGCAAAGTATACTTTTCCAGCAAAGAATACTTTGAGGGAGAAATTTTTAATTTTAGGATAAATTTATTAATTTGTATTATACTGAATTTATTACATTATCACAGCCAAAATGGCTATGATAATGTAATATATTCAGTATAATAATTCTGCATAGTTTTAATCATCAAATATATGCAGTCATTAGTTCTATATGAAATAATGCATTTCGGGAAAAATAAATTATTACTCCCTCAAAGTATACTTTGTTCGCTATAAGTGTACTTTTCAATTTTGATGAAATAGGCTACAGGTATATCGGATCGATCACCGATTTGTCCAGTATAATTGTAAACATCTAAGGTTGTAAATTGACCTACATAATTTTTTATTTATGTGTCCATGTACATGTAAGCTTGACCAACTGACCAGTATATGAACATGACATAGATTTCGGTCAATTGGAAAATGACTACAGGGGTCATACCAGTTATCCGGACAATCAGGGACAAATGAAAATACCTGGTACCGGTAATTAAGCGCATTCTTTTGATCCGATTTTGCAGCGAATACATCTAAGTCACGCAGGTGCTTGCTGTTTCCATGCCAGTGTTTACACATCAACAGACCGCAATTACTGAATAGTTTGCTTCAAAATGAAAACATGTCTTGGCATTTCATTAGAATTGTCTCCTTGGATACCAAGATGTGTTTTCACGGAAAATAAGAAAAATATGCTATATTTGTGGTCTGTTTATTGTTTTCTGTAGCATGATATTAAAGGTACCACAAATTTTTATTGCTTTTTGATACTCGCTACTTCTGATTTCAATTGGGTTTTTGCCAATTTTAATTGGGTATTTACGCAAATACGCAGCTTATCTGGAGCTCTGGAATACATCTAAGTCACGCATGCGCTTGCTGTTTCCATGCTAGTGTGAAGAATATATCTCCAGGGTAAAGTTTTTAGTAAAATTTGCTGAAAACATTCCCCTACACTGTCCACAAGTTGTTTACAACGTCAAAAGTCGCACTGGGGCTCAATCGAGTGCACCATTACGTTGTTGCTTGCAGAGTTGCTCTATCAATACAATATCAATACAATATCAAGTCTATAAATATGGGGTTTTCCAAGAAGCGAAGGGTGATTTTTTTTTTTTTTTTGCAGAACAACACAATGCTGTTTACACTGGCAGCGATACAATTATAGTTTCAAGGTGATAGTAGAAGTTATAAGACGATTATACATTTGTCCAGATAACTGATTGTCAATTTTAATTTTGGGGCAATCTTACGACTGATGATCTGACCCAATTTTAAGTGAGAAAGATGACACATTTTGCTAACTAGTTTATATGCATTGAGAAAGCAAGAACCGAGGATTGTTCTGTAAAAATAGTATGTCCGTAGCTGCTATTTTAAACAAATTATCGTAAAAAAAACTGCCATTTTTGTCTGGAGGATCCCTGAACCGTAATTGTTTAACCCATTTCATGCTGGGGATTCCCCATTTTGCTGATAGAAAAATCTGATTAGTTTTCTCGTATCTCCCTAAAAGTATATGGTGTGGCCACCATTAGAACCGTCCAATTCACGGCACTAACCTACTATTCTCTATCTATTTTCCTTATTTCTCAACCAAAGTATATGTTGTGACCACTCATTTGAACCGTCTCGGCGAGACGGTTCAAATGAGTGGTCACAACATATACTTTCGATGAGAAATGAGAAAAAATGCAGATTTATTTTTAGAAATTCTTATTCCGATATATGGGTATTGCGCATGGAATGGGTTAAAGGTACATGCCCACTCAGACTGTTCTTTATATCAGAGACATTTTCTGGCAAAATAAACATTCAATCACCATTGCCCCACGTATTGATTGGCATTATTATACATTTTGTATCACACGTAACTTTCCACACTGATATCAGGGGCAATAACCGTGTTTCCTTATAATGTTAACGGACATTAAAAGTATATGGTGTGGCCACCATTTGAACCGTCTCGTCTCGTCAAATTTCTTTATTTCTCATCATAAGTATATGTTGTGACCACTCATTTGAACCGTCTCGCCGAGACGGTTCAAATGAGTGGTCACAACATATACTTTTGATGAGAAATGAGAAAAAATGCAGATTTATTTTTAGAAATTTTTATTCAGATATATGATATTCTGCAAGGAATGGGTTAAATGCACTGGTTCTCAGATATGCGTAGAAAGTGATGAAACTGGCCTGTACAGAGCCCGTGCAGGGGACATGGAATTTTTTTTTTATTAATTCGTTCCCACGAAATAACAATTTGTTCCCTCAATTTAACAATTTGTTTCCTCAAATTAACAATTCGTTCCTTCGAATTAACAATTGGGAAGAAATTGTTAAATTGAGGGAACAAATTGTTATTTCGTGGGAACGAATTGGTAAATTGAGGGAAGAAATTGTTATTTCGCGGGAACGAATTAATAAAAAAAA
This sequence comes from Conchocele bisecta, assembly GCA_029237695.1. Classification (NCBI taxonomy): domain Eukaryota; kingdom Metazoa; phylum Mollusca; class Bivalvia; order Lucinida; family Thyasiridae; genus Conchocele; species Conchocele bisecta. The sequence goes on along the minus strand of CM055275.1, from coordinate 11,868,919 downwards.
TAATTATATGTCCCCTGCAAGGCTTTAGTTTGACTTTGAAAATCGGTCCACAATTCAAAAATTAGTTTTCCAAAATTTATTTTTAGCTCCCATAGGAATTTTTATGCCACCGGGTTTCGAAGAAACGGGTGGCATATAGTGTTTGGTCCGTCCGTCCGTCCGTCCGTCCGTCACACTTTTCGGTTAAACCACTTTGTCACAGTTTCTCAAATATGCAGCAGGTGACATCCGCGTTCGACTGACGCATTTCTTGTTTGATTTTTTTCGCAATAAAATCAATATAATTTCGCCAAATACCAAATTATTTGGGAGGGTGACTTTTATTGATGAAAATTCTTCAGAAAATGCCTCGTCACTCACCGATAGTAATATTTAGCAATTGAATATTTCCTTATCAATAGGTGGTACACATACATGTACGTGACATTCTAGATCTATAAGAGGTCAAACGTGACAGCCTTATGTAGTTTTACACTTTAAATGTGTTCTAAAGGATTTTAATATAAAATCCATCAAAAATAAAATTGTTCTTTTTATTTTAATCATTCATTATGCATTTTCAACACTACCACCCTTTATAGCAGTGTTTGCAAACAGTGTAGAAAGGGTGAAAGGGTTACTATAAAATTAAAACTCATCAAAAATAAAATCAGTCTTTTTATTTTATTCATTAAACATTTTAAAAACACTCAGATATTCTCAGAAAGTTGTAAAATGGCATTTACCCTTAGACCGCTATTCACAACAATTGTCATCTGCTGATGCTTTTATATCTTGCCTTATTTCTCAATAAAAACATGTTTGTCTAGTTGCGAAGGTAACTCTTGCAATTACTCGCGTACCGTCCGTAGCTAGCTATGGACGGTACGTGAGTAATTGCAAGAGTTACGTAGCTAGCTATGGACGGTATGCAAGTAATTGCAAGAATTACGTAGCTAGCTACGGACGGTACGCGAGTAATTGCAAGAGTTACGTAGCTAGCTACGGACGGTACGCGAGTAATTGCAAGAGTTACGTAGCTAGCTACGGACGGTACGCGAGTAATTGCAAGAGTTACGTAGCTAGCTACGGACGTAGCGAGTAATTGCAAGAGTTACGTAGCTAGCTACGGACGTAACGCGTAATTGCAATGAGTTCGTATATACGGACGGTACGCGAGTAATTGCAAGATTCGTAGCTAGCTACGGACGGTACGCGAGTAATTGCAAGAGTTACGTAGCTAGCTACGGACGGTACGCGAGTAATTGCAAGAGTTACGTAGCTAGCTACGGACGGTACGCGAGTAATTGCAAGAGTTACGTAGCTAGCTACGGACGGTACGCGAGTAATTGCAAGAGTTTACGTACTAGCTTACGACGGTACGGAGTAATTGCAAGAGTAACGTAGCAGCTAGGGCGGTACGCAGTAATTGCAAGAGTTACGTAGCTAGCTAGACGGTCGGGGGGAGTAATTGCAAGATTTACGTAAAGCTAGGCTCACGACGGTACGTGGAGGTAATTTGCAAGAGTTACGTTAGCTAGCTAGGACGGAACTTGAGTAATTGCAAGAGTTACGTATAGCTACGGACGGTAGTGAGTAATTGGCAAGAGTATACTAGCTAGCAACGACGGGTACGTGGTAATTGCAAGAGTTACGTAGTAGCTAGGAGGACGGTACGTGAGTAAATTGCCAAGAGTTACGTAGATAGCTCGGACGGTACGCGAGTATTGCAAGAGTTACGTTAGCTAAGCTGACGGCGTTACGGCTAGTAATTGCAAGAGTTACTAAGGGCTAGCTACGGACGTTACGCGAGTAATTGCAAGAGTATACTAGCTTAGCTACGGAACGGTAAACGCGAGTAAATTGCAAGAGTTTACGGTAGCTAGGCTAGGGACGGTACGCGAAGTTAATTTCAAGAGTTACGAACTAGGCTACGGACGGTTACCGAGTAAATTGCAAGAGTTACTAAGCTAGGCTACGGACTGTAACTTGAGTAATTGCAAGAGTACCGTAGCTAAGCTTACGGACGGTAACGTGAGTTAATAGCAAGAGTTACGGTATCTAGCTACGGAAGGTACGCGAGTAATTGCAAGAGTTACGTAGCTAGCTACGGACGGTACGTGAGTAATTGCAAGAGTTACGTAGCTAGCTACGGAGGTTCGGTACGTGAGTAATTGCAAGAGTTACGTAGCTAGCTACCGGGACGGTTACGTGAGTATTGCAATTAGTTCACGTAGGGCTAGCTACAAGAACGGTACGTGGAGGTAATTGCAAGAGTACGGTAGCTATCTAGACGGATACGTGAGTAATTGCAAGAGTTACGTAGATAGCTACGGACGGTACGTGAGTAATTGCAAGAGTTACGTAGATAGCTACGGACGGTACGTGAGTAATTGCAAGAGTTACGTACTAGCTACGGACGGTACGTGAGTAATTAGCAAGAGTTACGTAGCAAGGCTACGGACGTACGGAGTATGAGGAGTACGGTAGCTTAGCTAGACGGTAACGTGAAGTTAATTGCAAGAGTTACGTAGCTAGTCTAGGGACGGTTACGTGAGTAATTGCAAGAGTTTACGTAGCTAGCTAGGGACACGTCCGTAGCTAGCTACGTAACTCTTGCAATTACTCACGTACCGTCCGTAGCTATTACGGACGGTACGTGAGTAATTGCAAGAGTTACGTAGCTAGCTAGGGACGGTACGTGAGTAATTGCAAGAGTTACGTAGCTAGCTACGGACGGTACGTGAGTAATTGCAAGAGTTACGTAGCTAGCTACGGACGGTACGTGAGTAATTGCAAGAGTTACGTAGCTAGCTACGGACGGTACGTGAGTAAGTAATTGCAAGAGTTACATAGATAGCTACGGATGGTACGCGAGTAATTGCAAGAGTTACGTAGATAGCTACGGATGGTACGCGAGTAATTGCAAGAGTTACGTAGATAGCTACGGATGGTACGCGAGTAATTGCAAGAGTTACGTAGCTAGCTACGGACGGTACGCGAGTAATTGCAAGAGTTACGTAGATAGCTACGGATGGTACGTGAATAATTGCAAGAGTTACGTAGATAGCTACGGATGGTACGTGAATAATTGCAAGAGTTACGTAGCTAGCTACGGATGGTACGTGAGTAATTGCAAGAGTTACGTAGCTAGCTACGGATGGTACGTGAGTAATTGCAAGAGTTACGTAGCTAGCTACGGATGGTACGTGAGTAATTGCAAGAGTTACGTAGCTAGCTACGGACGGTACGTGAGTAATTGCAAGAGTTACGTAGCTAGCTACGGACGGTACGTGAGTAATTGCAAGAGTTACGTAGCTAGCTACGGATGGTACGTGAGTAATTGCAAGAGTTACGTACTGTAGCTAGCTACGGACGGTACGTGAGTAATTGCAAGAGTTACGTACTGTAGCTAGCTACGGACGGTACGTGAGTAATTGCAAGAGTTACGTAGCTAGCTATGGATGGTACGTGAGTAATTGCAAGAGTTACCGGACGCAACTAGGGTGTTGTCCTATTTTTGAGCTCTTCGAAATGCACTTTCCTGTGTTTTATGGCATTTAAATTCAACTGTGATCTATGTAAACTCCGTGGGTTGCAACCCCGTAAACCCCCCTCCAGATCCGCCCCTGGTAAGGGATAATAATATGGTAGTAAAATAAAATTAATTATAGGTTTGCAATTCCTTTCTACGGAAGCCCATTAGGGCCACTTAACTTTTTTTTAATTTCCATTTATTCAACATGTTTTCTTGAATTTTCAATATCTTTTCTTGAATTTTCAATATTTTTTCTTGAATTTTCAAGAAAAGATCTTGAAAATTCAAGAAAAGAACTTGAAAATTCAAGAAAACATCTTGAAAATTCAAGAAAACATCTTGAAAATTCAAGAAAAGTTAAAAAAAAAGTGAAGTGGCCCTAATGGGCTTCCGTACCTTTCTGTACCCAATTGTAGCTAAACAAGTAGTTGTAAGTACATTTAGAGGGTTCGTACGAACCCCCCTTTTTGAGCCAACGTGATTTTTTGAAACTAAAAATGGCAAAAATGGAAAATTATTTTTGCTCATATCTCGATTTGTGAGACTCTTATAGGTTAAATTTCATCATCGAATAGTTGAATTACTTTTTCTGTTTTATATAGCACTTTTTCTTTTTTTTTTGAACCCCACCTTCTGAAAAGCTGGCAGCGCCCACTGAACTCTAATTAGATTTCATTACACTACATTACATAAGTGTTATGACTGGGTAGTCTTTCCAAGTGTGCGGGTGGCAGGTGGGTGAATGCGATGGGAAATTTAACAATCGGGGTTCTTCCTTACCGGAATTCCGACTGAAGACCTGGTTTGGCCCTCACATACGGTATGTCTTTGGCATTGCAGCAGGTTAAAACGGGATTGAACCCGTTTGCCCGGCCTTACATGATCTTAGCTGTTGATAGGCCGTTAAACACCAGTAAACAAACAAAAACTTAAATGACCTTAGTTGTTGATACCAGCAAAAACATTAATCAGGAGCTACACTGGTCATCAAAGTCCCATTTATAAGCCCCTTTACTCATGTCACAGCCATATATGGCCTTGTGGACAGCTGATGTTTTCCAACATGCCACTCACCATGCCACTCCCCACCCCCGTTCAGCCACGGAATTTACATAGATCACAGTTTACAACCAGTTGGAGTGTGAATTTAAATGCCGTAAAACACAGGAAAGTGCATTTCCGGACATCTAGATTTAAAAAAAAAAAATTCTGGGGGGACCTGCCCGAAAACAGGACAACATCCCCCCCCCCCCAAAATCAAATGCTGGATCCGCGCCTGCTCACTATTCCATATTAAGTTTCCTTATCATATTACCATGCACATCGCCATGGTAAACAACAGGTTTATTGAGTTTCTGGAGAGTTCAGTCGTTTTAACTCTTTGCTAGTGGTGAAAATAACAATTCAGGATTCAAGCTAGGAATAGGGAGAATTTATCATTAAAAATTTTAGAAAATTTACTGTTTTTTCCAAAATTTATGTTTTATATTATAGTGAAAAACTTCTCCCTCAACTCAAAATAGGGAAAAGTCAGACAATTTAGGCAGATAATTTCACCCACCTCGCCCTGTAAACTGATCCCTGAACATCCAACAAAGTATGAGTACGTTTCTTATTTCTCTTTGTAAATAAGTCTTGAATTTTCATTAGAATTGTGTCCTCAGGACACAATTCTAATGAAATTCCAAGACATATTCCTGATATTTAAAGGGAGAAATAAAGAATTGTCGTCTGTTATTTTTGAACTATTTATAGCCCACAAATTTCCCAGCATGCAAAGAGTTAAAGCCATTTGACCCACAAGCATTCGGCGTGTTTTGGCTTTCATTGGTACATATGAATAACAAGGCTTGTAACTTTGGTCAGACACTGCCTCGTATCATAACAAAATAACATGTTTAAAATTGTGATTGCCTATGCATTCTATGTATGTCTGCAGGATAATGATACCGGTAATTCTCAAATGAACATAATTATGAACTTTCCACTACAATATTGACATTAGAACCCTAAACACATTATTTCATTTGTTATGATACGAGGTCGTGTCTGATCTAGGATAACAAGCTGTAATTCGATATTCTTTGCATAATTATGTTCTAACTTTGCTGATTCAGCAAGATGACAATAATTCTCAAATGAACATGTGCACTTTCCTCCAAAATATTTACATTAACGTTAGAGACATCATCCGAGACATTTCCTGGCGAAATAAACATTAATTCACCATTTCCCCACGTATTGATTGACATTATTATACATGGTATATCCGACGTAAATTTCCACACTGATGTCAGGGGCTGTAGCAACCGTGTTTCCTTAAAATGTTAACGGACATTACTATTTATACTCTGTATTTATTTTTTGATGTGCAATGATCATACTTTATAATCTGTCGAAAATATTATTTTTTCAGGTGACACATTTAATTAGTATAAATAATTAAACAATATCATGCCTCATTTGCATACTAAAATAGCCCGATACCACCGCGAGTCACTATCAGTAAAATAAATATTACTAAATGTGTATTGTATATCTGTATAGCGGGCACTCGTAATTTTTAGAACTGGTCGAATAGTGACACAATTATACACTTATTTAATTCCTATAAAGACATTTTGTGCCTACAGAGTGGGCATGTACCTTTAACTCTTTGCATGCTGGGAAACTTGTGGGCTATAAATAGTTCAAAACTAGCGGACAAAAATTCATCATATTTTCTTGTATTTCTCCCCGTAAATATCATGAATATGTCTTGGAATTTCATTAGAATTGAGTCCTGAGGACTCAATTCTAATGAAATTTTAAGACATATTTACATAGAGAAATAAAAGATACACTCCTAATTCGTTTTGCGGATATTTTCGCCGCTAGCACGCAAAGAGTTAAATGTAAGACCATCCATTCTCCTCCACAGATATACACGAAACTTGGTGGACGCGGGCAATGACAAGTTCAATCTGATGGTCCTGTGCTGGAATGAAGGTCAAGGTAGCAGTATTCACTCGCACAGCAATGCACACTGCTTCCTAAAGGTAAGACTGATGCAGTGGTCACAGTATTGAACCCCAAAATCAGAACTCCTGATGAGGTGCGTATTTGCGTAAATACCCAATTAAAATTGTCAACAAGAAATGCGTCTGTCGGACGCGGATGCCACCTGCAGCATATTTGAGAAACTGTGACAAAGTGGTTAACCGAAAAGTGTGACGGACGGACGGACAGACGGACAGACGGACGTTCTTACAGTACTATACTTATGTGGCTTATCACATGTTAAATATTAGCCACATAAAACGATTTTTAGCCACATAAAAGGATTTTTTAGGTGGCTAATTGTAACCAACCCTATCCTTTACCAAGTCCATAACCCTGTGGGGCTAGCCACATAAGTACCCTAATGTGTGCCCGGACAGACGGACAGACGGACGGTCCAAACACTATATGCCACCCGTTTCTTCGAAACCCGGTGGCATAAAAACCCAATTAAAATCTGAAGTATATAATGAGTATCAAAAAGCAATGAAAAATTTGTGGTATCTTTATCATGCTACAGAAAACAATAAACAGACCACAAATATAGCATATTTTCTTATTTTTCCATGAAAACACATCTTCGTATTTCATTAGAATTGTCTCCAAGGAAACAATTCTAATGAAATACCATGATGTGTTTTCATTTAGAAGCAAACTATTCAATAAGTGCGGTCTGCTGATGTGTAAACAGTAGTGTGATTCTATTTTACCCAATTAAAATATTGAAATACCCAATTGCTTCAGATATGATGGAGTGAAAATACTCAATTACTAATTCCTTATCTGGAGCCCTGAGTGGAACCCCAACATCAGAACTAAATATTACATAAATAGAGGATCTCAAACGAGTTCCAATTTGATATGAGATTTATGAAACGAGTCACGCACAGTTTATGCACCGAGCCTCTGGCGGGGTTCTTAAAATTGCAGACGAGTTTCATAAATCTCATATCAAATGGTAACGAGTTTGAGATTCTGTTTACATGACTTCACCCTCCAAAGAGTAGCGAACATGCAGATATCCAATACGTTTCAGTGAGCAGACGCCATTTGACTATTTTCGCATCTAGTTGAAAATCTCCACAGAGAAACATAGTTTTAATCCCTGCAAGAAAGATATTATAAATATACCATATAATGGGTTCCTGGGGCCCGTTTCACTAAACTTCTTGCGACTAAAATGTTCGTAAGTGCAAATTTAGAATTGTCTGGAAATTTCAATTAATGGATTTACATTTATTGAGCATAGGCTGCATATGCAGCATATGCTCAATAAATGTAAATCCAATAATTATTTACAAGAAACCATTGTTAATGTGAAATTTACAGACTATCCTAATTTTGCACTAACGAACATTTTAGTCGTGCATATGCAGCCTATGCTCAATAAATGTAAATCCAACTATTAAAACTAAAATGTTTGTACATGTAAGTGCAAATTAAACAATTTGAATGAAATACCAATTAAGATGTGTTTTCATTTAGAAGCAAACTAACTGTGTTAATGTGAAATTTACTATAGGAATGAATGGTCTTTTTGTGGAATTTATCGGGGTATAAACTTGGAAAAGTCGCGGGAATACTGGACGAAGGCCGGAAGGCCTCGTCCAGTATTCCCGCGACTTTTCCAAGTTTATATCCCCGATAAATTCAACAAAAATGCCATTCATTCCTTATAATTCCAGCATTTTAAATAAATTCATTAAGAAAATGTGTTTATTTTCCGTTTTCTTAAGAATTATTTTAACTGCGCCTGACGGTTACGGAAAGTAGTTCGGCATGGAGTTTACTGGGATATAAATTCTTTACAAAGACTTGCTATGGACCAATCAAATGTTAGGGAATTGTGTAAATATTTTTGTGCTGGAATTATAGACTATCATCATTTTGCACTTACGAACATTTTAGTCGTACGAGGTTTAGTATAACGGGCCCCTGTTCTTTGTAAACAGGCCCCTGTTCTTTGTAAACGGGCCCCTGTTCTTTGTAAACACCAAACAGGAACAGATTCAAACAATTGCAGTAATTTGAACGAGTCGATGACGCTTCTAATGACGTTTCAAACATGATAACGTCAACGTCAAAACATCATTGCTTTGTCGCGCCATTGCGGACGTCATTTGGAACGTCTCTATTTTATTCATTTGACATAACGTTTTTGCAAAATACGAATACGTAATTAGGGTGATGCAGCTAGCCAATCAAATTCGCTCAGGTGCGTGTCGTATCACATTTATAATTCCAGCACAAAAATATTTACACAATTCCCTAACATTTGATTGGCCCGTAGCAAGTCTCTGTCCAAAATTTATATCCCAGTAAACTCCCACGCTGAACTACTTTCCATAACCGTGAGGCGCAGTTAAAATAATTCTTAAGAAAACGGAAAATAAACATATTTTCTTGATGAATTTATTTCAAATGCTGGAATTATAAGGAATGAATGGCCTTTTTGTGGAATTTATCGGGGATATAACCTTGGAAAAGTCGCGAGAATACTGGACGAGGCCTTCCGGCCTTCGTCCAGTATTCCCGTGACTTTTCCAAGTTTATACCCCGATAAATTCCACAAAAAGCCCATTCATTCCTATAATAACCAATAGGATAAAAATAAAAAAAATAAAACAAATTACAATTTTCGAAAAAAATTAATATTTTTTTTCGAAAATTGTAATTTTTTATCGCCAATTGTTTATTTTTATCGCCAATTGCGAAAGTGGCTTTTCCAAGTTTACCCCGATAAATTTCACAAAAAGGCCATTCATTCCTATAATGAAATGGGTTACCTCACGTCATAACAAGGTTTTCATGTGATAAATATGATTATCAATGATACAATCACAGTGTATCATGTGACTTTCATGTAGGCCTTCATTTCATGTTATTTGTTTTGATAATAAATTGCTATTTTTAAAAAAAAAAAATTTGGCAGTATTAATAGTGCTTACTTCCGTGTTGCGTTTTTCAATTGTTTCAGTTATCTATAAAATCTAGAGCTTTGAAGGTTCATGGCCACTCAGTATGCATATGTTCTTTATATCAGAGACATCAGCTGAGACATTTTCTGGGATTCCGCTGGCAATTGGCGATAAAAATAAACAATTGGCGATAAAAAATTACAATTTTCGAGAGAAAAAAATCAAAAATATATATAAAAAAATTTTGAAGTGGTGATTTTTTTTATTTTCCCCAGCGGAATCCCTGCATTTTCTACCATTACCCCACATATTGATTGGCATTATTATACATGTTATATTAGACGTAAATTTCCACACTGATATCAGGGGCGATAACCGTGTTTCCTTAATTAGAACAAATAATTAAAAAATATCATGCCTCATTTGTATATGAAATCTGTATAGCGGGTACTCGTAATTTTTAGAACTGGTGGATTAGTGACACAATTATACACATATTTAATTCCTGTATTAAAGAACATTTTGTGCCTACATGTACTGAGTGGGCATGTACCTTTTATTATTTAAATTAACTTACTGTGATGTCAAGGAAATGGACTGTAGAAATCAATATTTTGCATCTGCACCACTTTCTAAACTCGATTCACTATTCGCACCCACCCCCCTCGGCAAGAGCTAGCTGGCTACGCGGTAGAGCGATCGGCTTCAATCAATCAATCATATCATTCAGTAGCAGGTTGTTTGTTGGTACACTCTCGCTCTAAATGTATATCAGTGCTCCAGATAAGTTGTGTGTCTAAAGATGCGGATTTCAAATTCAATGCATATTTTAATTTTACAAATGTATTATTGATTCTCTTCCTTATTAAATAAGGAACAAATGATAAAAAATATAAATACAATGTACATGTATTTTTTATAAATTCACTTATTTCAGCTGCAAACAGTGTTTGCTTTTTGCAGCTCAACTAAGTAAATTTTCAAACTTTATTACAGTATTTTCACTACTCAATTTGCAAATCAATGCATATTTTCACATTGCTGTGAGTTTTTTGTACTCCCACTTTTGATAATTAATGCGTATTCGGCTAAAATAAGAATGTAAATAAACAAATACGCACCTTATCTGGAGCTCTGTATACGACCTTGTTGTTGAATGACCACAAAACTCCAATCAATCAATAAATCAATGCCCGCTTGAAATGTAAACATTACTTGCATAGTATTTCTGGAGATTAATGATGTCAAACAAACCGTAACCAAGCGACAACGTCGCACAACGTCACATGGGGATAACGTAAATATTGGGATATAAATGCAATACGTTGAAATGGTGTTTCCATTATGACTTTATGGACGGCGTAAATATTATTACCGTATTTAAATAAATATAAGGATATTCATATTTTTGCAACGAATATGACATATACGGAAAACTTATTCTTTATTACTAACCAGAAATATATGTTGTTACCACTCATTGGAACCGTCTCATCGAGACGGTTCCAATGAGTGGTAACATCATATACTTTGGTTGAAAAATAAGAATTGTAAGATGAAAAATATTTCAATAGTTGTCTCTTTGTTTTTTTTGTTTTTAGAAATATATATATAGAGGATATTCATATTTTTGCAACGAATATCACATATATGTTCATCGAGTGTTGTGATATATGTCCATATTTCACGTACTCGTGAAATATGGACATTTCACACCACTCGATGAACATATATGTCATATTCATTGCAAAAATATGAATATTCTATTTATTATATACCGCTCCATGGAAATTAGCAGTTTTTTAGACTGTATACGGTAATGAATGTGTATTTGCAGCCTATTTGCAGTCCGGCACTGCAGATGCGCGTTATGAATATAGATAGCGGAAGTAGTCGTATTTTCACCGGAAGTTGTTTATTTCATCGATGAGAACATATGACTTTTATTGACATCGTATAACTATGTATTTCATGGGTAGGTATATAATAAAATCTCTTCTTACAGGTCCTGGATGGAAGTACGCAGGAGGAAATGTTTGAATGGCCCTCGGACTCCGAAATCGAACAGCCAATGAGGTCAAGAGGTGTCAGCAAATTCGAGCGCAATGAGGTCACATACATTAATGGTATGTACGGCCGTTTGTGTCTGTGAGTGGAGTGCAGTGCTCCAGATAAGTGTTGCGTCTAAAGCGTACTATATATATATACCCCCTGATTTCAAAATCATTGCGTATTTTACTTTTACAAATGGATTATTATTTTCTTCATTACTAAATAGGGAACAAATGATAAAAAAAAATATAACAAATTTAAACATTCACTTATTTGAGCTGCAAAAAGCATACATTGTTTGCTTTTTGCAGCTCAACTAAGTGAATTTTCAACTTTATGACAGTATTTTCACTACTCGATTTGAAAATCAATGCGTATTTTCACATTGCTGTGTGTATTCTGTACTCCCACTTGATAATCAATGCATATTCAGCTAAAATAATTACTTAAACTACGCCAATACGCAGCTTATCTGGAGGTCTGATAGTGGTCACGACTGTGTCGTTGTAGGTATTATCAAAAGTGTTGTCATGTTCAATATTTTGGACGTACATCCAAATCTCCTGATATGTTATTATACCCCCGGCATACAAAGTATTTTGAGGGGTTTGTCGTTTTCGTAATTCCGTCGGTCCATTTAAAGTTTTCGGGTACCCATTATCTCTGCAACGGTAAGTCTGATTGACTTCAAACTTCATATACTTCCTTATCATCATCCATATCTTCATTCCATACCACACCCATGTGACCTTCATGTCCAAGGTCAAGTTCAAATTACTTCGAAAGATTTGCGTTAAAGTTTTCGGGTACGCATTATCTCTGCAATGGTAAGTCGGATTGACTTCAAACTTCATATACTTCCTTATCATCATCCATATTTTCATTCCATACCACACCCATGCGGCCTTCATGTCCAAGGTCAAGGTCAAATTACTTAGAATTTTGCATCCGTAAGATTTGCGTTAAAGTTTTCGGGTACCCATTATCTCTGCAACGGTAAGTCAGATTTACTTCAACTGTATATACTTCCTTATCATCATCCATATTTTCATCCCATACCACACCCATGCGACCTTCATGTCCAAGGTCAAGTTCAAATTACTTAGAAAAAAGATTTGCGTTAAAGTTTTTGGGTACGCATTATCTCTGCAACGGTAAGTCGGATTGACTTCAAACTTCATATACTTCCTTATCATCATCCATATTTTCATTCCATACCACACCCATGCGGCCTTCATGTCCAAGGTCAAGGTCAAATTACTTAGAATTTGGCATCCGTAAGATTTGCGTTAAAGTTTTCAGGTACGCATTATCTCTGCAACGGTAAGTCGGATTTACTTCAAACTGCATATACTTCCTTATCAACCTCCATATTCGCATTCCATACCACACCCATGCGACTGTCATATCCAAGGTAAAGGTCAAATTACTTACAAATTTGCATTAAAGTTTTTCAAATATTTACTTTTTATTTGTCGTCCAAGCGATGGCCAGGGGTATGCATGAGCCCCTGCTCTCTGTCTCTAGTTATAATCAGAGGTCAAAGAGTGTTCGCAAATATAAACAGAATCATGTCGCATATATTCACCCTTTCAACACTATCGGCCTGTATAGTGGTATCGGCAAAAAGTGTAGATCCAGATGAGGCGACACGTGACGTGCCGCCTCATCAGGATCTGCACTTTTTGAAAGTAATTTTCATATTTTTGAGAACAAAAACGCCCCCTTTTCATGAATGGACTAGTGTGAAAAGCATTTTTGGACGGTTGGATTGGTTGCAAAATTAACATATCAAAATCCATTACAGTTACTTAGGGGTGACTGGCCATTTTGACTATATCGGATATCTTGGATTTCAGAAACCCATGTACTAGTATTAAAGGTACATACCCACTCAGTAGGCACAAAATGTTCTCTATAGGAATGAAATAAGTGTTTTATTCCTTCATCAAAAATGGCAAGTTGGGAGTCCTTTAGAATCGTCTCATTGAGACGATTCTAAAGCACTCCCAACTTGCCATTTTTGATGGAGAAATAAGAAATTTACCTCCAAATTACGCACTTTAAAGGTACATGCCCACGCAGTAGGCACAAAATGTTCTTTATAGGAATAAAATAAGTGTATAATTGTGTCACTATTCAACCTGTTGACGCGCGGTGGTATCAGGCTATTTTCATATGCAAATGAGGCATGATATATTTTAATTATTTATACTAATTACATGCGTCACCTGAAAAAATAATATTTTAGACAAATTATTTAGTATGATCATTGTACTTCAAAAAATAAATACAGAGGTTATTTTGTATTGTCCATTAACATTTTAAGGAAACAGGGTTATCGCCCCTGATATCAGTGTGGATACGTCCAATATAAAATGTATAATAATGCCAATCAATACGTGGGGTAATGGTGAATGAATGTTTATTTTGCCAGAAAATGTCTCTTGATATAATAATATTTTGTACCTGCTGAGTGGGCATGTCTTTATGGGAATTTAACATGGGGGTTAAAGAGGTGGAAGAGTGTGGGAGGAGTCAAAAAACAAAAAAAATTGCAAATTGACTCTGAAACCTAGCTAGATAGCTTGGAAATGATCTAACTAAGAAAACAAAAGTTACATTTTAAAAATCGACATGAGACGATTCTAAAGGACTCCCAACTTGCCATTTTTGATGAAGGAATAATACACTTATTTCATTCCTATAATGAACATTTTGTGCCTACTGTGTGGGCATGTACCTTTAAAGTGCGTAATTTGAAGGTAAATTTCTTATTTCTCCATCAAAAATGGCAAGTTGGGAGTGCTTTAGAATCGTCTCAATGAGACGATTCTAAAGGACTCCCAACTTGCCATTTTTTATGAAGGAATAATACACTTATTTCATTCCTATAAAGAATATTTTGTACCTACTGCGTGGGCATGTACCTTTAAGGTTGGGGGTCCTACATGCCAGGTTATAGGTAGACAGATAGCTTTGTATCTTGTGTAGATATGACATTTTCTTTTCTGATATAAAATGTATACTAATGCCAATCACTACGTGGGGTAATGGTGAATGAATGTTATTTTGCCAGAAAATGTCTCAAGTGATGTCTGATATAAAGAACAGTTTGTGCCTACTGAGTGGACATGTACCTTTAAATCGTCCAATTCAGTCAATACAACGTCATACTTGTAGTCATACTTGTAATGCGATAAGAAAAATATGCATTGTCATAAGACCATATGGTCAGTGATCCAAATATAGGACAATTTGAAATTGGCAATGACCAGTGTTATTTTCTAACCCATTTAAAAACATCGTATTCATACATACGGTACATACAATAAGTAGAAGTGTTGATCAAGGATATGTCGGTCACCTTGCCAAGATATATATATGTGACAATATGAGACTTTCCTCCACTTCTCCATATTTCACCAATATAGATTCTTAAAACTGTCGATATCTTCCATAACTAAGTTCGAAAGTTGACGAAAATCTCAGAGCACACGCGGAATTGAATTCTCCGTGTGCTCTAAAAATTTCGTAAATTTTCGACGTCATTTACAAAAGAAATGACAAATAAATGACAAATCTTCAAAACCCAAGTTTGGAAAACTTTGATATGTGAGAAACTTGCATAGTCACTGTTGCGAATTCTAGTGTTATCTGACCTGGAAATTACCGGTATTGTATTTGCGGTATTGTATTTGCGACCAGTGCTGACCTAGATTGACCATCACATCTGGGCAGTCTCAGGGACTATACTGTTTGCAATTGAACCAGTAGGCTATGTTTGATCCATCGATGTAAAAAATGTAGGAAATTTATCTGTTTTAACCCTTACAATGCTGAATTAAATTTCGTCGTCTGCTGTTTATTTTTTATTTTCCATTTTTCTCATGAAATACATGGTTTCACAGCATTTTAGAATCATTTCCATAGAAATGATTCTAAAATGCTGCGAAACAATGTTTTTATTGAGAGAAAAGACAAAATATGAAACAACAGCAGACGACACTTTTTGTTTCCCGCATTCGAAGGGTTAAAGCTAATACTAACATGTTGGCACATATTGTCGCATAAGGTCACGTCCTTAGACCGCTACACACAACAATTGTCGTCTGCAGTTGCTTTTATATCTTGCCTCATTTCTCAATAAAAACATGGTTTGACAGCACTTTCAGAATCATTTCCAATGGAAATGATTCTAAAGTGCTGTCAAAGCATGTTGTAAATTATTCTAAAGTGCTGCAAAGCATGCTTTTGATGATAAAAATGGAAAATAGAAAATAAACAGCAGACGACAAAACAATAAAATAACGGTGTAAGGGTTAATGTGGGAGGAAACTGGAGCATCCATCAGTCAAGCAATCAAGCAATCAAATCAAGCAATCAATAAATCAATCAGAAATCAACCAAGAAAACCAGAAATCAGTCATTCAATTCTAATGACTCTAGATTTGTACCAGACTGCTAGTTGCGGGAAGTAACTCTGCAGAGTACTCCTGTATTGTCCGTGCGATATGGGAGTTTGTTTGTTTGTTGGGGTTTAACGGCCTATCAACAGCTAAGGTCATTTAAGGCCGGGTCAATGGGTTTAGTACTAAATCACATATAGGTATTACCTGTTCAAGTACATCTACATGTTCAAGTACATCTACATGTTCAAGTACATCTACATGTTCAAGTACATCTACATATTCAAGTACATGTATAAATGGGGGGAAAATCCCAAAATCAGAACTGAATATTTAAAATAAAAAAAGATATAGTCGGCCCTGAAATCAGAATAATCCTGATCTGGTGCCAGGTCCTCGCCACACCAGAATCACTTGGCCCCGCGCGATATGGGAGTATTCTGCAGAGTTACTTCCCGCAACTACCAGGCTGCATGAGAGTGTCACATGATCAGGAGCTACACCGTCCTAAATTGTAAAGGCACAGGGTCTCAGCTATTCACAGATAATAAAATACAACTGTAGAATTGTATCCTATTTCTAAACCAAATTACAACTTAATTATAAGACATCTGAAAAAAAAGGTTTCATTAAAATAATTGAAATATTGAAAAATAACGAGCTCGTTTTTGTGAAATTGATTGTTACTAATTCAGTCGTTTTAATTCAACTAGTTTCTAGGACAGACCCCTATTTCTATATGTAGCTGTGACTGGAGAAATGTGACCAGTTGTGTGACCAGTGTAGATCCAGATCAGGCTGTGCATCCACACAGTCTGATCAGGATCTGCACTGTTCGCCATTCCATCATTGAAACACCCATTAATATCGATTATGCTTCTGACAGGCAATATATATGGTTATCAGGCTATAAGAGTGTGTTATTTGATCAGCAGCTACACTGGTCACAAATCCCATAAGCCCCATAATCAGTTTTCAACTTAAGTTTCTAGAACGGACCCCTATTTCTATATGTGGTATCGTATTGTTATTTGTGGCTGTCACTGGAGGAATGGGTCTCATGGGTTTTGCGGCCAGTGTAGATCCAGATCAGCCTGTGCATCCTCACAGTCTGATCAGGATATATGCACTGTTCGCCATTCCATCAATGAAACACACGTCGTGCTTCTAACAAGCAATTTAGATCATTATCAGGCTACAGAAGTGTGCTATTTGATCAGGAGCTGCACTTGTCATAATTCCTGTAATATCCCCAATATCTCCAGCCTTATATGTGGCTGTGACTGGATAAATGGGGATTATGCGCTTTGCGGCCAGTGTAGATCCAGATCAGCCTGTGCATCCGCACAGTCTGATCAGTATCTGCACTGTTCACCATTTCATCAATGAAACACACGTCGTGCTTCAGGCTACGTCAGGCTACAGAAGTGTGCTATTTGATCAGGAGCTACATTTGTCAAAAATCCATAAGCCCCATTTCTCCTGTCACGGCCACATTTATGTTATAGTATTGTTAGTTCACAACTAAAAATGTTGTGTTTCATAAATTGTGCTTTCCGGTATAGTAATGGTGAAAATACATTACCAAATTATCTCCCTTGTTTTATCACAGTCGATGATAATATGCAGTAGAATAAAACACAACCGCCTTGGAATTTGATCGAAACAAATGGTGTGTTTGGTGTGCTTGGTTAATATTTGCCATGTTTGTTGCACCTTGCCTGTACCAACCTAATTCTGAGTACATAACACTAATTACATTACATTACATTACATTACATTACATTACATTACATTACATTACATTACATTACATTACATTACATTAGAGTTATGACAAAGAAATATTTCCAAGTTTGCATTTGAAGCATTCTTTGTTTACTTTCTACGTCGTGGAGAGTGACCTAAGAATGTTGCTAATACACAATTTATTAGGTGAGTTTGTGTCAATATTTTGTCATCATATTGTAGAATTTTCTCTCAATAGCAATATAGTATGAATGTCGACACCCTGTAGATTTGTGAAATGTAAATGCTATTTTATACAAATTTTATGCAAATTTATACCGTTGACTGTAGTGTGATAAGTACAACAACCTGTTGCCTATCAAGCGGAAAACGTGCAGCTAGTATCAACCAAACACCATTTATTTTTTATTTACATGCATATACAGTGAAAATTAATCCACTTATAAATGTATATCCGATACATCCACCGAGACACAGTGTCTTTAAAGGTACATGCCCACTCAGTAGACATACAATATTCTTTATATCAGAGACACAGTGTCTTTAAAGGTACACGCCCACTCAGTAGACATAAACTATTATTTATATCAGAGACATCATCTGAGACATTTTCTGGCAAAATAAACATTCATTCACCATTACCCCACGTATTGATTGGTATTATTATACATTTTATATCAGACATAAATTTCCACACTGATATCAGGGGCGATAACCGTGTTTACTTAAAATGTTAACGGACATTACTATTTATTCTTTGTATTAATTTTTTGATGTCCAATGATCATACTTTATAATCTGTCGAAAAATATTATTTTTTCAGGTCACTGAGGTGACGCATCTAATTAGTATAAATAATTAAAAGATATCATGCCTCATTTGCATATGAAAATAGCCTGATACCACCGCGCGTCTCTATCAGTAAAATAAATATTACTAAATGATTATATCGGTATAGCGGGCGCTCGTAATCTTTAGAACTGGTGGAATAGTCACAAAATTTTACACTTAGTTAAACATTGTGTGCCTACTGAGTGAGCACGCACCTTTAACCCTGTCACCCCTAAGAAAATTGAATGTTATTTTTAAGACTATTCCCATTATCAGAAAGGGGTGTTGTTTTTTGAAATCAGAAAATATCCACAAACGGTGCAGATCCTAATGAGCTCATTACAAACCGGCTCATCTGAATCTGCACTGTTTGCAATCACTCTGATAAAGGTGTAGTGGTATTGGCAAACAGTGTAGATCATCAGGATCTGCACTTTTTGTTAGCAATTTTCATATTTTTGAGAACAAAAACACCCTCTTTTCATAAATGGACTAAGCTAGTTTGAAAATTATTTTGTGACCATTGGATTGGTTGCAAAATTCACATATCAAATTAAATTCCAGTTACTTTGGGGTGACCCTTTCAACACCACAGGCCTGTATAGTGGTATTAGTAAAATGTGTAGATCCAGATGAGCCGGTTCGTGACGAGCCGTCCCATCAGGATCTGCACTGTTTGCAAGTAATTTTCATAATTTTCTGAACAAAAAACACCCCCTTTTCATAAATGGACTAGTCTGAAAATCATTTTGTGACGATTGGATTGGTTGCAAAATTCACATATCAAAATCCAATCCAGTGTGTCAAATATGGATCAGAATTTGTGCCAACTGGTATGTGACATGTTGACTTGTTATAGTCAACTGACCCTGAGGTCAAGGCTAACTGACAAAAGATGTTTATTTTTCAGCTAGTCCAATAGATAGGTTACGTTCTACCAAAACCACACTTTATTATTCGAAGAATTATACAACCAACGTCCAACATTTGAGGTCTTACAGCTTAATGTAAATGAGATTATGTCGGTCACAGCACATATTTTGCGGGTTGAACATTTTAAAAACACGGGTCTTACACCATAAAAAATAGTTCTAACAACTCAGTGTGATAATTGTTTTGTTCGCTTTTTAGCCGGGTCTTTAAAAAAAAATCCCGGTTATTGGATTGGCGAAAGCCTGGCGGGTGGGTGGGCGGGCGGTCGTCCGGGTGGGCGTCCATTTCTCTGTTACTGTTGCACAACCGAAATTTGTCGACAGCAAAACGCAGAACAGACAGTAGAGACAAACTCAACTGTAGAAAGCATGAGATCGAAAAATCTATACATAATTCACAATAACGTATGTTACATTCACAAATAAACACAAACATATCGTTCATATGAGAAAATTGCCCATTTATGACAACAGTTTTCCATTATACTTGAGCGCACCATGAAAACCTATCATTACTCAATAATTTACCTGTTGATTTATTTTACAGTAACTGTTATTTTGACAAAATATTTATTGATCTGCTGTTGTACTCGCTATTTTTTTTTTCTTGTTAACTTATTGCTATTTACATTTAACTGTTAACAATAATTTTGATTTCCCCGCATTTTAACCCTTAGCCTGCTGAATTAAATGTTGTCTGCTGTTTATGTTTTATTTTCGATTTTTCTCATCAAAAACATGGTTTGACAGCACTTTAGAATCATTTCCATTGGAAATGATTCTAAAGTGCTATCAAACCATGTTTTTATTGAGAAACAGGGCAAAAAATAAAGCAACAGCAGACGACAGTTTCGCCATCAGCAGGCTAAGGGTTAAGTATCCTACCTGCTACCCACATACCATAGAGCATAGATAATATTGTATTGCTGTAACATATTGTTATCTGTAAATAATTCCAGCACAAAAATATTTACACAATTCCCTAACATTTGATTGGCCCGTAGCAAGTCTCTGTCCAAAATTTTATATCCCAGTAAACTCCCACACCGAACTACTTTCCGTAACCGTGAGGCGCAGTTAAAATAATTATTAAGAAAACGGAAAATAAACATATTTTCTTGATGAATTTATTTCAAATGCTGGAATTATAAGGAATGAATGGCCTTTTTGTTGAATTTATCGGGGATATAAACTTGGAAAAGTCGCGGGAATACTGGACGAGGCCTTCCGGCCTTCGTCCAGTATTCCTGCGACTTTTCCAAGTTTATACCCCGATAAATTCCACAAAAAGGCCATTCATTACTATAATAACCAATAGGATAAAAATAAACAATTGGCGATAAAAAATATTTATTTTTTTTCGAAAATTGTAATTTTTTATCGCCAATTGTTTATTTTTATCGCCAATTGCGAAAGTGGCTTTTCCAAGTTTATACCCCGATAAATTCCACAAAAAGGCCATTCATTCCTATATTATTACCAGGAATTATGATCTGTATCTGGGTTAACCCTTTCAACACCAAGTAACTTAATAGGATGTTCCATGCCAATGTTTCACGCTATTTCATTAATTTTGTTCATTCAAATTATCCCATTCTTCTAAAAGGGTAATCTGTACGACGTTTAAAATTATTAACAAACAGTGGAGATCCTGATGAGACGGCTCGTTACGAGCCGGCTCATCTGGATCTGCACTGTTTGCAAACATTGTCTCTATAGAGGTCTGTGGTGTTGAAAGGGTTAAGGTTGTACAGGCCCGTAGCCAGACCTATTTGAAGGGGGGGTCGTTTCGAAGGCTCAATGGGTCTGAAGTATCTACCTGTTTGAAGGGGGGGTCGTTTTGAAGGCTCAAGGGGTCTGAAAAAGTGGACCTCAAGGCTAAAAAAGTGAACCTCGAGGCTGGGCGGGGGGGGGGGTCGTCCGACCGCTCCGACCCCCCCTGGCTACGGGCCTGTTGTAATTGTTATATGTGACTGGAAAAATGTGGCTTATGGCAGAGCTCCAGTTAAGGTGCGTAATTTGACCAACTTGGGGTGAAATTTTGTTATTTCTTCATCAAAAATGGCAAGTTGGGAGTCCTTTAGAATCGTCTCATTGAGACGATTCTAAAGCACTCCCAACTTGCCATTTTTGATGGAGAAATAAGAAATTTACCTCCAAATTACGCACCTTAACTGAAGCTCTGTTATGGGTTTTGCAATCAGTGTAGATCCAGATCAGCCTGTGCATCCGCAGTCTGATCAGGATCTGCACTGTTCGATATTCCATCAATAATCGATATTCCATCTGGAGCTACACGGGTCGCAAATCCCATAAGCCCCATTTAACATACACATAGCTCCAGATAAGTTTTGTATCTAAAGAGTATTCTATACACAGATTTCAAATTCAACGCGTATTTTACTTTTACAAATGTATTATTGATTTTCTTCCGTATTAAATAGGGAACAAATGATAAAAAATAAAACAAATTAAAATATTCACTTTCTATTTGAAAGTAAATTTTCTACTTTATTACAGTATTTTCACTACCGATGCTCAATATGAAAAGCAATGCGTATTTTCACATTACTGTGAGTATTTTGTACTCCCACTTTTGATAATAAATGCGTATTCTGCTAAAATAAGTGCGTAAAATATGCCAATACACACATTATCTGGAGCTCTGTTATATTTTTGTATTTCACGGTTACCCAGTTCCAGACATGATTATCATATTAACTCTTTGCATGCTGGGAAATTTGTGGGCTATAAATAGTTCAAAAATAGCAGACAAAAATCATCATATTTTCTTGTATTTCTCCTTGTTTATATCATGAATATGTCTTGGAATTTCATTAGAATTGAGTCCCGAGGACTCAATTCTAATGAAATTCCAAGACATATTTACAGAAAGAAATAAAATATATACTCCTAATTTGTTTGGCGGATATTTTCACCGCTAGCATGCGAGCAGCAAACAAAGATTATGACTGCACTTGAGTCTAATACAGCGATACCTATCTAAACCAGACACCCTGGGAGTAAATATCATGAAAATGTCTTGGAATTTCATTAGAATTGAGTCCTGAGGACTCGATTCTAATGAAATTCATGACATATTTACAGAAAGAAATAAAACATAGACTCCTTATTTGTTTGGCGGATATTTTCGCCGCTAGCATGCAAAGAGTTAATATACTTCTGCTGTTTTCAATAGCCTCCCAAATTCAACGGGAAAACGACTGATCAAGATTAAATTTTAAAGGTACATGCCCACTCAATAGGCACAAACTGTTCATTATAGGAATTAAATAAGTGTATAATTGTGCCACTATTCCACCAGTTCTAAAAATTACAAGTGCCCGCTATACAGATATAATCCTTTAGTAATATTTATTATTACTGATAGTGACTCACGGTGGTATCAGGCTATTTTCAAATGCAAATGAAGCATGATTTTTATATCATTTATACTAATTAAATGTGTCGCCTGAAAAAATAATATTTTCGACAGATTGTATGTTAGTATAATCATGGCACATCGAAAAATAGATACAGAGAATAAATAGTAATGTCTGTTAACATATTAAGGAAACACGGTTATCACCCCTGATATCAATGTGGAAATTTACGCCTGATATAAACTGTGTGATAATGCCAATCAATTCGTGGGGTAATGGTGAATGTCTGTTTATTTTGCCAGAAAATGTCTCTGATGATGTCTCGGATATAAAGAACATTTTGTGTCTGCTGAGTGGGCACTACCTTTAAAGACCATGGATCAGCACTGGGCAGAAATGTAATAAGACCAGCTTTTGCAAGATTCCCGTTACACTTGACCTCCGACCTTTCAGATGACCTTGGCCTACACCGCGTGGAGAATCCGAGCCACACAGACAAGATGGTCACCCTCCATTTGTACTCGCCGCCGTTCAACGATTGTGTGACCTTTGACCAGAATACCAGTCACAAGAACACGTGCGGGGTTACGTTTTGGAGCAAATTTGGTCACAGGACGCCATTTGTAAGTAAAATTTCTTGTTATCCCCTCGCCGATAAGCAAGAAGGGAATGTACGACGTATGTGCGTTAGTAACACCTTTGTGGGTGGTTGGTCGGGCGAAAGTGACGGCGTAAATTAACTGTAGGGGTTCTTCCTTATAGGAATCATGATTTGCCTGTAGCCGATTTCATCAAAATTGCAAAGTATACTTTCCTAGCAAAGTATACTTTGAGGGAGCAATCATTGATTTTTCCGAAATGCATTATTTCACGCAGAACTAACGACTGCATATATTTGATGATTAAAACTATGCAGAATTATTATACTGAATTTATTACATTATCACAGCCAAAATTGGCTGTGATAATGTAATAAATTCAGTATAATAAAAATTAATAAATTTATTCTAAAACTGAAAATTTCTCCCTCAAAGTATACTTTGCTTGGACAGTATACTTTGCAATGTTGATGAAATAGGCCCCTGGTTAGGCCCTCAGGTACGTTTTTATCTTTGGCTCTTTTGTTACCTGGGAGTTGAATTGGGTTATTGCCCATTATAAAAGTAGTAAGATTATTACTGATCCTACTGCTTTTGGGAGGGGGCCCAAGTGATTCAGGTGCTCTATAGGTTTCGTCCTGTCCGTCCGTCCGTTTATTTTTTGAAAGTTTTTGTAAGAGTTTCTCAAATCACCTATAATTTCTGTTTGACTTCAGCTAATATCTTCATATTGCACACATGCATTACTTAGTAACTATACATAATCCCACATTAATACAATTACCCTCGCTGCTGATCGTATGTCTGTCCGTCTGTCTGTTGATTTATTTGAAAGTTTTTATAAGGGGCCCTAAGTGCGTCGACAGACCAACATTTTCTAGTTTCATCTTAGAATGGCCCTGATCTTTTTAATATTGTGATCATATAGTCTCATATCGTCATCTGTATGATTCGTAATATGTACATTTCAACCATCTGTTGTAGCAGCTGGTGTGTTGTTGTTGTTGTTGTTGTTGTTTAACCCTTTGAACCCGAACGCCCGTTTATGCAAGTAATTTTCATATTTCTTAGAACAAAAACACCCCCTTTTCATAAATGGACGAATCTGAAAATCATTTTGTGACTATTGGATTGGTCGGAACATTAGCATATCACAGTTCATGCAAACAGTGCATATCCAGATGAGCCGGCTCGTAACGAGCCGTCTCATCAGGATCTGCACTTTTTGCAAGTAATTTTCATATTTCTTAGAACAAAAACACCCCCTTTTCATAAATGGACAAATTTGAAAATCATTTTGTGACCATTGGATTGGTCGGAACATTAGCATATCACAGTCCATTCCAGTTCCTTAGGGTTGAAAGGGTTAAATGTCATAAAACTACGTGGTAACAGTTATATTGTCAACAATTGAGTTGTCAGAGAGAGTTGAGCGATCCATGATAATCGATTAACACAACTACCAGAATTGTGGGTGGTAGGTGGGAGCATGCGATCACAGGTTCAAGTAACGGACCGAGGTCTATAAATACATTAAATATGCCTAAAAGCATCAATAAATGAAAAAAATAATAAGCATATTTAATGTATTTATAGACCTCGGTCCGTTACTTCAACTCAACCTGTGCATGCAATGGGTAATTTAACAATCGGGGTTCATCCTTACCAAAATTCCGACTGGAGACCTGGTTTGGCCCTCACAGACATCTTTGGCTTTTTGTATGCGAAAGTTAAATCTGGTTATACCCTTTATATGAGTATTACGATTATTTGTAATCCTATTTTAGGGGAAGGGGCCAAGTGACTTTGGTGTTGTATGTACCTGGCACCAGGTCCGGTTATTCTACTTTCAGGGCTGAATATATTTTTTCTCGATGTACCGGTAAATATTTTGTTCTGATTTTGGGATTTCCCCCCAATGCAGCAGGTTAAAATGGGATCGAACTCGTTTGCCCGGCCTTACATGACCTTAGCTGTTGATAGGCCGTTAAACACCAATACACAAACAAACATAATTGAGATCTGTTGTGCTAAAAATGTTAAAATGATTCGGATGTGTCTCAGGTTTTCAAATTTGTCGTTAAAATATTTATCCAAATTCACCTGCATCCATCATTACTTGGTCCTCGATCATATTTTGGTGGTGAATCTTCATGGGATTCATTATAGGATTGAATGGCCTTTTTGTGGAATTTATCGGGGTATAAACTTGGAAAAGCCACTTTCGCAATTGGCGATAAAAATAAACAATTGGCGATACAAAATTACAATTTTCGAAGAAAGAAAAAAAAACTTCTTTTTTTTTTTTTCCAAAATTGTAATTTTTTATCGCCAATTGTTTATTTTTATCCTATTGGTTATTATAGGAATGAATGGCCTTTTTGTGGAATTTATCGGGGTATAAACTTGGAAAAGTCACGGGAATACTGGACGAAGGCCGGAAGTCCTCGTCCAGTATTCCCGCGACTTTTCCAAGTTTATATCCCCGATAAATTCCACAAAAAGGCCATTCATTCCTTATAATTCCAGCATTTGAAATAAATTCATCAAGAAAATGTGTTTATTTTCCGTTTTCTTAAGAATTATTTTAACTGAGCCTGACGGTTACAGAAAGTAGTTTGGCATGGGAGTTTACTGGGATATGAATTTTGGACAGAGACTTGCTACGGGCCAATCAAATGTTAGGGAATTGTGTAAATATTTTTGTGCTGGAATTATTAGTAAAGGGGCGTGGTCCCAGATCAGGATATTTTGGTTTCAGTGTGGTGAAGACTGAAGATATTCTCGTTTCAGGACAGAACTTACAACGGCATTCCATCTGGCTGACATGGTTGCTGAACTGACACCAGTCAGTCAATTGACCGGCCAATCAATTAGTAAATCAGCCAATCCATCCAACCATACCAACCAATTAACCCAACCAACCAACTGAACCAATCAACAAACACAACCAACCATCAACCAGTCAACCAACCCAGCCAATCAACCAACCCACCAACCAATCAAGCAATGATCATTCTCAATCCACCAACTAAATCAATAAACCAGCCAGCCAGCCAGCCAGCCAGCCAACCAACCCAACCAGCCAAATTAAATCGATCAATCAGTATCAACCAACAAACCAACCAATCAATCCACTAACCTAACCAACCAATCAATCAAGTGTGTGTTATGTTACAGGGAAAATCTCCAGATCAGGTTGCTGAAAATCCAGAAAACAACTAGCTGTCCATCGCCATGGAAACAGAAACAGAAACCAAAGAAGACTGTGCCTGCGATTATACAATTTTCTCAACATTTTGAAAGTTTCCATTAGAAATCCAGTAGTTTGACATTAGACTGAGCACAGCTCAGGCTCAATCAATCAAATTCATGAAATGTAGTGTTTCATTAGAAATAAAATTGCTTAATTTGCGCACAGCTCAGCCTCAACCAATCAAACTTCTTGATTTTTTGTAAACGTTTAGAAAGCTGTGTTATCTTGGTGTCTGGAAATCGTACATACATGTACAAAATTATATGAATTATTTTTCTATGTTTATGATCGGATCACGCATGTGTGTGTAGTGTGGATACTCATATATGTGGCTGTGACTGGAAAAAATGGGGCTTATTGGTTTTGCGACCAGTGTAGATCCAGATCACTCTGATCAGGATCTGCACTGTTCGTCATTCCATCAATGAAACGCGTATCATACTTCTAGCAAGCAATGTAGATCGCTATCAGGCTACAGGAGTGTGATATTTGATCAGGATCTACACATTGTGTGGCTGGTCTAGCTCCTGATCTGTGGCTGTGACTGGAGAAATGGGGCTTATTTGTTTTGCGACCAGTGTAGATCCAGATCAGTCTGATCAGGATCTGCACTGTTCGTCATTCCATCAATGAAACGCGTGTCATACCTCTAGCAAGCAATATAGATCGCTATCAGGCTACAGGAGTGTGATATTTGATCAGGATCTACACATTGTGTGGCTGGTCCAGCTCCTGATCTGTGGCTGTGACTGGATAAATGGGGCTTATGGCATAACAGTACATGTGTGTTTGCAGCTCAAATAAGTGAATTTTTAAATTTGTTTTATTTTTTATCATATGTTCCCTATTTCATAAGAGCATCCAAAAATACATTTGTAAAAGTAAAATATGCATTGAATTTGAAATCTGGGGGTATAATACCCTTTAGATACAAAACTTATCTGGAGCCCTGATTGGCCGTCACCATTGTATGGCTCTGGCGCAGATGATCTGCCAATAAAACTGGATAAACCATGTATTTTTTATGTTTCATTTAAACTGATTGATATAGACGACGGGCTATGCCGCATAGCCCGTAGTCTACATCAATCAGTTTAAATGAAAACATAAAAAATACATCTAAGATTTTTGCAAAAACTTGTGTAGTTTTTGCAAAAATTAAATATGGCAGTGTGTAATAATATACCATAGGTTATATTATATTAAGGATAACATACAAAATAAAACAACTTACTTGGAATTTGCAGAAGATCTTGTAAAAAAATTCAATTTGCCGCCATTGTCTGATCATGTGATCATGCACAAGCTTCCACATACTAAGATCACAGATAGACAACTTTCACCACATAGTAGTATTCTAGATACATTTTGAGCTTCCACATACTAAGATCACAGACAACTTTCACCGCATAGTAGTATTCTAGATATATTTTGTAAATAGATGTGGTTATAACAACAACAACAACAACAACAGTGGCTGAAAGTGTTGAAATCTTGAAAGTATTATTTGATATTTTCCTTAAAATGAAACGGATTTTGATGAAATATGGCGCAGCAAACGCGTCTTCATGAGCTGCAATTGGTGGTCCAGGGAGTTTGGCACAGACTTATGTCGTTTTTACAGTTAATATATGGAATTTAGTACTAAAAACGACAGAAGTTTGGGCGAAAATACAGAGACCACCAAATGCAGCTTAACAAGACGCTTGATGCGCCATATTTCATCAAAATCCGTTTCGTAATAAGGACAATATAAAAGAATACATACTTTGAATCGGATTGATTCTGGAAATTTCAGTACTTGTTGTTGTTGTTAGTACCACGTGATCATACACCTTGGATGTGTATTAATTGATATATTGGGCTCCAGATAAGTGAGTAGCGAGTATCAAAAGGCAATACAAAATTTATGGTACCTTTATCATGCTGCAGAAAACAATAAACAGACCACAAATATAGCATATTTTTCTTATTTTCCATGAAAACACATCTTTGTATTTCATTAGAATTGAAATACCAAGATATGTTTTCATTTCAAAGCAAACCATTCAATAATTGCTGTCTGTTGATGTGTAAACAGTAGTGTGATTTAATTTTACCCAATTAAAATTTTGAAATACCCAATTGCTTCAGAAATTATGGAGTGACAATACTCAATTACTAATTCCTTATCTGGAGCCCTGCATGTACATAATTATGTTCACATATCACTGACTTTCCCGGTGAATTTTATGTATTTTATGAATTTTATGTCTAATTTTGTTAACCATTAAAGGGGCATATCAAGATTTTAAAAAAAAATACTATAAAAATAAAAACGTGTTTTCATCATGGCCCTGTGTGTAAAGTGGTTTAATTGAAGATATATGACGATACTAGGACTGCTGGGTTGTTTCTATTTTCACCCATATAGGTACATAAATATCAGATTTCCTATCTTGTTACGTTTTGCATAGTATTTTTTTTTTTTTAAATCCTAATATGCCTCTTTAACTGAAAATATCCGCCAAACAAATTTATTTAATACGGAGTATATGTTTTATTTCTCTCTGTAAATATGTCTTGAAATTTCATTAGAATTGTGTCCTCCGGACACAATTCTAATGAAATTCCAAGACATATTCATGACATTTATAAGGAGAAATAAAAGAAAATGTAACTGAATTGTCATCTGATATTTTTGAACTATTTATAGCGCACAAATTTCCCAGCATGCAAAGAGTTAAAAGGCGGGAAGTAATTGAATTGGTCCGTGAATTTTTATGTACAATCGATCAACACTCGTTAACTCAAATTCCAGGGGATTGAGGAAAATACAATACTTTTGAGTTAACAAAAAATTTTAAGTTAAGAGATATTAATAGGAAAACATGTCCTTGGGAACCAAGAATTTGAGTTATCAGATCAGAAGTTGGACTTAACCCTTTCAACCCCAAGGAACTGGAATGGACTGTGATATGCTAATGTTCCGACCAATCCAATGGTCACAAAATGATTTTCAAATTCGTCCATTTATGAAAAGGGGGTGTTTTTGTTCTAAGAAATATTAAAATTACTTTCAAAAAGTGCAGATCCTGATGAGCCGGCTCTGTACTTTTTGCATAAACCGCTATAGCGGGATTTCGGGTTCAAAGGGTTAAGAGAGTTTGAGGTAACGAGTGTAGACTGTATTAAATGATTTTTTATGTATTAATTGAATTTTTATTTTGCCCGAAAAATGTCTTATCTAAAGAGTGAACAACCAAAATATCTCACCTCCGGCCCGTAGCCAGGGGGGGTGGCGGAGCGGTCGGAGCGGTCGGAGCGGTCGGACGACACCCCCACCCCCCCCCCCCGCCCAGCCTCGAGGTTCATTTTTTTAGCCTTGAGGTCCACTTTTTTAGACCCCCACAGATACTTCAGACCCCTTGAGCCTTCGAAACGACCCCCCCTTCAAACAGGTAGACACTTCAGACCCCTTGAGCCTTCGAAACGACCCCCCCTTCAAACAGGTCTGGCTACGGGCCTGATATCTCGCCTTATATTGGAGCTGGGACGTGGCGATAAAAAATTACAATTTTCAAAAGAAAAAAAAGTTTTAGGTCTAACCCAGTTTTTCTCACATGTGGAAGACTCGGACCTGTGACATTAAATAAATGCCCATTAAAAAAAAAGTCCATTACTCCACCCATTTGGTCTCGTACAGTGGGATGTGGGAGTCTAGGTCTAACCCAGTTTTTCTCACATGTGGAAGACTCGGACCTGTGACATTAAATAAATGCCCATTAAAAAAAAAATCCATTACCCCACCCATTTGGTCTCGTTAACAGTGGGAGAATGTGGGAGTCCTAGGTTCTAACCCTGTTTTCCCTCACATGTTGGAAGACTCGGACCTGTGACATTAAATAAATGCCCATTAAAAAAAAAATCCATTACTCCACCCATTTGGTCTCGTACAGTACTATGTTCTATATAAATAGAACATAGTACTGTACGAGACCAAGTGGGTGGGGTAATAGATTGTTTTTTTCTGTTAACTTCTTTGTTTTTTTCTGTTAACTTCTTGATTTTTTTTTATTTATTATTATTAGTTTTACAGATTGTTCATGAATTGTGTCTGGCGAGTCAAGGACCTTACACAGGTAATATATTTATTTACATGTTTTAGGCTATGGTGAGGTTCTTATGTACGTAGAATTCTTTTTTTTATTAATTCGTTCCCACGAAATAACAATTTGTTCCCTCAATTTAACAATTCGTTTCCAAGATATAACAATTTGTTCCCTTGAAATGACAATTTGTTCCGTCAATTTAACAATTCGTAGGAACGAATTGTTAAATTGAGGGAACAAATTGTTATTTTGTGGGAACTAATTAATAAAAAAAAAGAATTCTACGTCCCCTGCGTGGCTCCGTACAGACAACAAGCTTAATAAATACGAAATACATGAGTGACGATGCAACACCTTACAAGATTATTGATTTGTTTGCTCAATTTGTTATTGTTTGCGATATTATTTGTCGTATATCAGTGATTCTATATTTTATGTACATCTGGTGTCCCGGTGTAATTTACTGACAAATCACACAATTTATAAGGAAATTATTTTTGTTTTCAGTAAAGAAACTATGTATAATACCAATCCATTAAGAAAACAGTATTTACAATTCTTGTTATGTGTGTTTAGTTATTATTTTCTGTTGTTGGCATACGTGTGGTGCACCAAATGGGCATGTCCCGGTCATCAATCAGCACAGTTTACAATCCCGTAATTCTCAAATCTTGTCCATTTGTACTTTACTATACATTGCATCTGAATTAAAATAGTTTAACATTTCCATTAAACTTATTCTGCAATAAATTTGCCTTTTGTTGTGAAAAATACTGACCTTAATGTATCTGTCCCGAGAAATCGAATCATTACCGTTACGCTGAACAAAAAATGTAAAATCAGAGTAACCTCCCTTTCCTACTCTCAGCTACTAATGCAATGAAAACTGTTTATGCACGCGCAATTTATAAATAAACACGGTGGTAACACAACTTAAGTCATTGCCGAGAACGAGGCCGGTCTGTATTCATAATTTTAAGGTTACACATTACATGCATCATTACTGTTCGGGGTTTATACACGTCCATATGTATGTAGGTTGGCTGAAACCAAAATTGGTGGATAGACACACTTACAACGTTGTATTTGCATATTCTACCTTCGTGATGCGTTGTATACAGAGGGGTGAAAAATGGGAGTTTTTAAAGAAAAATCATTACCGTTACGAAATTGTGTAACGGTAATGACGATCGTGTAACGGCAATGATAAATTACCATACTAACCAGTCAGTTCATGCGTCAATTAGATATAAACCATGTCCCATCAGTTGTCGGTCAGCAATGGCACATTTATTCAGACCTACAACATTTATATATCAGGATTTAATTAGTAAAAGCTCTGGAACAACAAAACACAGACACAGCTTCGAGGAGTGTGGGTTTCTATTAGCAATCACATTAAAAGTAAACATTAACTTGAAGTTATATTGTACAGCATATGCAAAGTATAAATATGTTTGCTATATACATGTATGCTGTATTAGTATTTTAAATAAATGGAGAGTCATTACCGTTACGTTTTGTCATTACCGTTACACAAATCATTTCCGTTACGCCCATATTTTTGGAGGCTGTGCTATTAATTAAATGTAGCTTTATAACGATGTTTGGTACATGTGGTAAAACACGGCATTCTGTTACATGCCAAGCTATTTTGCTTTGTTTAACTTTACTGATTCGTATTAAATACATGTTGTTGGTTTACCATAAATGAGAAATTCCACGACTTGCTACTAAATTGCTCTGTTTCAAACCAATACAATTAGCTTACCAATTTCTGAGACCCCTGGTCCCCTGAAGTGGAAATAAAATATATAAAATGACGAGAACAATTGGCTATACTATTATAAATGTAACACCTGGACTGTCATCCAATGGAATAAACACAGTTTAATGAATTATTGGTTCTACCTCGAAACTAGAAAAACGGCACCAAGATGTACATAAAATATAGAATCACTGATATATTGTACCGTTCTTGTTTATGTTAGCTTTTATCGTTGATTGTGGTTATCGTTACGGAACTCTTTACTACATACTGCATGATGTGTTGGTTACGACAGGAAAACGAGTAAGGATCTGTTTATTTTCATTTTACTTCACGAAAACGTTCCCGCATTTTTATTTTTGTCTCGCCCGCGAAAGTGGAAAGTGAGACATAGGTTTTGCTTTTCCGAAGTCGGCGGCGGTGGAGGCGGTGGCGGCGGCGGCGTCGGCGTCATTCAATGTTAAGTTTTTGTGTTACGGTCATTACTTCAACACCTTATCAGCTACAGTCATCAAACTTTATACATACCTTTACTATGATATGTAGATGAATATAGGACTATTCTCGGGGCCCCAAGGTCAAGGCGGAACAAGGCGAGACATTTGATTCCGCGGAATTCTTGTATTGCATGTAACTAAAGGTCAGATTTTTTTGCAATTATATTTTAACATCTGGATCGTTTCATATCAAGATATTTTATTATGTACACAGTTACTGCGACACCATTTATAAAATCAAAGATAAAATGCACGCCCAATGGAAAGATGTTAGATGTTTTTATTACCGTATGAATCTTCAATTTATTTACATATGCACATGATTTGCTCGTATATGTATGTTATATGTGGTGATTGAGATTTCTTGTATACATGGCTGTGACTGGAGAAATGGGGCCTATGGCATTTGTGACCAGTATAGCTCCGGATAAAATATTACACTCCGTTTAGCTGGATAAAGATCTATATTGCTTGTTAGAAGCACAACGGGTGTTTCATTGATGGAACGGATCCGGGTATCGTTTCATTAAACGTCGTACGACTAAAATGTTCGTAAGTGGAAATTTAGGATCGTATCCAAGTTTCAATTAATGGATTTACATTTATTGAGCATAGGCTGCATATGCAGCCAATGCTCAATAAATGTAAATCCAATAATTGTTTACAATAAAACATTGTTAATGTGAAATTTACAGACTATCATAACTTTGCACTTGCAAACATTTTAGTGTATTACGATATTCGTAATCTATTTTAGGGGAAGGGGCCAAGTGACTTGGTGTGGTATGGACCTGGCACCAGGTCGGGTTATTCTAATTTCAGGGCTGAATATATTAGCTAGAGTATATGGAGGGAGCAAAAAAATATTCGGCTGGGGTTGTAATATCAGATATTTACATTTGGTGGAAATTGTCCAATTAATAGTCTTAAAGTGACTTTTTTTTTTCTTCATTTATTGATGCTTTTAGGCATATTTAATGTATTTGTAGACCTCGATCCGTTACTTCAACCTGTGATGAAAACGTAAATAACGCACAGAAGCCACAAATACTGGCAAACGTGAGCCTAACGTGGGACAAGTCATAAAAGGCCACTTGTAAACTCCTTACTTAGCTGGCACAAAATGTTCTTTATAGGAATTAAATAACTATAATTCCAGCACAAAAATATTTACACAATTCTCTAACATTTGATTGGCCCGTAGCAAGTCTGTCCAAAATTTATATCCCAGTAAACTCCCACGCCAAATACTTTCCGTAACCGTGAGGCGCAGTTAAAATAATTCTTAAGAAAACGGAAAATAAACACATTTTCTTGATGAATTTATTTCAAATGCTGGAATTATAAGGAATGAATAGCCTTTTTGTTGAATTTATCGGGGATATAAACTTGGAAAAGTCGCGGGAATACTGGACGAGGCCTTCCGGCCTTCGTCCAGTATTCCCGCGACTTTTCCAAGTTTATACCCCTATAAATTCCACAAAAAGGCCATTCATTCTTATAGTATACTTGTTTCATTATTCCACCAGCTCACGAGTGCCTGCTATACAGAATCTGTATAACGGGCACTCTTGAGCTGGTGGAAAAATGACACAATTACAGATACATGTATTATTATACATTTTATATCAGACGTAAATTTCCACACTGATATCAAGGGTGATAACCGTGTTGCCTTAAAATGTTAAGGACATTACTATTTATTTACTGTATTTATTTTTTGATGTGCAATGATCATACATGTACTTTATAATCAGTCGAAAACAAATAAATTCAGGGGACACATTTAATATAAAGTATAAATAATTAAAAAATATGCCTCATTTGCATATGGAAATAACATGCTACCATACACCGTGAGTCGCTGTCGGTAAAATAAATATTACCTAATGATTATATCTGTATAACGGGCACTTTTTAGTAATTTTTAGTACTGGTGGAATAGTGATACAATTATACACGTGATATTTAATTCCTATAAAGAACAGTTTGTGCCTACTGAGTGGGCATGTACCTTTAACCCTTTCAACACTACAGGCCTGTATAGGTATTGGCAAAAAGTGTAGATCCAGATGAGCCGGTTCGTGTAATCTTCATATTTTTAAGAACAAAAACACCCCCTTTTCATAAATGGACTAGTTTGAAAATCATTGTGACAATTGGAGTGGTTGCAAAATTCACATATCAAAATACATTCCAGTTACTTAGGGGTGAAAGGGTTAACCATTTCAACACCACAGGCCTGTATAGTGGTATTGGTAAAAAGTGTAGATCCAGATGAGCTGGCTCGTGACGAGCCGTCACATCAGGATCTGCACTTTTTGCAAGTAATTTTCAGAACAAAAAACACCCCCTTTTCATAAATGGACTAGTTTGAAAATCATTTTGACAATTGGATTGGTTGCAAAATTCATATATCAAAATCCATTCCAGTTACTTGGGGGTGAAAGGGTTAAAAAAGGTTGCCAAACCTTTTTTAAGGGTTGCCAAAAGGTTGCCTTAAAAATAATGCCAAACTCTGTAGGTCCTGGGAGCCGTTTCACTAAACTTAATATGACTAAAATGTTCGTAAGTGCAGATTTAGAATAGTCTGTAAATTTCAAATGATGGATTTACATTTATTCAGCATAGGCTGCATATGCAGCCTATGCTCAATAAATGTGAATCCAGTAATTGCTTACAAGAACACATTGTTAATGTGAAATTTACAGACTATCATAATTTTGCACTTACGAACATTTTAGTGGTACAAAGTTTAATGAAACGGCCTCCTAATCCGGCTCATCTGGATTTGCGAATGATAATTAGGATTGTAGCATTAAAGGGTTAATGTGACATTTGCCACCATTTGCCACCAGCATAATCCCTGATTAGCCAACACACCATAAAAAAGTATTTTGGTTCTCAAATATCACTGCGTCAGACAACTACCTGCGCGTCATGGAGTTTTATTGCCATAGACACATAAAACATACTGTAAATTTGCTAAGTTATCCATGAAACACACTACCCTGCAGAGATATGTCAAATCCAATCAAGTTTAACCCTTACAATGCTGAATTAATTTGTGTCGTCTGCTGAATATTTTTCTCATCAAAAACTTGGTTTGGCAGCACTTTAGAATCATTTCCAATGGAAATGATTCTAAAATGCTGCGATACCATGTTTTTACTGAGGGAAAAGACAAAATATGAATTATCAGCAGACGACTATTTTCGGTTCCCGCATTCTGAGGGTTAAGGAATATGTGGTGATGTTTCAGGTCTAAAGGCTTAGTTAAGCATATTATGTGATCCACCTGCTTAATTGGCATTTAAAATGCATCTGGCAACTTGAAAAAATAATCAGAAACAAAGATATCATTTAAAAGAAAATATATTAACAGGGCTCCAGATAAGGAATTAGTAATTGAGTATTGTTACTCCATCATTTCTGAAGCAATTGGGTATTTCAAAATTTTAATTGGGTAAAATAAAATCACACTACTCTTTACACATCAACAGACAGCAATTCTTGAATAGTTTGTTTCGAAATAAAAACATGTCTTAGCATTTCATTAGAATTGTCTCCTTGGAGACAATTCTAATGAAATACCAAGATATGTTTTCATGGATAAATATGCTGTATTTGTGGTCTGTTTATTGTTTTCTGCAGCATGATAAAGGTACCACAATTGTTCTCATTGCTTTTTGATACTCACTACTTCTGATTTCAATTGGGGTTTTGGCCATTTTAATTGGGTATTTATGCAGCTTATCTGGAGCTCTTATTAAAAAAAATCCACCCTCCTGCATCACATTCCGCAAACCCCGTGTCTGAGAACCAAAGTACTCGTTATGGCCTTAATGTCAAACTAATGTTAAAGGTGCCTTAATATATTTGCAACCAGTGATCATCCGTAATGTCAAACATTGTTTTACCATTCACATTGTTATGGAATATGGAATAGTTATATGTTTATTGATTTTCAACGATCTGTTTGGTATAAGATTTTATTCAATCATACAATATATTCTAATGTAATAACCGTATGACTTTGTCATTTTTTGTCCTACTCCTAATGTAGGATTCCTCCTTATAGGAATCACGATTTGCCTCAGGTACATTTTTATCTTTGGCTCTTTTGTTACCTGTGAGTTGTTTATTTGTTGGGGTTTAACGGCCTATCAACAGCTGAGGTCATTTAAGGCCGGGTCAATGCGTTTAGTACTAAATCCCATATATTACCTGTACAAGTACATGTACATGTTCAAGTACATGTACAAATGGGGGGAAAATCCCAAAATCAGAACTGAATATTTACAATAACAAAACTATATATGCAGCCCTGAAATCAGAATAATCCTGATCTGATGCCAGGTCCTCGCCACACCAGAATCACTTGGCCCCTCCCAAAAACAGTAGGATCAGTAATAATCTTACTACTTTTATAATGGGCGATAACCCAATTCAACTCCCAGGTAACTAAAGAGCCAAAGATAAAAACGTACCTGAGGGCCGAACCAGGCAAATTGTGATTCCTATAAGGAGGGACCCATACCGTTAATTTACGCCGTCTCATTCGCCCGACCACCACCCACTACCTGAGAGTTGAATTGGGTTATTACCCATTTTAAAAGTAGTAAGATTATTACTGATCCTATATACTGCTTTTGGGAGAGGGCCAAGTGATTCTGGTGTGGAGAGGACCTGGAATCAGATCAGGATTATTCTGATGTCCGGGCTGAATACATAGTTTTTTTATTGTAAATATTCAGTTCTGATTTTGGGATTTGTACATGTACTTGAACATATACATGTGCTTGTACAGGTAATATATGGGATTTAGTACTAAGCCCATTGACCCGGCTTGAAATGACCGTAGCTTTTCATAGGCCGTTAAACCTCAACTAGCAAACAAACAAACCTACCGTCTGTTTCACGAAAGCTGCCCAAATTTTACGCCCATATAAACAATTCGAAAACAATATTTTTTTCGATAATATTAAATGTTATCAAAATTTAAGAATGAGCCTTCTTTTTATTTCGTGAAATTTGGTCAAATATTGATTTTATTGCAAATTTTTTTTTTCCCCATGTTAAATTCCCATAGACATCTTATATATGGGATTTAACATGGGGAAACTTTTTTGAATTTCAGAAATACTGGACCGATTTTTAAAATTTAGCTTGTTTTCTTTATAGTTAGATTATATCCAAGCTATCTACCGGTAGTCAGGTTTCGGAGTCAATTTCCAATTTATTTCGTTTTTTGACTCCTCCCACATTTCCTTACCTCTTTTTCCCCCCATGTTAAATTCCCATAGAGAAATAAATTTTTCGTAATAAAATCAATATTTGACCAAATTTCACGAAATAAAAAGAAGGCTCATTCTTAAATTTTCCTTTAATTTAATATTATCCAAAAAAATATTGTTTTTGAATTGTCTATATAGCCGTAAAATTTGGGCAGCTTTCGTGAAACAGACAGTACTCATATCCTTTTAACCCTTTCAACCCCACAGGCCATAAATCCAACATGTGCAAACACTGTAGATCCAGATGAGCCGTCTCATCAGGATCTGCAGCATTTGTATGTATTGTCTGTGCCACTCACCAGGATCTGCAGCTTTGTGTGTATTGTCGGTGCCACTCACCAGGATCTGCAGCATTTGTGTGTATTGTCGGTGCCACTCACCAGGATCTGCAGCATTTGTGTGTTGTCGGTGCCACTCACCAGGATCT
Organism: Conchocele bisecta; assembly: GCA_029237695.1. Taxonomy (NCBI): domain Eukaryota; kingdom Metazoa; phylum Mollusca; class Bivalvia; order Lucinida; family Thyasiridae; genus Conchocele; species Conchocele bisecta. The sequence continues at coordinate 11,830,154 of CM055275.1, read as the reverse complement.
GCAGCATTTGTGTGTATTGTCGGTGCCACTCACCAGGATCTGCAGCATTTGTGTGTATTGTCGGTGCCACTCACCAGGATCTGCAGCATTTGTGTGTATTGTCGGTGCCACTCACCAGGATCTGCAGCATTTGTGTGTATTGTCGGTGCCACTCACCAGGATCTGCAGCATTTGTATGTATTGTCGTAGCCAAGTCAGTGCCGTAGCCACTGCCTCGGTGTATTTTCCGGATTTGTTTATGCTTTCATCTTAAAGGTAGATGCCCACTCAGTAGGCACAACATGTTCTTTATATCAGAGACATCATCTGATACATGTTCTGGCAAAATAAACATTCAGTCACAAATTACCCCACGTATTGATTGGCATTACTATACATTTTATATTAGACATATTTCCACACTGATGGACGATAACCGTGTTTCCTTAAAATGTTAACGGATAATACTATTTATTATCTGTATTTAGTTTTTGATGTGCAATGATCATACTTTATAATGTGTCGAAAATATTATTTATCCAGGTGACGCATTTAATTAGCAGGGGCGTAGCTAGCCCTCTATCCATGTGGATTCATAATTGTGGTAGGGGGGTCCGGGGCATACCCCCCCGGAAAATTTTGAAAACAATGGTGCAATCTGGTGCATTCTGGGCGTTCTGAGGTGCTTTATTTAGTACTGGAAAATGGAAAGTTTTATGATCATAAATCAACAAATAAACACTTTACTTGGCCGATTTTTTTTTTCTTTCTCAGAATCATGTGGATTCAGCCGCGTACTCGCGTATAGGCAGCTACGCGCCTGATTAGTATAAATAATTAACAAATATCATGCCTCATTTGCATATGAAAACAGCCTGATACAACCGCGCGTCACTATCAGTAAAATAAATATTACCAAATGATTATATCTGTATATTGGGCACTTGTAATGTTTAGAACTGGTGGAATAGTGACACAATTATACATTTATTTAATTCCTATAAAGAACATTTTGTGCCTGAGTGGGCATGTACCTTTAAAAAGCAGATTTAACTATTCGTGACCAGGTCTCCTTTAACGTTATTGCCTCGGTGTTTTTCAGGCTCTGGCTACGCCACTGATTGTTCAATTCAAAAGGAAAGTCTTAGTCTTAAACATGGTTTGACAGCACTTCAGAATCATTTCCAATGGAAATCAACTGAAGTGCTGTCAGAGCATGTTGTAAATTATTATAAAGTGCTGTAAACATGTTTTTGATGATAAAAATGGAAAATTTAAAATAAACAGCAGACGACAACAAAAATAAGATAGCGGTCTAAGGGTTAAAGGAATAGTCCAAATATAAGCATAGAAAAGTCAATGTTGAATACTTGGGGTTGAAAGGGTTTTAATCACTTTCAAATAGAAATGGGTTGGAATCATAAGGAATAAACAATATCTTTGGTGACTATCGGGGATGTATAGACGATCTTACGTGAGTGATGATTTAATATGGTATTTATTAAACAAGCTTACTGATTTCATAAGAAACGAGGCTATGCCGAGTTTCTTACGAAATCAGTCAACACGTTTAATAAATGCCATATTAGATTCTATTTACTACACAAGTACATCATCATACATTGAAGCTGGACACCAAACATGTTTTTTGTAACGAGCTAATTTGCAGATTTACTACACTAGAGTATTATGAGTTTTATTACACTGTGTTAGTACACTGCAAATACCCATTTTATGCAATATAATGTATAACGTTTTATTGTTTGCCCCAGTTTCTCGACCAATGAAAGCACATCATTTTGTCTCAATCGCATACTGCATATTGCGACGCTGTCGCCAATATCAAATTAATCATTAAATGTTTTAATATGTGGAAAGCTATATTTATCACCAGCTCCACCTTGTTGACATAATTTCCTGTGACACGAACCATCGTGTGTGCTCCATCGATTCATTGTCAAACGGCCAATCAGTATCGCAATTCGAAAGCACATTTATAGGCGGGGCTTCATTCCAACAGACATGTGCACGCTAAGAGGCTGGGCCAACAATAAGATAGTTATAGTTAGAAATTAATTTATTAAAAATTCAACAATGGCTGATAAATTTTGAAAAAAATGTATATTTCATATAATAAACACCCAGCCATATGCGCCTCTTGGAAGGAAATGTGCCGGATTTGATTAAAATTGTTGGTATTTAATGGCCTATCAACAGCAAAATGTCATTTAAGGCCGGGCCAACAAGTTCAATCCCATATTTAACCTGCTGCATTGGGGGGAAAATCCCAAAATCATCAACAGCTAAGGTCATTTAAGACCGGGCCAAGTGGTTCGATCTCACATTTAACCAGCTGCATTGGGGGGCAGGTGGGGAGGGATCCCAAAATTCGAATGGATAGACAATGTATTTACATCGAGAAAAATATATATTCAGCCCTGAAATTAGAATAACCTGACCTGATGCCAGGTCCAAATCACACCAAAGTCACTTGGCCCCTTCCCAAATGTTCTTGAATTTTGATTTCGTCCTTCCCAGAGGCGCCGATGGATGGGTACATCAATTTATCCCGTCAACACAGTGCGTATGTGCCGTGAAACGCCGTGAAACAGTGCCGTGAAACATTTTTGATATCCAGTCAATACTATTTTTGCATTTTACAGCCATTTGTAGGTGTTGGCGGGATAAATAGAATAGTAGGTTAGTGCCATGAATCTGGCGCGGCACGAAACGGGATGTGCTCGCCAGAGCCTCGCCCATCCCGTTTCCTGAGCACCAACCTACTATTCTCTATTTACACCATCACTTGTATTGTTGCATTTTGTTGGCTGTATAATATGTGGACGTGACTTGGAGAAATGGGAATTGTGACCCTCGTAGCTCCTGATAACTAGAACACTCCAGTGGCCTGATAACGATCTATATTGCTTGTTAGAACCATGAAGGGTGTTTCATTGAAGGAATGGCAAACAGTGCAGATCATGATCAGACTGTGCGGATGCACAGGCTGATCTGGATCTACACTGGTCGCAGAACCCATAAGCCCATTTTCTCCAATCACAGCCACATAAATTATGTAGACACACCAATTTGCCAACAACTGGGCTGAAATATCACTTACACAGCTGGATCTCATTCATCACTGTAGCTGGATTTTGTAAAAAAACAACGTTATAACGGAGGAGCCAAGATATGACTAAAGCAGAGTTACTGTAACTAATACTATATAGTTGTTTGTTTGTTGTGTAACTAATAGTATTGTGTGATATATAGAGAATAGTAGGTTAGTGCCCTGAATGGGAAAACATATCTGGCAAGGCTTAGGAAACGGGATGGGCGAGGCTCTGCCGAGCATGGCTTAGGAAACGGGATAGGTGAGGCTCTGCCGAGCAAAGCTTAGGAAACGGGATGGATGACGCTCTGCCGAGCGAGGCTTAGGGAACGGGATGGGTGAGGCTCTGACGAGCAAGGCTTAGGGAACGGGATGGGTGAGGCTCTGCCGAGCGAGGCTTAGGAAACGGGATGGGTGAGGCTCTACCGAGCAAGGCTTAGGAAACGGGATGGGTGAGGCTCTGCCGAGCAAGGCTTAGGAAACGGGATGGGTGAGGCTCTGCCGAGCAAGGCTTAGGAAACGGGATGGGCGAGGCTCTGCCGAGCATGGCTTAGGAAACGGGATGGGTGAGGCTCTGCCGAGCAAGGCTTAGGAAACGGGGACTGGTGGGTGAGGCTCCTGCCGAGCAAGGCTTAGGAAACGGAAACGGGATGGGTGAGGCTCTGCCGAGCGATGCTTAGGAAACGGGATGGGTGAGGCTCTGCCGAGCGAGGCTTACGAAACGGGATGGGTGAGGCTCTGCATGGGTTTCACTCTTGAGAGAAAACCCGTAATCAACTCCTTACAAATAATACAGAGAATTGCGTGCATGTTTTCTTGGAAACTTCCATGGAAAATGTTTAATTTTTGTTAGTCAAAATATGGTTATTTGAAAACTTGGAAAGGGTCTCGACTAATCTACAATGTTAACGTGATTGAACAAATTCCAAACAAGCACTCAAATATATGTAGTTCATTGAAACACCTGTGTAATTTGGATTTCAATAAGTTTACATGACATCATGTTTGCACACATCACCATTCATTGATTATAATCTGAACAAGAATTGCGTCTGTCGAACGCGGATGCCACCTGCAGCATATTTGAGAAACTGTGACGACGGACGGACGGACGGACGGACGGACGGACAGACGGACGGTCCAAACACTATATGGCACCCGTTTCTTCAAAACCCGGTGGCATAATTATTTAACTTATGTACATGTATGGGTAGTTTGACAAACTTGTTAAGGAAACTTCTGAATCTGGATAAGTAGGTGATTTCAGGAAGCCTGGGAATGTGAAAAGGATATTAGTTATGGGAAGGCAGGTGTGGCATACATGCAAATGAATGAAGTATTGAAATATTAAAGCGATTACGGAACTTATGTAGATGATATGGCCAGTTTGAGAAACTGTGATTTAAGTAACCTGGTGAAGGTCAAAAGGCGAAGGTCATATAAACAAGAAATGCGTCTGTCGAACGCGGATGCCACCTGCAGCATATTTGAGAAACTGTGACAAATTGGTTAACCGAAAAGTGTGACGGACGGACAGACGGACAGACGGACAGACAGACGGTCCAAACACTATATCTTCGAAACCCGGTGGCATAAAAATAGACTAAATGTGCATATATATCCGCCGTGGAAGTGTAATAAATAGGATATTCAATTGTATACCCAGACGCAACTCTCGCAAGTCCTAAATCCCATATATTACCTGTACAAATGGGAAGAAAATCCCAAAATTAGAACTGATTATTTACATAGATTATTTCAATAGAAACACAATATATTCAGCCCTGAAATCAGAATAATCTTGATCTGATGCCAGGTTCTCCGCATACCAGATCTTACTACTTTTATAATGGGCAATAACCCAATTCAACTCCCAGGTAATAAAAGAGCCAAAGATAAAAACGTACCTGAGGGCCAAACCAACCCCTACCGTTAATTTACGCAATCGCATTCGCCTGACCAACCACCCATGTTATGGGATCTGTGACCAGGGTAGATCCTGATCTAATAGCACACTCATGTAGCCTGATAACGATCTATATTTACTGTTAGAAGCATGACTTGTGTTTCATTGATGGAATGGCGAACAGTGCAGATCCTGATCAGCCTGTGCAGATGCACAGGCTGATCTGGATTTACACTGGTCACAAAACCCATCAACCCTATTTCTGCAGTCACCACCCCATATGAGACGTTTAACATTTTATATCAAGGCATAGCTCCATTTGCAATTGTATACGTGCACCATGCATTGCAATGTAAACGAGTATTGAATTAGTGTATTCAACTGAAAATAGAAAATGTGGTCTGTTGATGCACTTAATTAAGGCCCCGATAGGTGATTTGACAAACTCTTACTAAAGACTTCCAAAAAATAAACGATGGACCGACCGACAGACAGGGCAAAACCTACAAGGCACTATCGAATCTCGGCAGGGCTGTAATAAAATATTGAAGACAACTGAAAATTGGAGGAAAGCAATTGCTTTGGAAAAAGTGTTCACTGTCTGTTCTACGTTTTGCTGCCGACACACTTTTGGCCTTTTATATTATTAAGTCTAAAACATATTTAAATGTAAGTACTTTAATTTTTCATCAAGAACAACTATATTTGTCAGTAAGCGGGGGTTACGGAATACCCCCCCCCCCCCCCCCGCGTCAGCCCTGACCTAGAATGAATTCCAGCTCGCATACTATCATTTTCAGATACAAGACTATGTCAGCACATATGGAGAGTCCATTACTTTTAGGGTAGGGGCCAATACTTTGTGTGATAGGGACCTCACCAGTCAATTATACTAATTTCAGCCCTGAATATATATTTTTCTAGATGTAAATACATTGTTTATTCCATTCAAATTTTGGGACCCCCCGGGCCCCACCCCACCCCCCCCCACCTGCCCCCAATGCAGCTGGTTAAATGTGGGATCGAACCATTTCGCCCGGTCTTAAATGACCTTAGCTGTTGATAGGCTGTTAAACACCAATAAATCAAATACTCCCAAATATTTATTTGATGAAATTCTGTCAAATATTGCGAACAAGAAAACATGGGGGCTAACAATAGATCCATGGTCATCATTACATTATTTCCAGTTTATCTAACAATAGATCCATGGTCATCATTACATTATTTCCAGTCTATCTACACAGGTTTGGCAGTTAATTCCAAATTTTCTGTTTTGCCTTTCAACCCTCCTCGTCAAGCTCCTTTTTACCCCATGTTAAATTCCTGTAGGAAATAACATTTTCGAAAGATCATAAAGTACGATCTTTGCATATCAAAAAATAAATACAGAGAATATATAGTAATTTCCATTAACATTGTAAGGAAACACGGTTATCGCCCCTGATATCAATGTGGAAATTTACGTCTGATATAAAATGTATAATAATACCAATTCATACGTGGGGTAATGGTGAATGAATGTTTTGTTTTGCCAGAAAATTCCACAGAATATACAAAACTATCTGCCTCCATATCATCACATCTTTGACACACTTCCGGGTGTTGTTTCTGTATTAACACAGCTCGTGTGCATGGTATGTGCATGAAGGTGTGATAAATAAGTTAGATCACGTTTGTCCGAACTGTGATCTAACTTTTTTAGTGCACGGATGCAGCGAAATCCTTTAATCTTTGAGGGAGAAATTTTCAATTTTAGAATAAATTTATTAAATTTTATTATACTATACTGAATGTAATACATTATCACAGCCATTTTGGCTGTGATAATGTAATACATTCAGTATAATATTTCTGCATACTTTTAATCATCAAATATATGCAGTAGTTAGTTCTATATGAAATAATGCATTTCGGCAAAAATAAATAATTCCTCCCTCAAAGTATACTTTGCTAGAAAAGTATACTTTGCAATGTTGGTGAAATAGGCTACTGGTGAGATCACTGTCTGGACTTGTCTGCTCCCCCCCCCCATGTGATAATTCAATGCACTGTCTAGCATGTGCTAAATGCTTGAGATTAACGTCTATTATACATATGTCAGGATAACCTGCGTATGCAAATCGCATCCACTAAGTATAGCAATATCGGTGAATAACCTTTAAAAGTACAAGCCCACTCAGAGGGCACAAACTGTTCTTTATAGGAATTAAATAAGTGTATATTTGTGTCACTATTCCACCAGTTCTAAAAATTACGAGTGCCCGCTATACAGATATAATAATGTAGTAATATTTATTTTACCGATAGTGCAAATTTACTGCAAATGATATTTTTTAATTATTTATACAAATAGTATTCTTGACAGAATATAAAGTATGATCATTGCACATCAAAATATAAATACAGAGAATAATTAGTAATGTCCGTTAACATTTTAAGGAAACACGGTTATCGCCCCTGATATCAGTGTTGATATTTACCTCCGATATAAAATGTATAATAATGCCAATCATTACGTGGGGAAATGGTGAATGAATGTTTATTTTGCCAGGAAATGTCTCTGATGATGTCTCCAATATAAAGAACATTTTGTGCCTACTGACTGGGCATGTACCTTTAAGCAGTGACTGCAAGCGGAGTAATCCGGTTTTGTCATGTCACGTGACCGCAAGACATTGGGGTAACCAAGGGGAGTGTCTGGAAATAAATTTTGAAGTTATTGTATTTGTATCATATAACTTATGACTTATAACAAAGTCTACAAAATATATCATATTTATCACAGGTTGCAGCCGTATCCGTGCAATAAATTAGTTAGACAATGTCTGCTGATTGAATATGATTGAATATAGTTAACAGCGCGTGGGGGGATTTGAGGCGGCCGAAATACGATTTCCGGCCACCTAAACTTCCCCCATGCGATGTTAACTAACCATATTCGACTCAAATACATTATCTAACTTATACAGGGCTCCAGATAAGGTGCGTATTTGCGTAAATACCCAATTAAAATTGCCAAAAACCCAATTGAAATCAGAAGTAGTGAGTATAAAAAAGCAATGAAAAATTTGTGGTACCTTAACATGCTACAGAAAACAATAAACAGACCACAAATATAGCATATTTTCTTATTTTTCCATGAAAACACATCTTGGTATTTCATTAGAATTGTCTCCACAGATTCTAATGAAATACCAAGATGTGTTTTCATTTAGAAGCAAACTATTCAATAAGTGTGGTCTGCTGATGTGTAAACAGTAGTGTGATTCTATTTTACACAAATAAAATTTTGAAATACCCAATTGCTTCAGAAATGATGGAGTGACAATACTCAGTTACTAATTCCTTATCTGGAGCCCTGTTATACTTACATAGTGGCCATGCACCTTTAACCCTTACAGTGCTGAATTAAATTGTGTCGTCTGCTGTTTAATCTATATTTTCCATTTTTCTAATAAAAAACATATTTTGACAGCACTTTAGAATCATTTCCAAAGGAAATGATTCTAAAGTGCTGTCAAATCATGTTTTTATTGAGAAAAAAGGCAAAATATTAAGCAACAGCAGATGACAATTTTCGGTTCCCGCCTTCTAAGGGTTAATGCGTTTATAGCCATAAGTTTGTCATCAGAAAAACGTCGAACAGACATAACAGTACCCAGTGTATATTAAATTCTTATTTGGTGTCCTTGTGTATACCAGACATTGGTTCAACTTCGCATGCTGTGAAATGTAGAGCTCTGTCAGCAAACGAGGTCGAATTTTGAAGGTGAAATTCTTCATCTGTCATCTGTGTGTGAAGGGGAATATGTAAACAGAAGCTGAACTGGATACAACAAAACCATACTTACCGTAGTCCACCATGTAACCCGATTTTTAAAACTTTTTTCTACTTTCTTCATTTCTCACCGAAAGTATATGTTGTTACCACTCATTTGAATCGTCTCACCGAGACGGTTCTAATGAGTGGTAACAACATATACTTTCGGTGAGAAATAAGAAAAGTTTTTTTTTGCTTCAACAAGTTGTGGTGTCCTCAACATGAAATGGACCCATAAAGCACAATATATCATAAGTGAAGCACAGACGATCGGCATGTTGATAAGATGTATATACATGTATATATATATATAAGTGTATTATACTTTTTTTACATGTCTAAAAAGTATACCTAATACACTAGTTTATTGAATAGAATGACTGAATTTTATTTTTTTCTACATGTATAAGAAGTACAATACATTTATATACATGTACATGTATATACATCTTATCAACATGCCGATCATCTGTGCTTCACTTACGATATATTGTGCTTTATGAGTCCCTTTCATGTTGAGGACACCACAACTTGTTGAAGCTAAAAAAACAAAAACTTTTCTTATTTCTCACCGAAAATATATGTTGTTACCACTCATTAGAACCGTCTCGATGAGACGGTTCAAATGAGTGGTAACATCATATACTTTCGGTGAGAAATGAAGAAAGCAGAAATTTTTTTTAAAAAATCTGGTTACATGGTGGACTAAGTATGGTTTTGTTATCAACATGAAGATCGGCTGTGAACTGAAGGAGTCGCTGAAAGACAGTGACCATAGCTCAGCCCCCTTCTTCCATTGACCCCTTCAATTGTGAACTTTGAGGAGAAGTCGATCGAGGTCCTTGATCCATGTGTAGTGCTACTTGCCGGCCTTCTCAATCAGCAGTACCCTACAATGCAAAGTATACTTTGAGGGAGAAATTTTGAATTTAATGATAAATTTATTAATTTTTATTATACTCAATTTATTACATTATCACAGCCAAAATGGCTGTGATAATGTAATAAATTCAGTATAATAATTCTGCAAACTTCTAATCATCAAATATATGCAGTCGTTAGTTCTATATGAAATAATGCATTTCAGGAAAAATAAATGATTACTCCCTCAAAGCATACTACTTTGCTAGAAAAGTATAGTTTGCAATGTTCTTCAATTGCGAACTTTGAGGCGAGCCGACTTATATTGATACTCATGGCTCGTCAATTCATGTTCCATATTAAAACTGTCTACAATATCATCATTAGTCTGATCATTTACTTTGAATAGTGCATGCAAGAGTGCAAAAAGGTCAACATACATTTTGGCCACCAGCCGAGCAACCAAACCAGCAACCAAACCGTACACTGCTTGTGACCAGTATTTCAACCTATCAACACTTGATCAATCAGGACCAGTAGCCGATTTCACCAACATTGCAAAGTATACTTTCCTAGCAAAGTATACTTTGAGGGAGAAATTTTCAATTTTAGGATAAATTTATTAATTTTTATTATACTGAATTTATTACATTATCACAGCCATTTTGGCTGTGATAATGCAATACATTCAGTATAATAATTCTGCATACTTTTAATCATCAAATATATGCAATCATTAGTTCTGTATGAAATAATGCATTGCGGAAAAATCAATGATTACTCCCTCAAAGTATACTTTACTAGATAAGTATACTTTGCAATTTTGATGAAATCGGCTACAGATCAGCCTGCACAATTTGCAGTCTGATCTGTGCCTACACTCGTTACAATTCAGTAAATATAAAGATGTTTCTCAACAACCATTTTAATCGGTGGTTGGTCGGGCGAACGAGACGGCGTAAATTAACGGTAGGGGTTCCTCCTTATAGGAATCACGATTTGCCTGGTTTGGCCCTCAGGTACGATCTTTGGCTCTTTTGTTAACTGTTTAATTGGGTTATTGCCCATTATAAAAGTAGTAAGATTATTACTGATCATATTGCTTTTGGAATGGGGCCAAGTTATTCTGGTGTGGCGAGGACCTTCTGGTGTGGCGAGGACCTGGTATCAAATCAGGATTATTCTGATTTCAGGGCTGAATATATAGATTTTTTATTGTAAATATTCAGTTCTGATTTTCGGATTTTACCCACTGGTAATTATGTAGTGAAGGTGATTTATGAGGTGTATAGACAAGGTGTATGATCACGTGGTACTAACAACAACAACAAGTACCGATTCAAAGTATGTATTCTTTTATAGTGTCCTTTATATTACGTAACAGATTTTGATGAAATATGGCGCATTAAACGCGTCTTGTTAAGCTGCATTTGGTGGTCTCTGTATTTTCGCCCAAACTTCTGATTCTTCGCAAAACCGACATAAGTCTGTGCCAAACTCCCTTGACCACCAAATGCAGCTCATGAAGACGCGTTTGCTGCGCCATATTTCATCAAAATCTGTTGCATATTAAGGAAAATATCAAATAATACTTAGGCCATTTTTTTTAGGCACATGGTTGGGTAGGTTTGTCGGTCGGTAAAAAAACAAAAAGGCCAGTGATTGTGATACAGTGAAACTTGTGTTAACCGGCGTCGTCTCGGACCAAGAGTCGATTCAGCAAGGTTCTTTATATTCTACATAGCAACTCAGTTTAATATTCACATACTGTTAAATGTTGATAATTGTGAATGGGTTGCATAATGCGTACATATTAATACAGTATCTGGTTTAGGTTTAGTAAGTAAAATAAAAATAATTAAATAAAATGAATCACGAGTATATGTATTTATTTATGTATTACAATTCGTTGATGTCACCATACTTGACACTTGATACACACTGAGCGCTATTGTTTCACGTTTACGCTCCTGGTAAAAATGTTGTGGTGTATGACAGTTCGTACATTAATGTCAGCTATTGATAACCTAACAATTGCCAATGTTACACAACACACAAGGTGGGGGATCACGTGGTTTCCGAATATTGCCGAACGATGTGACGTAATTTGTGACGTATTTTATACAGCTTATTAACTTCCAATATCTTTGTACAACTACCTCGGATTTCTTAGAACATAAAAAAACGAGAAATGTGATTGTGAAATTCCCTGCCAAAACAGTGCGTGTCGGTAGATATTATAGTCTGTTCTTGTACAGTTGTACTTCATGTACGGGCGTTCAAATTATTTTTTAATATTTTTTTTGTTGTTTTTTTTCCATCAAAAAAATCTAAAAACAAATCGGAAAATTTAATTTTTTTCCACATTGCCAAAAAATCGGGTCGGCGGATCTGTAAACCAACAAATAAAAAAAAAATGGCCTTACTTTGGAGTGGGCGACGTTGTTGTTGTAACCATGCATCTTGATATAATGTAGGGAGGTAACTGAACTATCACATGATCACATCTGTGACTGGAGAAATGGGGCTTATGGGCTTGTTGAGACCAGTGTAGCTCCTGATCAAATAACACACTCCTGTAGGCCGATAACGATCTATATCGCTTGTTAGAAGCACGACGGCTGTTTCATTGATGGAATGGCGAACAGTGCAGATCCTGATCAGACTGTGCGGATGCACAGGCTGATCTGGATCTACACTTTTCGCAAAACACATAAACACAAATTATGTCACTTAACAACAAAACACTTGCACATACATTTAAAGTGTGGGTTATTCGATTTTGAGGATGCGGCTGGGGTTATTTTTTTGCATTTTAAAGCTATTTGTAGGTGTTAACGGGATAAATAGAATAGTAGGTTAGTGCCGTGAATGGGAAAACAATTCTGGCGCGACACAGAAACAGGAAGGCGATCCAGTTTCCTAAGCATTGCCAGATATTTTTTCCCATTATTGGCACTAAGGCCAGTTTTTTTTTATTTGTTGGTTTACGGATTTTTTTTCCACGAGATCGGGTCGGTCGGTCGGAAAAAAATAAAAATAAAAAAAGGTTTTTCAATTTTTTTATTCTTTTTGGCACAGGGTTGGGTCGGTCGGGGAAATAAAAAAGAATAAAAAAAAAAAAAAAAGTGTCGAACGCGGATGCCACCGGCGGCATATTGAAGAAACTGACAAACGGGTGAACCAAAAGTGTTAAGTCAAAGGGTGAAGGTCATATGTAGTATGGCAAGGCAGGTGTAGCATACATGCAAATGAATAAAGTATGGAAATATTGAAGCAGTTAAGCAACTTATGTAGATGCTATGGCCAGTTTGAGAAACTGACAAACTGGTTAACCGAAATTGCTAAGTCCTTTCAGCAGCCCTGTGAAGGTCAAAAGGTCAAGGTAATATAAAGTATGACAAGGCAGGTATAGCACACATACCAATGAATGATGTGTTGAAATATTGAAGAACTTGAGCAACTTATGTTGAAGATATGGCCGGTTTGAGAAACTGTTACGAAGTGGTTAACCGAACGTGTGACGGACAGACGGACGGTCCGAACACCATAAAAATCACCTTTTTAAGGCACATGGGTTGGGTCGGTTCACCTTTTTAGGCTCATGGTTGGGTTGGTTTGTGGTGGGTAAAAAAAAAAAAAAAAAAAAAAAAAAAAAAAGTCAAAAAGTCCAGTGATTGTGATAGAGTGAAACTTGTGTTAACCGGCATCGTCTCGGACCAAGAGTTTGTCGGTTAACGTAGGGAGTCGGTTCAGCAAGTTTCTTTATATTCTACATAGCAACTCAGTTTCATATTCACATACTGTTGAATGTTGATCACTGTGAATGGGTTGCGTAATGCATACATATTAATACCGTATCTGGTATAATTTTAAATACAAGACAACGAAGCGGCGATATAGTTGAAACGAATATCAGTGGGGGTGGCACAAGTGTGGATTTGTGGCAGTGAGTGTGGATTTGTGGCAGGGCGGTAGAGGACCCTAGGAAGAACGCATACATGAAATATGAAGCACATCGGAGCAAGAAAACAGAAAATATAGGCCATTTACCCGAGTGTTAAGGTTTTGAATTTTTGCATTCAATCTGAAATGGAGATATATCAAATCATATTGGAGATATATCAAATCATATCGAATCGTCCATTCGCAGGTTGTTGTTGTTGTCGCTGCTGCTAAGATCCGGTTTCCGCCACTTACTTTTCTCGGCACTTACTTTTTTTTTTTTGGATCGGAGGTAAAAAAATCTAAAAAAAAAATCGGAAATTAATTTTTTTATTTTTTTCCACATTGTCAAAAAATCGGGTCGGCGGATCTGTAAACCAACTAATAAAAAAAACTGGCCTAACCTACTATTCTCTATATTCTAATAAATGCCCAATTTTCTGTTACAGGATTATCATGACAAAAATTGTAGAAATCATGGAGATTTTGATGACTTTATTGTACAATACAGAGCTTCAGATAAGGTGCGCATTGGCATATTTTACGCACTTATGTTATCACAATACGCATTGATAATCAAAAGTGGGAGTACAAAATACTCACAGCAATTGAAAATACGGATTGGTTTTCAAATTGAGTAGTAAAAATACTGTAATAAAGTTGAAAATTTACTTAGTTAGGGTGCAAAAAGCAAACAGCTCGAACAAGCGAATTTTTAAATCTGTTTTATTTTTTTATCATTTGTTCACTATTTAACCCTTTCAACACCACAGACCTCTATAGAGACAATGTTTGCAAACAGTGCAGATCCAGATGAGCCGGCTCGTAACGAGCCGTCTCATCAGGATCTCCACTGTTTGTTAATAATTATCAAATTTGAAAAAATTACCTTTTCTGAAGAATGGAATAGCCTGAAAATTTGAATGGACCAATGAAATAGCATGAAACAGTGGCATGGAACAGCCCATTAAGTAAAATTGGGGGAATAATACTCTTTACATACAAAACTTATCTGGAGCTCTGACACTATATGCAAATATAAGAAATTGCAGCCACACACAGTACGGCATTATTAACCCTTTCCCTGTTTTGCGATATTTCGACTCATCCAAATCCAAAACATCTGAATAAAAGAATGAAATGCTGGTTAAATTATCTGATAGAGTAGAAAACATTGTGGGAAAAGGAGAAATTGCTTGTTACAAGCAATTTCTCCTTTTCCCACAATGTTTTCAAAAGACATCTTCTGCAGAGGCGTGAAAAGTCGTCAAAATCAGGGAAATGGTTAACTAGAGAAAGTGGCTCATAAGTGGCCGCCTGGACCGACAAATAAAAACTTTAACATAAATATTTAAAAAACGTTAACGCAAATTTCTATGTAATTTGACCTTGACCATGGACATGAAGGCCACATGGGTGTCGTATGGAATGAAACTATGGGACAAAAGCACGGAATTACAAAAACTATATACCCCTCGACATACTTTGTATGCCGGGGGTATAACTAGACCCACGGATGGACACATACAGTGGCCTCATCGAGGATTTATGAAAATCCGCGATCTCATGAAGGACGTCCACTGGCGCATAATATGTTACTGAATATATGATAGAGAGGCTGCTAGTGGAATACATATGGCACATCTGTTATTATTTTATTTTATTATTTTTTTTCTATTAAATATAAAATCAGTAATTAGTAGCATAGTTACACAATAAGCTTGTGAGAGCTTGAGGCAAAATAATGACACAGGTACAGCGCTCCAGATAAGGAATTAGTATTGAGTATTGTCACTCCATCATTTCTGAAGCAATTGGGTATTTCAAAAATTTGAATTGGGTAAAATAAAATCACACTACTGTTTACACATCAACAGACTGTAATTATTGAATACATGTAGTTTGCTTCGAAATGAAAACATGCCTTGCCATTTTATTAGAATTGTCTCCTTGGAGACAATTCTAATGTAATACCAAGATGTGTTTTCGTGGAAAATAAGAAAAAATCCTATATTTGTGGTATGTTTATTGTTTTATGCATAATGATAAAGGTACCACAAAATTTGTATTGCTTTTTGATACTCACTTCTGATTTCAATTGGGTTTTTGGTAATTTTATTTGGGTATTTAAGCAAATATGCAGCTTATCTGGAGCCCTGCAGGTATATAGGATGTAGTGACAGCATTATCACTTACAACACTGCACTAAATATTGCAATCTGCTATTATATTTGTTATTCATGTTTTACATTGTGAGCACACAAGAAGATAATATGTGATGTTATTCTAATGAGTGGTAAAATTTTGTTCACAATTACAACTGCATGTACAATGGAAGTCAATATGAAAAAATAGATGGCAGAAAAACATATTTTTATCTCGTCAACACAGTGCGTATGTGCCGTGAAACACGGTGCCGTGAAACATTTTTGATATCCTGTCAATACGACTTAATCACTGCATATGAATATGTGTGGTTGTCATACTACCGGTAGTTGTTTGTTTGTTTGTTTATTGGTGTTTAACGGCCTATCAACAGCTAAGGTCATGTAAGGCTGGGCAAACGGGTTCGATCCCGTTTGAACCTGCTGCATTGGGGGGAAAATTCCAAAATCAGAACTGAATATTTACATCGAGAAACAATATATTCAGCCCTGAAATTAGAATAACCCGACCTGGTGGCAGGTCCATACCACACCAAAGTCACTTGGCCCCTTCCCCTAAAATAGGATTACAAATAATCGTAATACTCGTATAACCAGATTCAACTGTTACATACAAAATGCCAAAGACGTACGTGAGGGCCAAACCAGGGGGCCGTTTCACTAAACTTCCTACGACTAAAATGTTCGTAAGTGCAAACTTATGATAGTCTGTAAATTTCACATTAACAATGTTTTCTTGTAAATAATTGTTGGATTTACATTTATTGAGCATAGGCTGCATATGCAGCCTATGCTCAATAAATGTAAATCCATTAATTGAAATTTGCAGACGATTCTAAATTTGCGCTTACGAACATTTTAGTCGTAAGAAGTTTAGTGAAATGGCCCCCAGGTCTCCAGTCGGAATTCCGGTAAGGCTGAACCCCGATCGTTAAATTACCCATCGCTTGCACCCACCTCATACTAGTTGATTCTCTGATTTTGAGGATGCGGCTAGGGTTAGCTCCTGATCAAATAACACACTCCTGTAGGCTGATAACGATCTATATCGTTTGTTAGAAACACAACGGCTGTTTCATTGATGGAATGGCGAACAGTGCAGATCCTGATCAGACTGTGCGGATGCACAGGCTGATCTGGATCTACACTGTTCGCAAAACCCATAAACACAAATTATGTCACTTAACAACAAAACACTTGCACATACATTTAAAGTGTGGATTATTCGATTTTGAGGATGCGGCTAGGATTATTTTTTGCAATTTAAAACTATTTGTAGGTGTTGACGGGATAAATAGAATAGTAGGTTAGTGCCATGAATGGTAAAAATATCTGGCGCGCCACGGAAACGGGATGTACTCAGCAGAGCCTCGCCCATCCCGTTTACTAAGCCTTGCCAGATATTTTTTCCCATTCACGGCACTAACCTACTACAGGGCTCCAGATAAGGAATTAGTAATTGAGTATTGTCACTCCATCATTTCTGAAGCAATTGGGTATTTCAAAAGTTTAATTGTGCAACATAGACTCACACTACTGTTTACAAATCAACAGACAGCAAATATTGAATAGTTTGCTTCTAAATGAAAACACATCCTTGGAGACAATTCTAATGAAATACCAACATGTGTTTTCATGGAAAATAAGAAAAATATGCTATATTTGTGGTCTGTTTATTGATTTCTGTAGCATGATAAAGGTACCACAAATTTGTAATTGCTTTTTGATACTCGCTACTCCTGATTTCAATTGGGTTTTTGGCAATTGTAATTGGGTATTTACACAAATACACAGCTTATCTGGAGCTCTGAATACATTATCATTTTCTTTTTTCATGAAATGTGACACCATCACCATACAGTGGTGATGGTATCCATGGAAACAGCAGTACACAGAACCATCTCTTCCCCAAAACTTCGCGTACATTATTGAATACGCCTTCATTATATCTGAATATACCTTTACTTGCTTCATACTTTGTTCGGCCAAATATTATCTGCGAGATTTGGGTACAAAGCAACCACGAGAACAGGAAAAACAAAACAGTTCCTACAGACGTTAACAATGTTATCGCGAAACAGTACTTGTCATAGTAACCGAACAGCCAACCAAAATGAGGCCCGATGAATGACAGCAATGTGACTATCGTAAACGGTTCCTTCACTGATCCAACAAATGCGAGGTTGAAAATGTTACAATACAATGCAGCTATGACCATGTGTATCACCATAGCAACGTAGTAACGATGGTTATGGTAACCAATACAGTACCCCGCAAACCAACAATGGTGATCACGTTTCAAAATACAGATATCACATATTTTACAATGGTGAGATCTTGGCGGAAGGATTAAATCACACGTGTTGCATTCACGCCATCCCTTCTGCATAGATCTGCCAGGGGTGAAGGTGAATCGTTGATGTGACGCATCTGTGGTTACCAGCTTGTACATGTTTCCATAGATATTGATGGCAAAGAACAGAGCTGCAGCGTAGTGGGCGTACACAGTCATTTTGTCATCCTCTGACACCTCTGGGTAATATGTTGGCAGTATATGACACAGCTCATACCACAAAAGGAAGGCACCGCCAAATAGAAATATCAGTACGGCTAAGGTGTCATTTTTGGCCTTCGGCATTTCGAAACGTGGCTTCTCTGGTCTTGGTTTAAATGTCATGATTGTTGTTCTGAAAATTAAAAATGTAAATAACAATTAAAGTATCTGTGAACAGAACTTTACTTATTATATGTACAATGTTCCTGCACAAAACTTGGATTGTCTGAATTATTTAATATTTACATTAATTAAAAGCAACCTATAGTAGGTTTGTTAATGTTTGGCGTACAACATATTCTTAATAGGAATTAAATAAGTGCATGTTTAATTGTGCAACTATTCCACCTACTGGTTTTAAAAATTAGGAGTGCCCGCTATACAGATACATGTATAATAATTAATTTTATGATAGAGACATGCGGGTGCATCAGGCTGTTTTGATAAGCAAATGAGGCAGGAAATTTTTAAATTATTTACATGCTTATCACGTAAATGTGTCAACTGAATAAATATTGTTATCGATATATAATGCATGATCATTGCACATCCAGAAATAAATAGAGAGTATAGTGGTTTCCGTTAACATTTTAAGAAAACACGGTTATCGCCCATGAAATCAAATTGGCAATTCACATTTGACATAAAAATTATACGGTAAGAATGTCAATTAACACGCCCGGTCATGGTAAATCAATATTTAGTTTGCCTGAAAAATGCCGAAAAATAGACGAAAAAAAGGTGTCTCCCTTTACTATTACAACCTGGGTCCAGGTTTAAGTTATATGATCATTAATTGGCAGGGCTCCAGTTCCATAAATTTATTAATGTGACAGTTGCTCGTTTACACATATTTTCCGCCAATTTCATACATTGTAATCTAGCAACAAATCAAAACAAATCAAATTCCACAACAAATCTAATACATTAGCAACTCATTATTACATGTGTCTGTGAACAAATCTCATACTTGTTTTTGAAAAATATAAAACATCTGTAGCCTATTTCATCAACATTGCAAAGTATACTTTAGTAGCAAAGTATACTTTGAGGGAGAAATTTTCAATTGTATGATAAATTGATTAATTTTTATTATACTGAATTTATTACATTATCACAGCCAAACTGAATTTATTACATTATCACAGCCAATTTGGCTGTGATAATGTAATAAATTCAGTATATTATAAATAAGTCTGCATACTTTTAATCATCAAATATATGCAACGGTTAGTTATATCAGTGATTCTATATTTTATGTACATATTGGTGCCGTTTTTCTAGTTTCGATGTAGAACCAATAATTCATTAAACTGTGTTTATTCCATTGGGTGACAGTCCAGTTGTTACATTTATAATAGTATAGCCAATTGTTCTCGTCATTTTATATATTTTATTTCCACTTCAAGGGACCAGGGGCCTCAGAAATGTCATTTCCGTTACGTACATTTACATGACATAAATATAGCTTTACATTTACATTTTTTTCTTTTCAACGGCATAAAACATAAAACTGAAGGGGCATCTATTTAGAAAAGTGTCAAGAATATGGTAAGCTAATTGTATTAGTTTGAAACAGAGAAATTTAGTAGCAAGTCGTGGAATTTCTCATTTATGGTAACCCAACAACATGTATTTAATATGAATCAGTAAAGTTAAGCAAAATAAAATAGCTTGGCATGTAACAGAATGCCGTGTTTTACCACATGTACCAAACATCGTTATAAAGCTACATTTAATTAATAGCACAGCCTCCAAAAATATGGGCGTAACGGAAATTATTATGTAACGGTAATGACAAAACGTAACGGTAATGACTTTCCATTTATTTAAAATACTAATACAGGCATTATATAACAAACATATTTATATACTTTGAATATGCTGTACAATATAACTTCAAGTTAGAGTTTACTTTTAATGTGATTGCCAATAGAAACCCACACTCCTTGAAGCTGTGTCTGTTTTTTGTTGTTTCAGAGCTTTTACTAATTAAATCTTGATATATAAATGTTGTAGGTCTGAATAAATGTGCCATTACTGACCGACAACTGATGGGACCTGGTTTATATCTTATTGACGCATGAACTGACTGGTTAGTATGGTAATTTATCATTGCCGTTACGCGATCGTCATTACCGTTACACAATTTTGTAACGGAAATGACCGTAACCATTACGCAAACACGTCTTATTTGGAATTAATAAATCACTGAACTACTTTCGGCAAGGGAGATATTCAATATCACGCAAATTATTTTCATACGAGCCAATCGGATTGTTCTGTTTATGATTAGTATATAAAGTTTTAATCTATCTCCTGTGATATATAATGATACATTACTTTCTTATGTTATGGGTACTAATACATGTTGTTTCAATAGCGTATCTCTGTAACGGTATCGTTGTAGATGGAGTTGCAAATAATTTAATAATTATTACGTTCAAATGGTTGCGTAATACTGATAGCACTTCTGTATAACTGACATTGTCGTAAATGGCGCAATAGTCGTGAGGTTAAGGTCGCCGACTTCAATGACTTAATTACCGATTCCCGAAATGGTCGGGGGTTCAAACCTTGACGTGGTATTTTTTTTTTTCTCCATATACATGTATATTATTTTTGTGATTTTAATATTTTCACAATTTTATGATTTTAATAAAAATACCTATAAATTGATAGAAACTTACCAACAATGAAAGTGTCCGTCTTTAAGTAATATATACACAGACAGTTTGTTACTTTTTTTTTAAGTTTGAGGTACTGTCTATACCATATAATGTTTTACTGTCCCAAAATCTATTTTTTTGGCTGTCACAATTAATTAATTTTCGGACAGCAAACATTTTTTTATGAATTTGAAATAATTATTGTCCTCCATCTGCTCACAACACTGTTCGAACTGCGCCTGTGGCTATCACGACCAGAATTCACTGGCCGCAAACACAGTAGCCATCGGCGTCTATTTATTAAATTATTATACTTTTTTTATTTTTAAATTTATTTGAATTCCCCGTGAACGCTGCATTTTTGTGTCAACACCATTTACAGAAAATATTGGTGATTTTCTAAACGAATATCGGAGAAATGGCTGGCTATATATATGTAAAGTAAATTTTTCAACACCATTTACAGAAAAAAAATTTACTGATTTTTTAAAACAATATCGGCACAACTAAATACGGTGATAGAATTTTTGTCAACTTTTCAACACCATTTACGGAAAATATTACTGATTTTCTAAAAACAATATCGGCGAAGGTGTACTGAACTACTCTTTATTTTAAATAACCAGCCGTCTAATAAGATCTGTGTATAATCGAGAGTATATCGTTAATTGTCATGTTGTCTCCGACAGTGAGGTGCGGCACACATCAAAACGACACGTCAATTTCAAAACATTGCCTAAGGGTCACAGCTGTGTGGTGTCCTCAGATCAACACCTCGTCACACACAACTACGCATTATCAATTTTTTTCCCCACACAAAGCGACGTGTATTTACAACTAGAGCTGTGTAATGTGTCGGGTGTAGCCAAAGACCATACATAAATTCGTAATTAGTCACAGATGTAGCCTTAAAATATAATCGATTTCCTTAAATTACGTCTGCAAGTTGACAGATATTTCAGAGCAGACATTTATTTCCAAAATTAGCCATATATTCTGTAAATGGCGTTGGAAGTTGACAATAAATTAAGACCAGATCAGTACGTTAAATCGCTATCGACGACAACTGACGATCCGATGAGAGTAATACCGTTTACGCGTATCAAATGTTAAATATACATCTTATTTTGTATGACATTCGTTTTTTTAGTTTTTTACCGAGAAATTCAAACCGTTCCAATTATTGGGGAAAATAATATCATGATTAGCACACCGTTTTCACTAAGCAGCGGCTACTCAGGAATGGGATCACACGGTCTATTGTTTACACTGGATTAAATGGCGGGCCCCCATGAGGCCTCGGGTAAATCTTATTTTTAAATAATACGGACTGTGGTTTCTTCCTTTTAGTGATGACCATGTGCCAGCCGTTTAACACTTATTTAGCAGCATTATTTATGTAGTTAGTCTGAACATTCTGCAGAGAAATTTTATAGGACGGAATCGAGCGTTGAAATTTTAAAACTTAGTCAATGTTCATATGCACAGGTCAAAATATGAACTGAAAATGGCACTTTGTGTGACAGAAATCCGTACGCGGACGAATAAAAAAAATATTTTTGTTATAAATATTTACATATAGCGAAACAGCGGTAGCATTCTATTGTTTTTAACTAGATTGGTCAGTAAGCGAGGCTTACGGAATATACCCCCCGCGTGGGCCCAGGTACCCTAAAATATGTACAAATTTTTTTTCAAGTGTGTGGGCTTGTGACCCTTGTGACTCTTGGGATTAGCGCGAGCGGCATGAACGTGAATTTGTCACAGGGTGGTAGAGGTCCATTGGAAGCAATGAGTGTGTGAAATGTGAAGCAGAATCCGAGCAAGGAAATAGAAGTTATAACCGATTTCTCTGATGTTTAAGTTTTGTAAAGAGACTACCGTATAACCTCGAATTAACGCCCCCGGAGGCGTTTTACATTTTACAAAAGGGTGGGGGGGGGGGGGGGCGTTTATTAGCCAGTAAAAAAAAAAAAAAAAAAAAAAAAGAAAAAAAAAAAAAAAAAAAAAAAATTTACCAAGGACCACCAATTTTCAAAACACAAATAAAGATTTAAAGACTATTTGTGTTTGAAATTGGCGTCATTGGTAAAAAAAAAAAAAAAATTTTATTTTATTTGGGGGGGGGGGGGGGCGTTTAATTTAGCCATTATAAAAAAAAAAAAAAACAAAAAAAAAAAGGGAATTTTTTTTTTTTTAAAAAAAAAAAAAATTTGGATTTTTTTTTTTTTTATTTGGGGGGGGGGGGGGGGGGGCGTTTATTAGGAGGGGGCGTTAAGCCAATGTTGATACGGTATGTATGTGATGTTTTGATGCCTCGAGATCAGCGGGGATTTGTCACAGCATATGAAAATATTAAGTATTGCCATGAAAAGAAAATAGAAAGTTTTATAACATATTTTCTCTGATGGTTAAGTTTTGTAAAAGACTAGTATGTGACCTTGACCATTGGGAGCAGCGGGGGTTGGACACTCGTTAGATTTGTGACAGCATGATAGTACAAACCTTAGAGGAATGCACAAGTGAAATAATAAGAAATTTTCAATGAAGGGAAATAGAAGTTATAACTTATTTCTCTGATGTTAAGTTTTGGTAAAGATATTTGAAACCTTACATTGGGATCAGCGGGGGTTTGGACGGTCATAATTGGATTTTGCAAACAGCATGGTAGTAGAAAGCCTTACAGGAATGCATGTGTGAAATATTAAGCATTTTTAGATGAAGGAAATAGAAGTTATAACAATATTTCTTCTGATGTTAAGTTTGTAAAGAGACTAAGTATTTGACCTTGACTTGGATCTGCGGGGTTTGGGAGGGACGGTCGTCGGATTTGGCACAGCATGTAGTAGAGCCTTACAGGAATGCATGTGTGAAATATTTAAGCTTTTAGATGAAGGAAATAAAGAAGTTATAACAATATTTTCTCTGATGTTAAGTTTTGTAAAAGAGTATTTGACCTTGACATTGGGATCAGCGGGGTTGGAAGGCGGTCATGGATTTTGCACAGCAGTAGTATAGAGCCTTACAGGAATGCATGTGTGAAATATTAGCATGGGTAGATGAAGGAAAATAGAAGTTATAACAATATTTCTCTGATGTTAAGTTTTGTTGTAAAGAGACTAAGTATTTGACCTTGACCTTGGGATCTGCGGGGGTTGAGGACGGTCGTGGATTTGGCACCAGCATGGTAGTAGAGCCTTACAGGAAGGCATGTGTGAAATATTAAGCATTTTAGATGAAGGAAATAGAAGTTATAAAACAAATATTTCTCTGATGTTAAGTTTTGTAAAGAGACTAAGTATTTGACCTAAGACCCTTGGGGATCGTGCGGGGGTTGGAACGGTCGTGGATTTTGGCACAGCATGTAGTAGAGCCTTACAGGAATGCATGTGTGAAATATTAAGCATTTTAGATGAAGGAAAGAGAAGTTAAAACAATATTTCTCTGATGTTAAGTTTACGGACTAAAGTAATTGACCTTGACCTTGGGATCTGCGGGGGGTTGGACGGTCGTGGATTTGGCACAGCATGGTAGTAAAGCCTTACAGGAAATGCATGATGTGAAATATCAAGCATTTTGAAGATGAAGGAAATAGAAGTTTATACAAATAAATTTCTCTGATGTTAAGTTTATCCGGACGGACGGACGGGACGCACGGCGGACGGGAGACGACGGACGGACGGACGGACAACCTGACTCCAGTATAACCCCCCCTCAACTCGTTGCGGGGGGGTATAATAATATGCATACATATTGTAATTAATGTTTAATATAGTGATATACTTATGAATATATACGATCTATGGTTTATACTCCAGCACATGTTTTAAGGCTGTGTGATTTGCCTCAATATAAGCTGGATTAATTAATACTTATATTCATGCGCTTCATGAGAATACATTTAAAATATACAAATATTACTTAAAGGGGTATCGAGATGATACATTTTAATAATATAAATATTGAAAATACACATTTCAATCGCTTACAACATAAGTTATTGATCGAAAATAGTCACTGCATCGTGACCTATTTGACCGCATTACCTATTGCGCGGGCACCTCATCATACCCGTTTACATAGGTAACTGGGGGTATAGTGAGGTATGCTCGCTAATACAATGTTTGCGTAATGGGTAATGATTTTTCTTAAAAAAAACTCCCATATACAACGCATCATGAAGGTAGAATATGCAAAGGCAACGTTGTAAGTGTGTCTATCTACCCATTTTGGTTTCAGTCGACCTACATACATATGGACGTGTATAAACCCCGAACGGTAATGATGCATGTAATGTGTAACCTTAAAATTCTGATAACAGACCGGCCTCGTTCTCGGAAATGACTTAAGTTGTATTACCACCGTGTTTATTTATAAATCGGGCTCCCACAAACAGTGTTCATTGCATTAGTAGCTGAGAGTAGGAAAGGGAGGTTACTCTGATTTTACATTTTTTGTTCAGCGTAACGGTAATGATTCGATTTCGCGGGTCAGTATTTTTGACAACAAAAGGCAAATTTATTGCAGAATAAGTTTAATGTCAATGTTAAACTATTTTAATTCAGATGCAATGTATAGTAAAGTACAAATGGACAAGATTTGAGAATTACGGGCTTGTGAACTGTGCTGATTGATGATCGGGACATGCCCATTTGGTGCACCATACGTATGCCAACAACAGAAAATAATAACTAAACACACATAACAAGAATTTTAAATACTGTTTTCTTAATGGATTGGTATTATACATAGAATGGATTGGTATTATACATAGTTTCTTTACTGAAAAAAAAAAATCCTTATAAATTGTGTGATTTGTCAGTAAATTACACCGGGACACCAGATGATCATAAAATATAGAATCACTGATATATGAAATAATGCATTTTGGGAAAAATAAATGACTACTCCCTCAAAGTAAACTTTGCTAGATAAGTATACTTTGCAATTTTGATGAAATCGGCTACTGGAGTTTCTGAACACATGATATTTAAACATATTTTTGAACAACTCATTACATGCGTTTGCGAACAAATCTGATACTTGGTTGTGAACAAATCATCCGGCGATGAGACCTACCCGGTAGGAAGTATATATACTTTAATGATTAAATCAATAATGACAGTAACAAAACAACCGGACTCATTGAATTTAGCGACTACCTTGCAGTATACCTGTTTGTTAAACCGGTCAATGTAAATACAAATGTTGCATTTGCTCAGGAATGTAGAATGTGTTGATTTGTTGTAGAAGTTAGTTTTGTTGTAGAAGTTAGTTTCTGTTCGATTGTGCTCTTCCCAAAATGAAAACGTTTTCAGACCTAGGTTCCGGTTTTCGAAAAACGCGGGAAGTAATGTCATGGATCAATGAAGCAGAACACGGAACTGCCATATTTCTTTTGTCAGATTTTATGGTTTTGTCAACAGGACGTTAAAATTGTAATCTGGTAATATTATATTTTGTCATGATGGTTGATAGTTTCGTCGTAGAAGGGATCTACCCAATGGCTCCGTGATTGAAGCATTGAAGGAAAGAATCGGCTAACAATTATACAATTTCAAAATAAATACACATGTACATGTAACAAGAAATAAACATTTTTGACACTGCAACACTGTTGCCAACACAGGAACGGTCTCAACGATTCTAATGTATCGCCATATACATAATACGGAATATGTATATGTCCTCACATTAGAATCGCTGAGACCGGTTCCTAGCTGTGGTTGCCACTGTCTGTGAACAGGAACAATAATTATTGCAACCATGCACAGGCATTTGGCGCGTTTCGGCTTTCATTTGTATAACTCTATATATATATATATATATTGTTATACCGATGAAAGCCGAAACGCACCAAATGCCTGTGTATGCAACGCAACCTTAACATTTTTCTCACTTCTCTGATGGTTTTTGTGTTTTATCATGTTATGGTCAATATTGCCTCGCCATTCGTTCATACATCCATTTTAAATTTGTTTTATTTTTATCATTTGTTCTCTATTTAATAACTTAATTCTTTGCATGCTAGCGGCGAAAATATCCGCCAAACGAATTAGGAGTATATGTTTTATTTCTCTCGATGAATTCTAATGAAATTCCAAGACATATTCATGACATTTATAAGGAGAAATAAAAGAAAATATAATGAATTGTCATCTGTTATTTTTTTTTAACTATTATAGCCCACAAATTTCCCAGCATGCAAAGAGTTGAGGAAGACAATAAATAATACATTTGCAAAAGTAAAATATGCATTGAATTTGAAATCTGGGGTTATAAAACTATTTACATACAAACTTATCTGGAGCTCTGGTGTTTCAGGCAATCACATGGCAATGAAAACGTTACTTCACTGCCTATTTTTGGTTGCCGTGGTTGCAAGCGAAAGGGGCAAGCTTTTGCCATGCAACGAGAATCAACAAAGTTCGACCGGGCCAGCTCTACCAGTGTTACCTGATCAATTTCAAGCCCAGATTGAAATCACGATTCTGCAGGTAGGTTAAGGGCGTTTTCAGAGGAAGTTTGATGGATTTGTAAAAACTGCCTTCTTTGGAGCCAGCAGAATTTTTTTTGTTTCACCCACGATCGTGGAAAGTGAGAAATAGCGGTCACAATTCGGGCAGCAGCGTTACAGACCTCGTCAACATTGATTGGTTAGTCAGATCATTATCAAACTTCATCAATAGCTTTCTCACATTCAGATAGCTATCCATCCATTGTCATTCGGGTGACCTTGGCCTTCACCATGGTGACCATAACCATTGTGGGACGTACATTTTGGAAATAGAGCAAATTTCACATATTTCTTGATCTGTTAGTCAGGTCATTATCAAGCTTCATCAACAGCTTCCTCCCATTCACTCAGTTGACCTTCACATTCACCTTGGTGACCTTAACCTTTGTGTCAATAATTTTTTACTTAAGTCCAAATGTTGAGTACCGCCTGATCCATTATTCGGATCCTTACCAAGCCTCATCAACAGCTTCCTCACATTGAGAGCTATACATCCAGTGTCATTCGAGTGACCTTGACCTTCACCTCGGTGACCTTAACCTTTGTGGGCCTTACATTTGGACATACATGTAGTCCAAATTTTGCATATCTCTTGATCCGTTAGTTGGATCATTACCAAACTTTATCAGTAGCTTCCTCACATTGATATCTACCCATATGGTGTCAGATGACCTTGACCTTCATTTTGGTGACCTTAAACTTTCTATCAATATTTTTGTACGTACGTCTAAATGTTGAATGCATCCTGATCCGTTAGTTGGATCCTTACCAAACTTCATCAACAGCTTCCTCACATTGATGGCTATCCACCCAGTGTCATTCGGGTGACCTTGACATTGGTGTGAACAATTTTGGACGTATCCAAATGTTGAATATCTCCTTATCCATTAGTCGGATCGTTACAAAATCTTCATAAATAGCTTTGTCACATCGATGGCTATCCAACCTGTGTCATTCGGGTGACGGTGATAATGGTGACCTTGACCTTGGTGTCAACAATTTTGGATGTAAGTCTAAATTTTGACTATCTCTATCCATCTAGTGTCATTCGGGTGACATTGACTTTCACGTTGGTTACCTTGACCTTCATGTCAATAATTTTGGACGTATACACCAAATCACCTAAATAGAGTAAGAAATAAACAACTTGTAGCGTCTGAACTCGGGCGCAAGTTAACAGTGGCTGGCAATTTGTTTTGTAAAAACAGCTAAAATACAATATTAATGGTGTTATAATATTAAGGTTATGGCATAGAAAATGTATATGTTTCTTGCTTAAAAGTAGTCTGTCCTATCAAGAAATGGTTAATCTTGTTATTACAAAAGAAATCATCCAAATATAGCAAGAAATAAAAAAAAGAAATTAGTAGTGTGGGAAATCTGGTGCAATTTTGCCGTGATTGGCTGGTGAATTATCGTCCCAGTCTTGATTGAATTTAAAAGACACACCTGTAGCCTATTTCACCAATATTGCAAAGTATACTTATCTAGTAAAGTATACTTTGAGGAAGAAATTTTCAATTTTAGGATAAATTGATTAATTTTTATTTTACTGAATTTATTACATTATCACAGCCATTATGGCTGTGATAATGTAATAAATTCAGTATAATAATTCTGCATACTTTTAATCATCAAATATATGCAATCGTTAGTTCTATATGAAATAATGCTTTTCGGGAAAAATAAATGATTACTCTCTCAAAGTATACTTTGCTAGAAAAGTATACTTTGCAATGTTGGTGAAATAGGCTACAGGTATAGACATAATCAAATGATACCCAAGGTGCATGATCACGTGGTTACAACAACAATGGCTCAAAGTGTTGAAAGCGTGCCCACTCTAAAGTAATTTTTATTTGATATTTTCTTTAATAGGCAACGGATTTTGATGAATTATGGCGCAGCAAACGCTTCTTCATGAGCTACATTCTGTGGTCCCGGGAGTTTGGCACACATACGTGGTTACAACAACAACAACAAGTACTGAAACTTCAGTTTCAGTACTTGTTGTTGTTGTTGTAACCATGTGATCATACAAGTTACCCATTTCTGTATAGTATTTACGTCTCTGCAAATTCCAACATTACAGTGGGTGGTTGGTCGGGCGAACGTGGCGGCGTAAATTAAAGGTATGGATTCCTCCTTATAGGAATCACGATTTGCCTGCTTTACTTTTTATGTTTGGCTCTTTTGTTACCTGGGAGTTGAATTGGGTTTTTGCCCATTATCAAAGTAGTTATATTATTACTGATCCTACTGCTTTTGGACTGCAAGGACCTGGCATCAGATTAGGATTATTCTGATTTCATGGCTGAATATATAGTTGTCGCGCCTGCTTTAGCAGAGGTGCTCGCGACTATAGTCGGCACTTTTTCCGTCGTCCGGTTTATTTGTAAGGCAAATGCGTTAAAGTTATTGTCAAATGCCTCGGCAGGCGCGATACCGCTTCCGTGGCGGAATTCTTGTTTATTGTAAATATTAAGTTCTGATTTTGGGACTTCCCCCCCTCCCCCCCCATTTGTACATGTACTTGAACATGTACATGCTTGTACAGGTAATATATGGGAGTTGGTACTAAACCCATTGACCCGGCCTTAAATGACCTTAGCTGTTGATAGGCCGTTAAACCCCAACAAACAAACAACCCAACATTACACCTTTAAATTTCAGAAAAACTACACAAGTGACATGACGGAATACTACGACTATGTGAACAATCGAGGCGCCGTGATATACTACAAAAATGGAGAGACCCACCGAAGAATATTTTATTTCACAACCCATGAAAGCTTTGTTATTTTTGAAAGTAAGATTTATGTCAAGTTTTGTGATTTTTTAAAGCAAGATTTGTAAGTTGTTCATTTTTATCGGTCCCGGTTGCGAGTTTTTAACAGAGCTCCAGATAAGGTGCGGTGCGTATTGGCGTATTGTACGCAATTATTTTAGCTGAATACGCATTGATTATCAAAAGTGGGAGTACACAATACACACAACAATGTGAAAATACGCATTGATTTTCAAATTGAGTAGTGAAAATCATGTTAAAAATTCACTTAGTTGAGCGCTGAAATAAGTGAATGTTTAAATTTGTTATATGTTTTCTCTAGTTAGTAATGAAGAAAATCAATAGTCTATCTGTAAAAGTAAAATACGCAATGATTTTGAAATCGGGGGGTGTAGTACGCTTTAGACACAAAACTTATCTGGAGCTCTGTTTTAAGTATTAAAAATCTGTTCTACCTAAGTCCGATTGATTTAAACTTCACATCCACATATATCTTTATCATGATCCATATTTTCATTTTATGCGGACCACAGGCATTTGACGTGTTTCGGCTTTCATCGGTATAACTATATATGAACAAGGCTTCTAGCTTTGGTTGGACACGACCTCGTATCATAACAAATTCTGCAATTTTATTAACGCTAATGTAAATATTTTGGCGGAAAGTGCACATGTTCCTGTGAGAATTATAGTTATCTTGCTGAACATAATTATGCAAAGAATATCGAATTACAGCTGCTTTTCCTAGGTCGGAAACGACCTCATATCATAACACATGACTCTATATGTTGTCTAAGGCTCTAACGTCAATATTGTAGTGGCAAGTTCATTTGAGAATTATCGTTATCCTGCAGAAATACATTAAATGTATAGAAAATTACAATGTTAAACATGTTATTTTGTCATGATACAAGATCATGTCCGACCAAAGATAGAAGCCTTGTTGTTCATACATAGTTATACCGATAAAAGCCGAAACACGCCAAATGCCTGTGATGCGGACCACATCCCCAAGGTCAAGGTCAGATTACTTGGAAATTTGTGTTAAACTTTTTGTAAATTCTGTGTTAAATGTTGTTAAAGGTACATGCGACTCATCTGGATCTGCACTGTTTGCCGACACCGCAATTCAAGTCATATAATCTATTGACAGATAGAACGTGTGACGTGCGAGATCTGACCAACTCGACCTTACACGCTGACCTTTTCATGGCGGATACGACCTCCGACCACATCAAAGGGGTGAAGGACATGTTCGCGTTCGGAGCACAGTTTGGGGAAACCTACGTATCTGGCGATGAACTGGTAATTATAGGTTATTTAATTTGTATGTGGATATATGCATGAGTTCCGTAGTGTGCAATATTGCGACCAGTGGGTGGTGGTCAGGCGAACGTGACGGCTTAAATTAACGGTAGGTTTCCTCCTTATAGGAATCACGATTTGCCTGGTTTTGCCCTCTGGTTCATTTTTATCTTTGGCTCTTT
Organism: Conchocele bisecta; assembly: GCA_029237695.1. Taxonomy (NCBI): domain Eukaryota; kingdom Metazoa; phylum Mollusca; class Bivalvia; order Lucinida; family Thyasiridae; genus Conchocele; species Conchocele bisecta. The sequence goes on along the minus strand of CM055275.1, from coordinate 11,798,348 downwards.
TGTTACCTGGGAGTTGAATTGGGTTATTGCCCATTATAAAAGTAGTAAGAGTATTACTTAACCTACTGCTTTTGGGAGAGGGCCAAGTGATTATGGTGTGGCGAGGACCTGGCATCAGATCAGGATTATTCTGATTTCAGGGCTGAATATATAGTTTTTTTATTGTAAATATTCAGTTCTGATTTTGGGATTCCCCCCCCCCCCCCCCCATTTGTACATGTACTTGAAAATGTACCAAAATGTGGAATTCAATGACAAATTAAAAAATAGAATTTGGTGACATTTTCCGATTTGCGATGGTACGTAACTCTCTATGGGGAGGAATTATGGTCCCGGGTTCGAGTCCCGTGGTCAGATATGCATCTTTCTCGCCCTGTGACACATATATAATGGAAATGTCTTTCTGAATACAGTATGGTATTTCAGAACTCCAGATAAGCTTTGTGTCTAAAGCGTACTCTACCCCCTGATTTCAAAATCATTGCATATTTTACTTTTACAAATGGATTAATGATTTTCTTCATTACTAAATAGGGAACAAAGGATAAAAAAAATATTAAACTTTCACTTGGTTAAGCTGCAAAAAGCAAACACTGCTTTTTGCAGCTCAACTAAGTGTATGTTCAATTTTATGACAGTATTTTCACTACTCAATTTGAAAATCAATGTGTATTTTCACATTGCTGTGCGTATTTTGTACTCCCACGTTTGATAATCAATGCGTATTCAGCTAAAATAATTGCTTAAAATACGGCAATATGCACCTTATCTGAAGCTTGTTTTCCTTATTGACGCATGTATTGTGCAAATCACAAATTTATGCCAAATCAAATTATCTCCCTTGTTTATCAGAGTTTCTTATTGTACATACTTTAAAGGTACGCGCTCACTCAGTAGGCACAACATGTTATCTTTTTGATTTAAATAAGTGTATAATTGTGTCACTATTCCATCAGTTCTAAAACTTACGAGTGCCTGCTATACAGATATAACCATTTAGTAATATTTATTTTACTGATAGTGACGCTCGGTGGTATCAGGCTATTTTCATATGCAGATGAGGCATGATATTTGTTTTTATTATTTATACTAATTAAATGTGTCACCTATTATACAGATTATAAAGTATGATCATTGCACATCCAAAAATAAATACAGAGAATAAATAGTAAAGTTAACATTTTATGGAAACACGGTTATCGCCCCTGATATCAGTGTGAAAATTTACGTCTGATATAAAATGTATAATAATGCCAATCAATACGCGGGGTAATGGTGAATGAATGTTTATTTTTCCAGAAAATTTCTCAGATGATGTCTCTGATATAAAGAACATTTTGTGTCTACTGAGTGGGCATGTACCTTTAATATTGTTCACATATTGGATTTTTAAGGAACTAAATGCTGCGGTCGCTAACGCGCCCTCGCATTTAATTCCTTAAAAATCCAATATGTGAACAATGGCTCATGTTTTAAATGTGGTAACACGTAACTTATTCAGGCCCGTAGCCAGGGGGGGTCGGAGCGGTCGGAAGACCCCCCCCCCCCCCCCGACCCCCCCCCCCCCCCCCCCAGCCCCAGCCTCGAGTCCACTTTTTTACAAATTTTCCACTGTTTTAGACTCCCTAGATACCTCCGGCCCATTGGGCCTTTGAAACGACCCCCCCCCTTCAAACAGGTCTGGCTACGGGCCTGTTATTCAGGTTAATATTGCAATATGTGAAATAAGTGTAGCTCACTACTGGCCAGTGATTGGCTTAGAAAGTATGGTGTACTGTAATTAATATTACAGACTCGCTGAATGGGGCATGTTTTTTCAATTTTCATGAAATAAAATGATGCGATTGATTGAAATATGTCATTTACCACAGGTTGAAGTAACGGACCGAGGTCTATAAATACATTAAATATGCCTAAAAGCATCAATAAATGAAGAATTTTTTTTTTTTTTAATATCATACCCTATATGATCAGATGGAAGGGGTAAATTTTTTTATTTATTTCTTCATTTATTGATGCTTTTAGGCATATTTATTGTATTTATAGACCTCGGTCCGTTACTTCAACCTGTGTCATTTACTGCGCATGGAGCGGCAAACCACACATTGGATCTATTTCCAGTAGGCTTGCTTTATTGTACATGTATTACATATACATGTATAGTGAAATGGATCCTGTCCTGGGGGCCGTTTCGCTAAACTTTGTATGACTAAAATGTTCGTAAGTGCAAATTTAGGATCGTCTGGAAATTACAATACATGGATTTACATTTATTGAGCATAGGCTGCATTTACCAATTAACTAATGACCAAAGGTAGTAAGCAAATCAACATTACAAGGTGGCGTAATGATTCGGTGACTTGCGTAAATGACCAGCGTGATATGCTTAATGAATCGTGACGAAACACTCAGATATATCCAGGTAGACTAATAGAGCAAACTACCTGAGGTAGGTGTGAATTTATTATAGGAATGAATGGCCTTTTTGTGGAATTTATCGGGGTATAAACTTGGAAAAGTCGCGGGAATACTGGACGAAGGCCGGAAGGCCTCGTCCAGTATTCCCGCGACTTTTCCAAGTTTATATCCCCGATAAATTCCACAAAAACGCCATTCATTCCTTATAATTCCAGCATTTGAAATAAATTCATCAAGAACATGTGTTTTTTTTCCGTTTTCTTAAGAATTATTTTAACTGTGAATTTATTTTGTTTGATAATATGTTTGGAAAATTAGTGTCAAACCAAATCGATCTTGGCAGCCAGGCACATAGGCGATTTATCCAAGCGATTATGTGATCGAGATAGTGAAGAGATTTTTAATGTATTTTTATACAGAGGAGACAGAATGAACAGTCGAGATAGAGAACATATACGAGATAGGGCATGGTCGAGATAGCCGAGGAAATTTATATTAAACCAATAAGGATATAATTCGGGACTTTAGTGAATCATCGAGATAGGGGATATCATCGAGATACTTAAATTCGAGATACTGGTGCTCGACTAGTCCCATCGGAATATGATGTTGCTGTTGCGTGGTCTAAAACCCTGATCAATTAATTACTCCAACAATTGAGTGAACTTTCATTCTATTTTTAGGTTCGTGGAATACCAGTTGACCACTGGACGTCGTGCCTGAAGTTTTCCGACCATAACGGCACATTCACGCTGGATTACTATTTCTCGAAGCCGTCGTACAATACGCCATCTGGCACTCCACAGGTGCCGGTACGCGCGACTGTAAAAGGAACAGGTATGTGTGGATGTAAATTTGCGGCTGTGACTTGAGAAATGGGGCTTATGGGTTTTGCGACCAGTGTAGGTCCAGATCAGCCTGTGCATCCGCACAGTCTGATCAGGATCTGCACTGTTCGCCATTCAATCACTAAAACATCTGAACAGCGTATATAGATCATTATCAGACTACAGTCATGCGCTATTTGAGCAGGTGTTACGTTGACCAATACCCACCCACCCAACCAACCAACCAATTAACCAGCCAGTGAGCCAATCAATCAACCAACCAACCAACCAACCAACCAATCAGCCAGTGAGCCAATCAACCAACCATCCAAACAAGCAAACATCGAACCAACCAATTAATCTGTTTCAGCACAAGGTTGGCACCGAAATGGAACCGACTCTGATCAGATGCACGACTTCAACCACGTGTACGAGTTTATAAATTTCCAACCAGGGCCCGTCCATGATGAAACGGTGTTCCAGGTAAAAATTCCAAATGATTTATGTTAATCCGAATAATTTTATTCGCCGAGTACACAACCGCCTGCGCTAATCTTGTCAATTTATTTTATAAAAAATTTGAATTTTGTGCTTGAAATCGAATTGCTTGATTGCGAGTTGCCATTATTAATCAGGGCTCCAGATAAGGAATTAGTAATTGAGTATTGTCACTCCATCATTTCTGAAGCAATTGGTTATTTCAAAATTTTAATTGGGTAAAATAAAATAACACTACTGATTACACATAAACAGACAGCAATTATTGAATAGTTTGATTCAAAATGAAAACATGTCTTTGCATTTCATTAGAATTGTCTCCTTGGAGACAATTCTAATGAAATACCAAGATGTGTTTTCATGGAAATTAAGTAAAATATGCTATATTTGTGGTCTGTTTATTGTTTTCTGCAGCATGATAAAGGTAGCACAAAGTTTTTATTGCTTTTTGATACTCGCTACTTCTGATTTCAATTGTTTTTTTTTGGCAATTTTGATTGGGTATTTAAGCAAATACGCTGCTTATCTGGAGCTCTGATTAATAGATATTCACAGAGCTCCAGATAAGTTTTGTATCTAAAGAGTATTATACCCCAATATTTCAAATTCTATGCGAATTTTACTTAAAAGTTGAAAAAATTACAAATGTAGCATTGATTTTCTTCCATTTTAAACAGGAAACAAATCATGAAATGATAAAAATAAAAAAGTGTTTATCACTACATCCAAATCCCTATAGACTGCATCTAACTGTTTGCAGTACAGTTGCTAAAGCCCAAGTTGACCTCATCAGTTTACATTGTGATGTCGTCAGTTTTCGTGTTCGCATGATCAGTTTACGTGTTGCTGTGTTGACATCATTAGTTTATGCCTACTTCCAGATCCCCATTGGCACGATCTGTAACGGTTCCCTACCAGCGAAGCGGGTACCAGAATTGCCACAGTTTTTCACCGCCGGCATGGAAACGACGAATATCATCGAGGGAAATGTTACACACACAGTTACATTTACACAACAGGTAAACACATATGTGGCTGTGACTGGAGAAATGGGGATTATGAGATTTGTGACCAGTGTAGATCCCGGGGTCCGTTTCACTAAGCTTTGTACGACTAAAATGTTTGTAAGTGCAGATTTAGAATAGTCTGTAAATTTCAATTCATGGATCTACATTTATTGAGCATATAGGTGAACCGGATATGTGGTTATGACTGGAGAAATGGGGATTATGGGTTTTGCGACCAGTGTAGATCCTGATCAGCCTGTGCATCCGCACAGTCTGATCAGGATCTGCACTGTTCGCCATTCCACCAATGAAAGACCCGCCATGCTTCTAACAAGAAGCCATATAGATCGTTACCAGGCTACAGGAGTGTGCTATTTGATCAGGAGCTACACTGGTCATAAATCCTGTAAGCCCACTCATATGTGGCTGTGACAGGAGAAATGGGGATTTGTGCCCAGTGTAGCTGTTGATCAAATAGCACACTCCTGTAGCCTGATAATGATCTGTATTGCTTGTTAGAAGCATGACCAAGTGTTTCATTGATGGAATGGTGAACAGTGCAGATCCTGATCAGACTGCGGATGCACAGGCTGATCTGGATCTACACTGGTCGCAAAACCCATAAGCCCCATTTCTCCAGTCACAGCCACATACAGGTTCTAATTTCAGGGCTGAAATATATATTTTGTTCGATGTTAATATTGGCACGCTCGCTATTGTGGGGAAACCAAATAATTAGATATGTTTCCCGAAATAAATGGTGTCCGAATATATAGGGTCTTATTTTCCGAATAAATTCTATCCGAATATTTAAGGGTATTATGGTACACACCGTGACAAAATAATTAAGCCTACTTTGTCGATGTGCATCTATAAAAAATTAAGCCTATTTTGTCGATGTGCATCTATAAAAAATTAAGCCTATTTTGTCATGGTGCATCTATCAAAAATTAAGCCTATTTTGTCATGGTGCATCTATCAAAAACACTTGGGACCCGTTTCACTAAACTTTGTACGACTAAAATGTTCGTAAGTGCAAAATTAGGATAGTCTGTAAATTTCACATTAACAATGGTTTCTTGTAAACAATTATTGGATTGACATTTATTGAGCATAGGCTGCATATGCAGCCTATGCTCAATAAATGTCAATCCATCAATTGCAATTTACAGACAATCCTAAATTTGCACTTACGAACATTTTAGTCGTACGATGTTTAGTGAAACGGGCCCCTGGTTGTTGCAGCTGTACTTCGACTATCCTTCGCAACTACTAAGGGTGGATAACTCTGGTCCAGAAACTATGGAGGATGCCAATGCGTATGGATACGATCCCGTCACATTTATACACGACTTCAACAAAAGTAAGTACCGACTCCGTGTTATTTTTAGCTTGTTTTTGGGGCCGTTTTTCAAAGATATTCTTTGGACAATTTCACAATGTTGCCAAATCTTTTTTTCATACCAGTTTTCATTTGAAAATTCTGATTATTCTGATTATTGTCGGTTAAAAATATTCTTGATTCAAACCCTGCTTCTTGACATATTGTTTGCAATTTCCCAATATATCTATATACATAACATACAGCACAACACCAGGTGGGTTGGGTAATGGCCTTTTTAATGAGGTTTTTTTTATATCACAGTCTTCCATCTGTGGGTTTTAATACTCTTCATTTATCGATAAAATAATTAAAAAATGTGGTGTTTTTTTCTTTTTACACAATTGCATGCCGTCATAATGGTATGTTTTGCCCAATTTCAAAGTCACCGGCTCTATAGTCTGTTTCACGAAAGCTGCCCAAATTTTACGGCTATATAGACAATTCAAAAACAATATTATTTTCGATAATATTAAATTAAAGGAAAATTTAAGAATGAGCCTTCTTTTTATTTCGTGAAATTCGGTCAAATATTGATTTTATTACGAAAAATTGATTTGTCTATGGGAATTTAACATGGGGGAAAAAAGAGGTAAAGCAGTGTGGGAGGAGTAAAAAACGAAAAATTTGGAAATTGACTCCGAAACCTAGCTAGATAGCTTGGATATGTTCTAACTAAGAAAACAAAAGTTAAATTTTGAAAATCAGTCCAGTATTTCTAAAATTCAAAACAATTTCCCCATGTTAAATCCCCATAGACATCTTCACTCCGTGAAGATGTCTATGGGGATTTAACATGGGGAAATTTTGTTTTCGCAATAAAATCAATATTTGACCAAATTTCACGAAACAAAAAGAAGGCTCATTCTTAATTTTTCCTTTAATTTAATATTATCAAAAGAAATCTTGTTTTTGAATTGTTTATATAGCCGTAAAATTTGGGCAGCTTTCGTGAAACAGACAGTAGTCTGATGTATAAAGACGTAAAACCTCAATCAATCAATTTCTACTTTCTAGGCCTTCTGTACGCCATTTCACCGTTCGAGATGAACTGCACAGTTGCCATGGTTACACGAACGCCACCTACCCAAGGTCGGCGACCGAGTCACGAAGGGTCCAAGATGAGGCTAGCGTCCAATATGTTCAATATTGGACAGCAAGACTACTTGTATCAGGGCAGGGTAAACTCTTTTATATCTATTCAGGGCTCCAGTAGCCCATTTCATCAACATTGCAAAGTATACTTTAGTAGCAAAGTATACTTTGAGGGAGAAATTTTCAATTTTATGATAAATTTATTAATTTTTATTATACTGAATTTATTACATTATCACAGCCAATTTGGCTGTGATAATGTAATAAATTCAGTATAATAATTCTGCATACTTTTAATCATGAAATATATGCATTTGTTAGTTCTATATGAAATAATGCATTTCAGGAAAAATAAATGATTACTCTCTCAAAGTATACTTTGCTAGTAAAGTATACTTTGCAATGTTGATGAAATATGCTACAGATAAGGAATTAGTAATTGAGTATTGTCACTCCATCATTTCTGAAGCTATTGGGTACATTTGTATTTCAAACTTTAATTAGGTACACTAAAATCACACTACAGTTAAGACATCAGCAGACAGCAATTATTGAACAGTTTGCTTCTAAATGGAAACATGTCTTGGCATTTCATTAGAATTGTCTCCGTGGAGACAATTCTAATGAAATACCAAGATGTGTTTTCATGGACAAATAAGAACAATATGCTATATTTGTGGTCTGTTTATTGTTTTCTTCAGCATGATAAAGGTACCACAATTTTTTCATTGCTTTTTGATGCTCACTAATTCTGATTTCAATTGGGTTTTTGGCAATTTTAATTGGCTATATAAGCAAATACGCAGCTTATCTGGAGCTCTGTCTATTTTTAATAACACTCCTGGGGCCCAATTCACTAAACTTTGTACTGTTTGTAAGTGCAAACTTAGAAACGTCTGATAATTGAAATTGATGGATTTACATTTATTGAGCATAGGCTGCAGACATATGCAGCCTATGCTCAATAAATGTAAATCCAATAATTGTTTACAAGAAAACGGTGTTAATGTGCAATTTACAGTCGATCATAAGTTTGCACTTACAAACATGTTTGTCGTACAAAGTTTAGTGAAACTGGCCCCAGACTGTGCAGATGCACAGGCTGATCTGGATAATGATGCCTGATAATGATCTATATTTCTTATTAGAAGCATGATGGAATTACAAACGGTGCAGATTCTGATCAGCCTGTGTGGATGCACAGGTTGATCTGGATCTGCACTGGTCGCAAAACCCGTCGTAAGACCCATTTCTCCAGTCACAGCCAGAAATTGTGGCTACTTGTATCGAGGCAAGATGATATATATCGTATTATACATATTAGTAAATACATGGTTAGTGCCGTCAAATATAAATAAAATATATTTGATTGAGCCTTCGACAGCTTTATTGGTTTATAAAGTTGTTGGGGTGAAACTGAATATATTTTGGATTCGACGACACTATCAATGTATTTAATTTATACCGCATCTAGAACTTTTGGCATCATTCACTAGTCAAGCGTCACAAATCTAGCGACGTCATTCAATGGAAAATGACGACGTCAACGGGAAGTCAAATCGGTTTTGTGTCTGATTAAATTGCCGTTTTATTTGCAATGCGCTTCAATATTGGCTGGCTTTAGATGTCACCGTTGTCATAGTAAGCATTACAATCATAACGGACATGTCTCTGTCGTTTCTTACTTCACATATACCGCTGATGTAAAAAACTAACAAAATCGAGCTGAACCCACAGAAATTTTTAAATCGGCTGCCATCTTGAATTTGCTGTTGTGACTGACCAATCAGAGGCCGCAGTTTGGTGTCGAAGGTAAACAAATAAAAGCTAAAACTGCACTTATACACAATTTATTCAACCCCCTTTATTATGCTACATGCACCAATGATTGCGGTATAAATAGAGGATATTCATATTTTTGCAACGAATATGACATATGTTCATCGAGTGGTGTGAAATGTCCATATTTCACGAGTGCCGTTAGGCATGAGTGAAATATGGACATGTCACACCACGAGATGAACATATATGTCATATTTGTTGCAAAAATATGAATATTCTATTTATTATATACCGCTCCATGGAAATTAGCAGTTTTTTAGACTGTATACGGTAATGAATGTGTATTTGCAGCCTATTTGCAGTCCGGCACTGCAGATGCGCGTTATGAATATAGATAGCGGAAGTAGTCGAATTTTCACCAGAAGTTGTTTATTTCATCGATGAGAACATATGACTTTTATTTACATTGTATAACTATGTATTTCATGGGTAGGTATATAATAAATATCTATATTATATATTACTACAGCCAACCTTGACTATTACATTGTCTGTGTTTCATTGATGGAATGGCAAACAGTGCAGAACCCATCTGTCCCATTTATTTAGTCACAGCCACATAATATTATGTTCAACAGGACTTCTTGTATCAAAGAAAGGTAACTGTGGATGATAACTTAACCCATTTCATGTTTTCTGATTTCTCATTTAAACCGTCTTTAGTGGTAACAACATATACTTGCAGAAATGTTTACCCTGTCCGTAAATTCATTATGGAAACGCCCATTCAACGTATTGCGTTTATATCGTAATACATTACTATCCGAAACTACAATGTAAATATAAGTAATACATCAATGGGCAGTTGTGTTTACTTGGCCCTTAGAATGCAGGAACCGAAAATAGTCGTCTGCTGATAATTCATATTTTGTCTTTTCTCTCAGTAAAAACATGGTTTGGCAGCATTTTAGAATCATTTCCATTGGAAATGATTCTAAAGTGCTGCCAAACCAAGTTTTTGATGAGAAAAATCGAAAAATAAAAAATATTCAGCAGACGACATAAAATAATTCAGCATTGGGTGCACAATACATTTGGTCTGTTTAAACTTTAAACAGACCAAATGTATTGTTCACCCCAGTAAACGCAACAGCCCATGGTTTTATTACTTATATTTACACTGCATTTTCTGATAGTTTCAAAACTGTAAATAACTAAATATTGCGTTAAAATTAGGAATAATCTTGTTTTACGTCATTTTGTCGCAATTCCTGGAACAGCGATGTTGCCGGTCAATAGCGTGCAGTTAGTGATAACCTCATGGAAATTAATCATGTCAAACGAACTTTAACCAACCAACAACATCGCGCGACGTCTCGTGTGTCTAATGTATTGTACTGGGATGTAAACGAAGTACGTCGAATGGGCGTTTGCATTATGAATGTATAGAAGGTGTAAATATTGTAGTACAAACAAAATTGGGTCTGTTTAAAGTTTGTGAGGATTCCTTAGGATACAGGGGACATCATTTGTGGCTGTGACTGGAGAAATGGGGCTTATGTGACCACTGTAGCCCCAGGTCGGCCTACGAATCTGTGAAGTCTGATATCAGTCTTGATATATTCTACAATGTTTGCCTTTCAGTCTGTAAAAATCACACTACTGATTACATCAACAGACAGCCATTATTGAATAGTTTGATTCAAAATGAAAACATTGTCTTGCGCATTTCATTAGAATTGTCTCCTTGGAGACAATTCTAATGAAATACCAAGATGTGTTTTCATGTAAATTAAGAAAAATATGCTATATTTGTGGTCTGTTTATTGTTTTCTGCAGCATGATAAAGGTAGCACAAAGTTTTTATTGCTTTTTAGCTCGACTATTCGAAGAATAAGTAGAGCTTATGTTGTCACCCCGGCGTCGGCGTCACCGTCACGCCTTGGTTAAGGTTTTTAGTCAAGCTTGTATATGTATATACTACTGGTCCTTCACCCACCATACTTGGACAACTTCATCTCCTAGTGATGTACATCAATAACCCCTGATCTATATTTGACCTTGACCTACATTTCCTCTTGAATTACTTGGTTAATTCCCCTTGGTTAAGGTTTTTAGTCAACCTTGGTTAAGGTTTTTAGTCAAGCTAGTACATTGAATACTATTGTGCATCCAGACACCATACTTTGACAACCTTTTCTCATAGGTATGTACATCAATAACCCCTGATCTATATTTGACCTTCACCTACATTTCCTCTTCAATTACTTACTTAATTCCTTTTGGTTAAGGTTTTTAGTCAACCTTCTATATGCAATACTACTGGCCCTACACCCACCATATTTGGACAACTTCATCTCCTAGTGATGTACATCAACAACCCCTGATCTATATTTGACCTTGACCTACATTTGTCACCGTCACGCCTTGGTTAAGGTTTTTAGTCAAGCTTGTATATGCAATACTACTGGCCCTACACCCACCATACTTGGACAACTTCATCTCCTAGTGATGTACATCAATAACCCCTGATCTATATTTGACCTTGACCTACATTTCCTCTTGAATTACTTGGTTAATTCCCCTTGGTTAAGGTTTTTAGTCAACCTTGGTTAAGGTTTTTAGTCAAGTTTGTATATGCAATACTACTGGCCCTACACCCACCATACTTGGACAACTTCATCTCCTAGTGATGCACATCAATAACCCCTGATCTATATTTGACCTTGACCTACATTTCCTCTTGAATTACTTGGTTAATTCCCCTTGGTTAAGTTTTTAGTCAACCTTGGTTAAGGTTTTTAGTCAAGTTTGTATATGCAATACTACTGGCCCTACACCCACCATACTTGGACAACTTCATCTCCTAGTGATGCACATCAATAACCCCTGATCTATATTTGACCTTGACCTATATTTCCTCTTGAATTACTTACTTAATTCCCCTTGGTTAAGGTTTTTAGTCAACCTTGGTTAAGGTTTTTTTTCAAGCTTGTACATTGAATACTATTGTGCATCCAGACACCATACTTTGACAACCTTTTCTCATAGGTATGTACATCAATAACCCCTGATCTATATTTGACCTTCACCTACATTTCCTCTTCAATTACTTACTTAATTCCTTTTGGTTAAGGTTTTTAGTCAACCTTCTATATGCAATACTACTGGCCCTACACCCACCATACTTGGACAACTTCATCTCCTAGTGATGTACATCAACAACCCCTGACCTATGTTTGACCTTGACCTACATTTAACCTTGAATTACTTACTTAATTCCCCTTGGTCAAGGTTTTTACTCGACCTTCGTTAAGCTTTTTACTCAAGCTTGTACATGGAATACTATTGTGCATACAGACACCATAATTGGACAACCTTTTCTCATAGTGATGTACATCAATAACCCCTGATCTATATTTGACCTTCACCTACATTTCCTCTTGAATTACTTACTTAATTCTCTTTGGTTAAGGTTTTTAGTCAAGCTTGTAGATGTAATACTCATGGCCCTACACCAACCATACTTGGACAACTTCATCTCCTAGTGATGTACATCAACAACCCCTGACCTATATTTGACCTTGACCTACATTTAACCTTAAATTACTTACTTAATTCCCCTTGGTTAAGGTTTTTACTCAACCTTGGTTAAGGTTATTAGTCAAGCTTGTAGATGGAATACTATTTGTGCATACATACACCATACTTGGATAACTTTTTCTCATAGGGATGTACATCAATAACCCCTGACCTTTATTTTACCTTCACCTACATTTAACCTTGAATTACTTGGTTAATGTTTATAGTCAAGCTTGTATATGGAATACTTCTGGGCCTACATCAACCATACTTGGACAACTTCATCTCCTAGTGATGTACATCAATAATCCCTGACCTATATTTGACATTGACCTACTTTTATCCTTGGATTACTTAGTTATCTCCCCTTGGTTACGGTTTTTACTCAAGCTTGTATATGGAATACTCCTGGGCATACAGCAACCATACTTGGAAAACCACGCACCTACGTCCAAGGTCAAGGTCACTGTTGAAGGTCAAAGGTCAAACCTATTGAAATTCCCTTCCGCTCTATATCTTCTACACCGATGCATGGATTATCAAATGCCTTGGCACAAATGTTTCTCAGGATGAGAAGGTGTGGCTCGATCAATAACCACGCACCTACGTCCAAGGTCAAGGTCATAGTTGAAGGTCAAAGGTCAAACCTATTGAAATTCCCTTCCGCTCTATATCTTCTACACCGATGCATGGATTATCACACTATGCCCAGGGTCAAGGTCACAGACTTGATGCGTTTGAAACCTTAACACTCGGCTAAATGGCTTATAATCAAAAATGCCTCGTTTTCTTTGGCTGCCAGTGGGGGTATTCGTGTGCCGATAGGCCACATTTCTAGTTTCCATTGGTTAATGTTTTTAGTCAACCTTGGTTAAGGTTTTTATGCAGGCCGCAGCCACCTTCTTTGTCGAGCTATGTGTACATCGACAACCCTCGTAGTCGAGCTATGCTGTTCTCCTACAGCTCTTGTTGATACTTGCTACTTCTGATTTCAATTGGTTTTTTTTGGCAATTTTGATTGGGTATTTAAGCCTACACAAGATCTACCCTGTTCGCCAGTGCATCAATGCTGCTTCAAACAAACAGTATATATCCATATTAGACTGCAGGAATGTGCAAGAAAATCAGAATCAAGCCCCCATGTCCGTAGTCGGGGCCACATTTGAGTTTCGCAGACACCATGTTCTCATTCGTTTTTACAGAAAACCTGGCGAGGATTTGACGTTGAAGCGTGGGCCACGTATAACGCAACCGAGGACACAATGACCGAGGTGTTCTTTAGACAGGTTAGTTTCTCTCTTGTGATCTTGTATTGATGTTTAACCCTTACTACGCCGAATTAAATGTTGTCGTCTGCTGGAAATTATTTATTTTCAATATTTCTCGACAAAAACCTGGTTTTGACAGAACATGAGAATCGTCTCCAATGGAGACGATTCTCATGTGCTGTCAAAACCAGATTTTTGTTAAGAATTAAATCAAAAATGAAAAACAGAGACGGCAATTTCCGTCAACAGCGTAGGAAAGGTTAAACTTTAATCGTTTCGACACTGCAGACATTTATCACTTGGATGTGGGTGGATCTGCACTTTTTTGGCAAGTAATTTTCATATTTAGGAGAAAGAAATGCCCCTTTTTATATGCCCGTTTCAAAAAACAGGACATATTATGTTTTCACCTTGTGGGCAGGTGGTGGGCGAGAGGGTGGACGGTCGGCTTGTCCACACAATAACTTGAGTTCTACTTAACGCATCGTAACACAATTTGGTATACATGTTTATCACGACAAGACGAAAAAACCAATTCATTTTCAAAAGTTTTGGATGACTTATTTTCCCATGACAGCCATTTTTCATTTTCGCCCTCGGTATCCTTGCCCACGCAATATCTCCAGTTCTACTAGACAGATCTTAACCAAATTCGGTATACGTGTTTATCACAGCACGACGAAGAAGCTTATCGATTTTTAATTTTCAAACTATCCTTGTCCAGTGCTCCAGATAAGGTGCGTATATGCGTAAATGCCCAATTAAAATTGCCAACAAACCCAATTTAAATCAGACGTATTGAGTATCAAAAAGCAATGAACAATTTGTGGTATCTTTATCATGCTACAGAAAACAATAAATACACCATAAATATAGCATATTTTCTTCATTTTTCCATGAAAACACATCTTGGTATTTAATTAGAATTGTCTCCAAGAAATACGAAGATGTGTTTTCATTTAGAAGCAAACTGTACAATAAGTGTGGTCTGCTGATGTGTAAACAGTTTTGTGATTCTATTTTACACAATTAAAATGTTGAAATACCCAATTGCTTCTGAAATGATGGAGTGACAATACTCAATTACTAATTCCTTATCTGGAGCCCTGCTTGTCTTAAGATATCTTAAGATCATAATCAAATTCACTATACATGTTGATCACAGCAAGACAAAGATTCTTATTGGTTTTTAGTGACTTATCTCTGCTTGATGACGGGCCTTGCCTCGACGGGTACATGCCCACTCAGTAGGCACAAACTGTTCTTTATATCAGAGACACCATCTGAGACATTTGCTTGCAAAATAAACATTCACTATTACCTCACGCATTAATTGACATTAATTGTTATTAATTATCGAAATTGCTGTCCGAAAATTTAGGGTCGCCAACCTGCAACCACCGGAATGCAATGTTCTCCGATGCTTTCTGTACACGCCACGGGGCAATGCTCTGATGATTTCTGTGAACGGAAGCAATTAAATGATCAGTACAATACAAATGTGTTACCTTATTATTGGAAAAATAATCCCTGTATTAATTGCAATACTTAAATCCAATTCACCAGATAATCCAAGTAGCGTGTGGAAAAATCGATTACTCCATGCTAACACGGTATTGCCAGTAGCTGTGTTCGCTTGGTGAGACATCATGTTTTTTTTTAACTGTTTTTTTTGCCACACGCAAGAATAAAACTGTCAAACCAATACTCCATTCACCGATTTGCATTATTATATACGCGTAAACGCAGGTCTGCCTCTACCAGTATTACCACCCATATTGCATCGGTTTTTTTTTTTCGATAATAATTTTACGTATTGAACTGATTCCAGATCTGCTCTGAAATGTATCTCAACTTTCAACTTCATTTACGGAAGATACTGATAGGACAGATTTTGAAAATCAATATTGGCAAAATACTATGATGTCTGCTCCGAAATTTATGTCGGTTTTCAATGTAATACAGAATTTGATTGTATTTTAATATCTGCCGCGAATTTGAATTCCAAATCCGAGACTTGATTTCACCGGACACATATTACACACGAAATTTGTGTGTTGCTTCGTGTAAACAAAAAATCTATAACGCTCAGCTGTGTCAAATGCCAGGTGTTTATCTGATGACATCATTCAGCGCGAGGCTGTAAACTGTGTGACCTTTAGGCTATGTTTTGAAATTGAACTGATTGGTCAATACGTTGTTTGATCTGTGCCACAAACGTCGGGGAACGTGCAACTTTTACCCTCGCATCAAGGGGCAAAATAACCAATTACATGCCGAGGAGACGCTATTATGTTTGCGGAAAATCTTAAATATTTTCCTTCTATGCGCTCAGAAGTATACGTCGTGACCACCATTTGAACCGTCTAGTCAAGACGGTTCAAATGAGTGGTCACAACATGTACTTTCATTGAGAAATAAAAAAAATGAAATATTTCATACCCGTAAAGGTGTAATCCGTCAATTTCCGAAAGGAATGGGTTAAAGATACATTCTCGATTATACGCAGATCTGTCGCCATATTCGCCGATATTGATTTCGAAAATATTTCCCGTAAATAGTGTTGAAAAGTTGACACAAAATTCAGAGTTCATGTGGAATTGTCGGTGACTTTAGATATGAAAGGAATGTTGGGTCGCGGCGTAATCGTCTGATGATGTGTGCGGTCTGGTTTCTGGCAGACTTCAAAATAAAATCAGGACCTTGTAGTATTCTTTGATGTTACAGTTCAAAGCATTTGGAAGATTTATGATCGCGGATTCGTGGTAGGAAGGAAATACATTTGCATTGGTTGCATAAATTATTGGATGAAATACTTGAATGAATGCGCGTGTCATTTGTGTTTACAATAACACCGGTATGGATTAATTTACTGATTCTTACGTGTTTCACCGGACCCGGGCCAGTTGTGTTACCGTAATGCACTACTCGTACATATACGGATATTAATTATTGCAAACATTTTTTTGCTGTCCGAAAACTTAGGGTTAACAAAATGTCCACATTTTTCACCTGTCCGAATTTTTAGAGAAACACAAAATAATTATTTTCTTGAAAAATAAGGGTGTCCGAATATTTAGGGTGTCCAAAAACATAGGGTCAGTACGGTACTATTTATTCTCTGTATTTATTTTTCGATGTGCAATGATCATACTTTATAATCTGTCAAAAATATTATTTTTTCAGGCGACACATTTACTTAGTATAAATAATAATATAGTATGACACATCAATAAAAATGACACCCAGCCAATATTGGCTTATGAGGCACTGCCATCATCCGTTCAATAAAATCATGTAAGACATATTTACATTTAAGAATATTTAGTTAAGCGCAGATTTAATCTGTATGACCTTAGCTGTTGATAGGCTGTTAACACATTTTTTCTCTTTTTTTTGGGGGGAGCCATCTCTCACAAACCGTACAATAATAGAATACATGTGCATCTTACAATTCAAGTTAACCCTTACTGTGCGCTAAACAAAAATTGTCGTCTGCCTATTTTTACTTTCATCATTTTTATTACTGAAAAAAAACTTGTTGTGACAGCATATTATTTTTGGCTTTGCAATGATGTATCAAGTTAGTTTCTTTACTACAGTTTGCAAATCCTGCCATAGCTTTCGGGTTCAAAGGGTTAAACACCAATAATTCCAGCACAAAAATATTTACACAATTCCCTAACATTTGATTGGTCCGTAGCAAGTCTCTGTCCAAAATTTATATCGCAGTAAACTCCTATGCCGAATTACTTTCCGTAACCGTCAGGCGCAGTTAAAATAATTCTTAAGAAAACGCAAAATAAACACATTTTCTTGATGAATTTATTTCAAATGCTGTAATTATAAGGAATGAATGGCATTTTTGTGGAATTTATCGGAGATATAAACTTGGAAAAGTCGCGAGAATACTGGACGAGGCCTTCCGGCCTTCGTCCAGTATTCCTGCGACTTTTCCAAATTTATACCCCGATAAATTCCATAACAATGCCATTCATTCCTCTAATAAACAAACAAATTATTTTTGGCTTTGCAATGATGTATCAAGTTAGTTTCTTCTCTACATGCATTCTTTGGGTATTTGGGTATTTTGTTCTCTATTTCATATCTTACCAGGATATTCCGGCAGACCTGCCAGCCACAGTTGGCCCCAGAAAGAAAAGGACTTCAGAGATTGTGGCCCCATACAGACTGATGGGTATATACATGCGGGCTGGACAGCCCCCGCCCGGTAGGGTACGTATCAAATTGTTGTACCTACTGTCTGTTTCACGAAACCTGCCCAAATTTTACGGCCATATAAACAATGCAAAAACAATATTTTTATGCCACCAGGTTTCAAAGAAACGGGTGGCATATAGTGTTTGGACCGTCCGTCTGTCCGTCTGTCCGTCCGTCCGTCACACTTTTCGGTTAACCACTTTGTCACAGTTTCTCAAATATGCTGCAGGTGACATCCGCGTTTGACAGACGCATTTCTTGTTTTGGATAATATTAAATTAAAGCAAAATTTAATAAGGCCACATAAAATAAATTGATTGATTATCATCCAATTTTGTGAAAAAATGGGGCGGGTGGGCGGTTTTTATTTTTTATTTTTATTTTCAGGCAATACCAGGAAGAGTGAGTGAGTGAGTGAATAGGGTTTAACGTCCGCTTTTCTGACATAGAGGTACAAGCCTCAGGGAGTCTACACGCAGACGGGTCAACGGGGTCGAGTCCCGTATCCACCTGTCCAAGGGGGGTAAATCCCAACTTCAGAACTCAATATTTACAATCAAAATATATATTCAGTCCTGAAATTAGAACAACCTGATCTGGTGCCAGGCCCTCGCCACACCAGCATCATTTATCCCATCCCCTAAAAGTAATAGGATTAGCGCTAATCTTACTTTTATATATGGGGCATAGCCCGACTCAACTCTCACATACAAGAAAGCCAAAAATGCACATGAGGGCCAAATCCGGTATAGTGGGTTCCGGAAAGTATGAACCCAATCGTTAAGCCAGTTTAGTCGCCTTTTACGACAAGCAATGGCTACTGCAGACTATTCTCAGGATCAGTTGATCCCGCCCCGGTGCCTGCACGGGGCTACCAGGAAGAGACAATTAAGGGCTAGATTATCAGATATGCAAATCTGATTTGTAATATCATTGTTATATTGAAGTGTTGCTAGCCATGTATCTACTTTCCTGCAAAATTTGGTAAATGATTTGCTGTGTTGCAAGCTGACATTAGGATTTACATTAGGATCTGGAACGCATCTTCCTGAACTGATTGTGTTTCACTATCTGATTTGTCATCTTTTTGTTGGTAAATTCCACAAAGCGTCCTTAGCAGCCAATTGCGTCACATAATTTAACGTTTGAACTAATTTGTGTAAAGTTGTCTTTTTTGTGACCGATGTATGCCGAGACATTCGTCCGATTAATGGTATCGTCCGCTAACGGACACCCATCCAACGATTCATTTACAAAATCATTATACAAATGAGAGAACATCGAGTTTAGCGCCAGCCTTTACACCAATCCAGTCTTTGTGGTCTTTGTATTTGACTACGACAAAACATAACATTTACTGCAGAAAACGAAACTAGCAGTGCAGAAAATGATGGCAGAATAATTGATCACCATGCAATCATACCGACACTTTATTTAGTACTATATATTACCACAAAGCGCCTGCCTGAGAAACATTGGAAAATTTTTAGATTCTTTTTTTTTTGGCGACGGGCGCAATTAAAAATGTTGGGGCATAGAGATATAAATTTTGGTCGCTCCCGCTTGTGATATAGTCGGCACATTGGCGTATGTGTGTGCGGCCGAGGTTAAAGTTCTTATGCCCCCTTTGCGATAGCATATTGCGTTGATGTATTGCTGTCTGTCCGTCCATCCGTCTGTGTACATTTACTTCAAAAATTTGTGGGAGTTTCTCCAACATGTAATATTTTCAATATTACGCGAAGGATTGCTTCGATACATGGACACTTGAATCACCTGAAGATTTGTCACGCACTCGCATCACCATTAATACGACTTCACCATTGTCACCTTCGAAATGTCGCTGTAACACTTAGCCATTTTGTTAAGTCAAAAAGTTTGTAGGAGTTTCTCCAGTTAGAGTCTAATATGCCACGGGGGCATATCCATTTTTTACAAACATAATGTCTAGTTATACCCCCCGCAACGAGTTGTGGGGGGGGTATACTGGAGTCAGGTTGTCCGTCCGTCCGTCCGTCCGTCCGTCCGTCCGTCCGTGCGTCCGGGCAGACATTCGGGTACTTATGTGGCTAGCCCCACAGGGTTATGGACTTGTTAAAGGATAGGGTTGGTTACGATTAGCCACCTAAAAAATCGTTTTATGTGGCTAAAAATCGTTTTATGTGGCTAATATTTAACATGTGATAAGCCACATAGTTACCTGAAAGTAAAGATGTCCGTGCGTGTGTCCGTCCGTGCGTCCGTAAACTTAACATCAGAGAAATATTGTTATAACTTCTATTTCCTTCATCTAAAATGCTTGATATTTCACACATGCATTCCTGTAAGGCTCTACTACCATGCTGTACCAAATCCACGACCGTCCAACCCCCGCAAATCCCAAGGTCAAGGTCAAATACTTAGTCCGTAAACTTAACATCAGAGAAATATTGTTATAACTTCTATTTCCTTCATCTAATGTGCTTAATATTTCACACATGCATTCCTGTAAGGCTCTACTACCATGCTGTGCCAAATCCACGACCGTCCAACCCCCGCAGATCCCAAGGTCAAGGTCAAATACTTAGTCACTTTACAAAACTTAACATCAGAGAAATATTGTTATAACTTCTATTTTCTTCATCTAAAATGCTTAATATTTCACACATGCATTCCTGTAAGGCTCTACTACCATGCTGTGCCAAATCCACGACCGTCCAACCCCCGCTGATCCCAAGGTCAAGGTCAAATACTTAGTCTCTTTACAAAACTTAACATCAGAGAAATATTGTTCTAACTTCTATTTCCTTCATCTAAAATTCTTAATATTTCACACATGCATTCCTGTAAGGCTCTACTACATGTACCATGCTGTGCCAAATCCATGACCGTCCAACCCCCGCTGATCCCAATGTCAAGGTCAAATACTTAGTCTCTTTACAAAACTTAACATCAGAGAAATAAGTTATAACTTCTATTTCCTTCATTGAAAATTCTTATTATTTCACTTGTGCATTCCTCTAAGGTTGTACTATCATGCTGTGACAAATCTAACGACTTTCCAACTCCCGCTGATCCAAGGTCAAGGTCACATACTTAGTCTCTTTACAAAACTTAATCATCAGAGAAATATGTTATAACTTCTATTTATCTTTCATTGAAAATTCTTAATATTTCATATGCTGTGACAAATCCCCGCTGATCTCTGAGGTCAACGTCACATACATACCGTATAACCTCGAATTAACAGCCCCCCCCCCCCCCCCCCCCCCCCCCCCCCCCCGCCCCCCCCCCCCCCTCCTAATAAACGCCCCCCCCCCCCCCCCCCCGCCCCCCCCCCCCCGCCCCCCCCCCCAAACAAAAAAATTAATATAAAAATTTAGCAATGACCGCCAATCAAACACAAATAAATACTTAAATCATTATTTGTGTTTGAAATTGGCGGTGCTTGGTAATTTTTTTTTTTTTTTTTTTTTTTTTTTATACTGGCTAATAAACGCCCCCCCCCCCCTTTTGTAAAAGTAAAATGTAATGTCGGGGGGGGCCGGGTGGGCGTTAATTCGAGGTTATATAAAAAATAGTCTCTTTACAAAACTTAACATCAGAGAGAAATCGGTTATAACTTCTATTTCCTTGCTCGGATCTGCTTCACATTTCACACACTCATTGCTCCAATGACATCTACCACCCTGTGACAAAATAAACGCGCCCCCCGCCCCCCCCCCCCCCCCCCCCCCCCCCGCTTTGTAAAAAAAATGTAACGCCTCTG
Source organism: Conchocele bisecta (assembly GCA_029237695.1). NCBI lineage: Eukaryota > Metazoa > Mollusca > Bivalvia > Lucinida > Thyasiridae > Conchocele > Conchocele bisecta. The sequence continues at coordinate 11,776,521 of CM055275.1, read as the reverse complement.
GGGCGTTAATTCGAGGTTATACGGTAGTCTCTTTACAAAACTTAACATCAGAGAAATTTGTTATAACTTCTATTTCCTTGCTCGGATCTGCTTCACATTTCACACACTCATTGCTCCAATGAACCTCTACCACCCTGTGACAAATTCACGTTTATGCCGCTCGCGCTAATCCCAGAGTCAAGGTCACAAGCCCACACACTTGGAAATTTTTACATATTTTAGGGGTACCTGGGCCCACGCGGGGGGTATTCCGTAAGCCTCGCTTACTGACCAATCTAGTTCATATAAAAAAACAACAAAAAAAAACAACAAAAAAAAACAACCAAAAAACACGCTCTTTTCAAAAAGTGGACTAATCTGAAAATCATTTTGTGACAATTGGATTAGCTGGAAAATTGACATATCAAAACCCATTCCAGTGATTTAGGGGTGAAAGGGTTATGGCTATGACGACACATAGAGATATGTATTCATCTATGTTTCAGCCGGCTATGACGACATATAAACATGTGTTCGGCTACACGCCCGGTCATCCAGATGCGGACGTCTATGATATCTCCATGTGCTATGACTTGGGCCACCATTACTCCTACATATCCCTCACTACAGAAGGTAACAGTACCGATAAAATGACTTTAGGCCATATAATTTGAAATAGCAGATCTCTCATCCAAAATTAGATTAACATAGATCAATGTTAGACTTTTGTGTGAGCTTTTTTAGCTTTTTATGTATATCAGTCATATAAGAAAAGCTAAGGAAGGGGTTTCATTGAAGCTTAGAAGAAAAAAAGTAAATAGAAAAAAAAAGTTGTGTATTTGCTTAAATACTCGATTAAAATTGCCAAAAACCCAATTGAAATCAGAAGTAGCGAGTAAAAATCTTATGGTACCTTTATTATGCTACATAAAACGATAAACAGACCACAAATATAGCATAGTTTTCTTATGTTCCATGAAAACACATCTTCTAAAGACATGTTTTCATTTCGAAGCAAACTATTCAACAATTGCTGTCTGTTGATGTGTAAACAGTAGTGCGATTTATTTTACCCAATTTAAATTTTGAAATACCCAATTGCTTCAGATATGATGGAGTGACAATACTCAATTACTAATTCCTTCTGGACCCTGCATGTACTAAATTATCATAATAACTGACTTCCCCAGGTAATTTTATGTATTTTTATGAATTTTATGTCTATTTTGTTACCATTAAAGCCCATAGAAATTTTTAAAAAAAAATACTATAAAAAGTGTTTTCATCATGCCCTGGTGGTAAGGTGGTTTATTGAAGATATGACGATACTGGACTTGATGGGTTGTTTCTATTTTTCTATTTTAATATCAATTATAATTGGCTTATCCCCTGGAGCCTTGGTAATGATCCACGGTTGCGGACCCCTACAGATCGGTTGCATCACATCCCCGGAACAGTTTTTATTTCTAGAAGTCAAAATAGAGAATATTAGGTTAGTGCCGTGAATGGGAAAAAATATCTGGCAAGGCTCAAGAATTTCTTTATTTCTCATCAGAAGTATATGTTGTGACCACTCATTTGAACCGTCTCGCCGAGACGGTTCAAATGAGTGGTCACAACATATACTTTGGTTGAGAAATAAGGAAAATAGATATAGAATAGTAGGTTAGTGCCGTGAATGGGAAAAACTATCTGGCAAGGCTCAGGAAACGGGATGGGCGAGGCTCTGTTTCACGGCACATACGCACTGTGTTGACGGGATAATGCTGCATTTGGACTTGTTTTGGACAACAACTAGGTCCAGAGTGAAGAGTTTTGGGTCGATTTAAGAAGCTTATTTATCAAAATTGTCATATTGCAATACGCTCGGCGTCGCGTGAACGTGCTTTATGAGTATGGCATTTGAATAATATAATGTCTGCTCATATATGCCCTTAATATGGCGATCACGGACCGCATTCGTGCCCTGAATATGGCGATCACAGATCTCATTTATGCCCTGAATATGGCGATCACGGACCTCATTCGTGCCCTGAATATGGCGATCACAGATCTCATTCGTGCCCTGAATATGGCGATCACGGACCTCATTCGTGCCCTGAATATGGCGATCACAGACCTCATTCGTGCCCTGAATATGGCGATCACGGACCTCATTCGTGCCCTGAATATGGCGATCACAGACCTCATTCGTGCCCTGAATATGGCGATCACGGACCTCATTTATGCCATGAATATGGCGATCAAGGACCTCATTCGTGCCCTGAATATGGCGATCACAGACCTCATTCGGGCCCTGAATATGGTGATCACGGACCTCATTTATGCCCTGAATATGGCGATCACGGACCTCATTCGTGCCCTGAATATGGCGATCACAGACCTCATTCGGGCCCTGAATATGGCGATCACAGACCTCATTCGTACCCTGAATATGGCGATCACGGACCTCATTTATGCCCTGAATATGGCGATCACAGACCTCATTCATGCCCTGAATATGGCGATCACAGACATCATTTGTGCCCTGAATATGGTGATCACGGACCTCATTCGTGCCCTGAATATGGCGATCACAGACCTCATTCGTGCCCTGAATATGGTGATCACGGACCTCATTCGTGCCCTGAATATGGCGATCACGGACCTCATTTGTGCCCTGAATATGGCGATCATGGACCTCATTTGTATATGGCGATCACAGACCTCATTCGTGCCCTGAATATGGCGATCACGGACCTCATTCGTGCCCTGAATATGGCGATCACAGACCTCATTCGTGCCCTGAATATGGCGATCACGGACCTCATTCGTGCCCTGAATATGGCGATCACATACCTCATTTATGCCCTGAATATGGCGATCACGGACCTCATTCGTGCCCTGAATATGGCGATCACGGACCTCATTCGTGCCCTGAATATGGCGATCACGGACCTCATTCGTGCCCTGAATATGGCGATCACAGACCTCATTCGTGCCCTGAATATGGCGATCACGGACCTCATTCGTGCCCTGAATTATGGCGATCACGGACCTCATTCGTGCCCTGAATATGGCGATCACAGACCTCATTCGTGCCCTGAATATGGCGATCACGGACCTCATTTATGCCCTGAATATGATCACAGACCTCATTTATGTAAAGAAGAACCTTGCTGGCTCCAAAAAGGGGGATGAGGAGGGGGGGAGGACCCATTGAACCTCTCCTGACGACGGCCTTGCGGGAATGCACCTGTATGTGTAGAGTACATTCAAAACTAAAGTTATAATAAAAATGTTCAGCAATGAAGGGTAATATCCTGATCTAGTGCAAGGTACCCTTACTATTGGATCACTTGGCCGCAGTAAGATTAATTTCATGATTTGCCTGAATCTAACACACTTGACCCTTTGGACCCGAAAGCCCGTATAGCGGTTTATGCAAACAGTGCAGATCCTGATGAGACGGCTCGTTACGACGGCTCATTACGAGCCGGCTCATCTGGATCTGCACTTTTTGAAAGTAATTTTCATATTTTTGAGAGAAAAAATACCGCCTTTTCATAAATGGACTAGTCTGAAATCCATTTGTGACGGTTGGATTGGTTGCAAAATTAACATATCAAAATCCATTCCAGTTACTTAGGGGTGAAAAAGTTAAGTTGCCTGTGTGATGGGTTAAAATTGTGAGGTTTCACTGTATTTTCAGGTTCATACGAGGCGGACGTGCTACATTCGAAGAAACATTTCTACGCATCTCTGCGATCGGCATTGGCAAGGGGAGCGAATGTGTCGGTGACTCTAATTGCTCAACTCCTTGTAAGTCATTAGTTGCGAACAGTAAGTTTTCACCCTATTTATGCTGAGGATACACCTTAATGTTTGCGGAAAATCCTCAATATTTTCCTTCTATGCGCTCAGAAGTATATGTCGCGACCACCATTTGAACCGTCTCGTCGAGACGGTTCAAATGAGTGGTCACAACATATACTTTCATTGAGAAATAACAAATAAAAATAAAATATTTAATAAATTTCATACCCGTAAAGGTGTATTCTGAAAAGAATGGGTTAAAATCTACTCGCGTACCGTCCGTAGCGGAGTTACAATTCCACATAGAGTCGACAAGGTTTAGTCTATTTAATTTTGCCTTTCTGGAAAATGGACCCCATCTTAGCTTTTACATATTAAATTTTTCTGCCACTGACCAAGTCACTTGTTGATTCTAGGTTAAATTTACTTTATCAGGTCATCTACATTATGTAAATTTATGTCATAATTACTGGAATATGTTTTTGTCGCGCTTGCTTTAGCAAAAGACGCGACTATAGATAGTCGCCGCTTTTTCCGTCGCTGGCTCATCTGTTATATATATTAGGTGATAAATATTTTAGTTATAATTTAGGTGATAAATATTTTAGTTATAATTTAGGTGATAAATGTACATATTTTAGGTGGAAGATGACCCATATGAGACGAAGAAGGTGCGGGTGTATTTTAAGCTCTTAGATAGCATTGCTGGCTTCAAGGTCAAAGGTAACTTCCAAGGTCAAAGGTAACTGCCAAGGTCACATAATGAACACCTTCAATATTCCACCGTCTGTATATGTGGCTGTGACTGGAGAAATGGGGCTTGTGGGATTTGTGACCAGTGTAGCTCGTGATCAAATAGCATACACCTGTAGCCTAAAAACAATCTATTTTTGCTTGTTAGACGCATGACGAGTGTTTCATTAATGGAATGGCGAAGAGTGCAGATCCTGATCAGACTGCTAATGCTGATCTGGATCTACACTGGTCGCAAAACCCATAATCCCCATTACTCCTGTCAGAGCCATATAATATGACCTTGCTATTGATGTCTGAAGCTTTGCACTGTATTTACAACCAGTTTAGAGAATATTACATGATTTAAATGTACATGCCCACTCAGTAGGCACAAAATGTTCTTTATGGGAATTAAATAATTGTATTATTGTGTCGCTATTCCACCAGTTCTAAAAATTACGAGTGCCCGCTATACAGATATAATCATTTAGTAATATAATCATTTATTTTACTGTGACGCGCGGTGGTATCAGACTATTTTCATAAGCAAATAAGGCATGGTATTTTTGAATTACTTATACTAATTAAATGCGTCACCTGAAAAAATAGTATTTTCGACAGATTATAAAGTATGATCAATGCACATCAAAAAATAAATACAGAGAATAAATAGTAATGTCTGTTAGTATTTTAATGAAACATGGCTATCGCCCCTGATATCATTGTGGAAATTTAGCCAGAAAATGTCTCTGATATAAAGAAAAAGTTTGTGCCTACTGAGTGGATATGTACCTTTAATATGGTGTTTACTGATTTCATAAGAAACGAGGCTATGCCGAGTTTCTTATGAAATCAGTCGATACATTTAATAAATATATTAATTCAACACACGTTAGATTCCATTTATTGCATAAACACAGCGCCATAAATTGTAGTTGTGCTGATCACTTTAACATGTTTTCTGTTGAGACCTCATTTGCATATGTATTACACTGGTGTCCGGTGTGGAGAGGTTCCACTGTTTATTGTAACACTACAGGCTACCCAGTGATTCTGGAGGCATTTCATATTTCCTCCTAACTGTTCGCGAGACGTAATTGACGTCCCCTTTTAACGTCATTTCCGTCAAAGAAACAATTCATACGCTAACGTCACAATTGTCAATTTTGACAACGTAAGTCATTATAAGCTAGTCTAAGAGCAAATTTCACTTTTTTTCGAAGAACATGTAATATACAATTTATTCCACTACCATTTTGAAATACCAGATTTATTTCCCTTGACATCTGTAAATCCGATAAAGAAACTCATGCAGATTTATTTCCCGGAGACATCTGGAAATCTGACAAAGAAACTTGTGCTCCACACTCGTTTATCAGATTTCCAGATGTCAAGTGGAAATAAATCCAGTATTTCAAAATGGTAGTTGAATAAACTCTATTTATATCCCCAGGAGGAAATGGGCAAGATGTTGGGCCCTCGCTGGAAACGGCCATATCGTCACTGAAGGCAGCTATAAGCTCGGACAAAGGCCTTAACTTTGATGTGCAGTATCCACATATTGAACAAGTAAGTTGCCTTGTATCATATCACACTGCATCTGTTCTAATAAACGTCCCAGGGCTATGCAATAGCCAGAGCCTGAAAAAAACGAGGCAACAACATTGGTACGGCGAACGAGCGGATCGAGGGAGTTTGGTATTAAAGGGAGGGGGGTCCCGACGCTTTTATGATGAAAGCATAAAATAATAATGAAAACATCCAGAAAATATCACCGAGGCAACTCTCAACGTGGCTACGGCGCTGTAATAAACGTCCCAGGGCTATGCAATTTTCTGAAATAGTTTTTAGATTATAATTGGGTTAAAATACACAAATTTGCATTTTGAGATTACATACTATGTTAAATTAACCCTTACACCGCTATCTTAATTTTTTGTCGTCTGCTGTTTATTTTCCATTTTTATCATCAAAAATATGCATTGACAGCACTTTAGAATAATTTACAACATGCTTTGACAGTACTTCAGAATCATTTCCATTGGAAATGATTCTGAAGTGCTGTCAACCATGTTTTTATTTAGAAATAAGGCAAGATATAAAAGCAACAGCAGACAACAATTGCTGTGTGTAGTGGTCTAAGTGTTAAAAGAAGTTGATATATAGAAGGGGTGCTACTATTAGGGGGGTGGGGGTTCTCCTAATAGAATAAATGCATTATTAGGGCTATTACAATAAATTAATTCTCCAGGAGCAAACCGGCAGATGTGGAATGGTATTGTTTGATCATTTCACAACACAATTTGCCACCAGATCAGGTTAATATTCTACTGGGCTGAATATATAGTTGTTTTATTCGACTTTAAAGCTCTTTGCCGTTCCGTGTTTTGCAGAATTTCCTGGTGACCAAAGACTCGCTGTGGGAGATTTCGTCCTCGAAGACACAAAACCAGTCGACTGGCTCCCCATCCCACAAGTACGGCGCAGGTACGCAAAGTTTTGGTTTAAACAATATGTACCGTAATAACCCTATATATTCGGACACAATTTATTCTCAAAAACACATATATATATACTGTACCTGATTAAATCTCCGATTTTGTTTGCGTTGAGCTTCAATATTGGCTGACTCCACAGTTGTCATAATAAGCATTATAGGAATGAATGGCCTTTTTGTGGAATTTATCGGGGTATAAACTTGGAAAAGCCACTTTCGCAATTGGTGATAAAAATAAACAATTGGCGATAAAAAATTACAATTTTCGAAAAAAATTTTTTTTTTTTTTTTTTTTTTTTTCGAAATTTGTCATTTTTTATCGCCAATTGTTTATTTTTATCCTATTGGTTATTATAGGAATTAATGGCCTTTTTGTGGAATTTATCGGGGTATAAACTTGGAAAAGTCGCGGGAATACTGGACGAAGGCCGGAAGGCCTCGTCCAGTATTCCCGCGACTTTTCCAAGTTTATATCCCCGATAAATTCCACACAAAGGCCATTCATTCCTTATAATTCCAGCTTTTGAAATAAATTCATCAAGAAAATGTGTTTATTTTGACAGACGGCAGCCATTTGTTTACATTGACAGCACTGACAGCGCACCTGTAGAAAGTAGTTTGGCGTGGGAGTTTACTGGGATATAAATTTTGGACAGAGACTTGCTACGGGCCAATCAAATGTTAGGGAATTGTGTAAATATTTTTGTGCTGGAATTATTACAATCATAATGGACATGTCGGTTACGTTTGTTACATCGTATATACTGTAAAAATGGACAAAATTCAGCTGAATCGACAGCGATTTCGCCGCCATCTTGAATTCGCTGTTGAGACTGACCAATCAGAGGCCGCAATTAGGGGTCAAAGGTGAAAAAATAAAGGCAAAAAACAGCACTTCATGTATATTAGGCTACTTCATGTATATCAGGTTACTTCAGATATAAACAGCATTTATTCAACCCCCTTTATTATGCTACATGGAGCAATGGTTGCGGTATAAAAGCTTTTACGCATATGTGAATTCTTCTTTTTAAATTGCTTGTTAGAAGCACGACGTGTGTTTCATTGATGGAATGGCAAACAGTGCAGATCCTGATCAGACTGTGCGGATGCACAGGCTGATCTGGATCTACACTGGCCACAAAACCCATGAGCCCCATTTCTCCAGTCACAGCCATAACAGACAATACAATACCAGGGCTGCAGATAAGGAATTAGTAATTGAGTAGTGTTAGTCCATCATTTCTGAAGCAATTAAGTATTTCAAAATTTGAATTGGGTCAAATTAAATCACACTACTGTTTATACGTCAACAGAAAGCAACTATTGAATAGTTTGTTTCGAAATGATTCTGAAATATTTGACAGAGTTGTCAAGTAATGATGCAAATTTATTTCCTGAATCTTAATCAATTATTAGTACTAATTTTGTTGCTTTTAGAGCGTGAGTCTAAATGACTAGTGTGGTGAGGGCTGGATATTTATTTTTCATGTAAATATTCAGTTCTGGGGGCTGTTTCTCTAAACTTTGTATGACTGAAATGTTCGTAAGTGCAAATTTAGGATCGTCTGGAATTTATTGAGCATATGTAAATCCAATAATTGTTTACAAGAAAACATTGTTAATGTGAAATTTACAGACTATCAGAATTTTGCACTTACGAACATTTTAGTCGTACAAAGTTTAGTGAAACGGCCCCGGGGATTTTTCCAACATCCTAACAGGTGAAATATGGGCTTCGAGCCATTAACCCGGCCTAAAATGTGAAGGGTTACATACATAATTCACACCGTTGATTTGTATTACAGGTTCCATGGTAGGCCTGGCCATTGGGATGCTGGTCGTAGGCGCGATTCTCGGGCTGTTGGCTGCGTATGTTATATACAAGAAAATCGACACGTCTGTGCCTTATAAGATTACTGACTAGACACCCTATCAGGGGGCCGTGTCACTAAACTTTGTACGACTAAAATGTTTGATAGTGCGAAATTATGATAGTCAGAGTCTGTAAATTTCAATGGGGTCTGGCAGTACTACCAGGGCTCCAGATAAGCTTTGTGTCTAAAGTTCCACTCTCTCACTCTGTGTAATGATAATTCCAGATCTGGAATGGAATCATCATTATATAGAGTGAGAGAGTGGATATCAGAGCTCCAGATAAGTTTTGTGTCTAAAGCGTACTATACCCCCTGATTTCAAAATCATTGCGTATTTTACTTTCACAAATGGGTTTTTGATTTTCGTCATAGGGAACACATGATAAAAACAAACATAAAATGTAAACATTCACTTATTTGAGTTGCAAAAAGCAAACACTGTTTTTTGCAGCTCAACTAAGTGAATTTTCAACTTTCTGACATTACTTTCACTACTCAATTTGAAAATCAATGCGTATTTTCACATTGCTGTGCGTATTTTGTACTCCCACTTTTGATAATCAATGCGTATTCAGCTAAAATAGTTGTGTAAAATACGCCAATACGCACCTTATCTGGAGCTCTGTACTAATGTCTGTTCACAGTCTTACTTACAAACATTTTAGTCGTACGAAGCATAGTGACACGGCCCCGATGTCACTTTACTTGCTATAGCTGTTTCTTATCGCTATGAAATCCATATTTTTCAAATTTTTACATGTACATGTATATGTAATACAATTATAATCATCGTGTGACGGTGATTATATACCGGTGTCACACTCTCAAAGAATATTTGACATTTTAATGAGGAAAACATTTGATGGAGAGGCAAATGTTTGATGTAGAGGAAATTATTCTGTGGACAGAAAAATGTTCTGTGATACCAGCGTACCCGGACACTGAAGTGTATACATAGAGAATAGTAGGTTCGTGCCGTGAATGGGAAAAATATCCGGCAAGGCTGAACAATTTCTTTATTTCTCATCAGAAGTATATGTTGTGACCACTCATTTGAACCGTCTCGCCGAGACGGTTCAAATGAGTGGTCACAACATATACTTTGGTTGAGAAATAAGAAAAATAGATAGAGAATAGTAGGTTAGTGCCGTGAATGGGAAAAAATGTCTGGCAAGGCTTAGGAAACGGGATGGGCGAGGCTCTGCCGAGCACATCCCGTTTCCGAGCCGCGCCAGATATGTTTCCCATTCACGGCACTAACCTACTATTCTATTTATCCCGTCAACACCTACTAATGGCTTTAAAATGCAAACAAAATAATCCCAGCCACCGCACATATTCATACGCAGTGATTAGGTTGTATTGACAGGATATCAAAAATGTTTCACGGCACATACGCACTGTGTTGACGGGATACTTATTATTATCCCCTCGCCGATAGGCAAGACACGATATAGCATTAGTCCATGTACATACGTACGTTAGTAACACCTTTCATTTTTCAATAACTCATGAATCGCTTTGTTTTGCATACGACCCACCGCCCAAGGTCAAGGTCACTATGGAGTTGTGTTCACCTTGTGTTAACAAAAAAAAAATTTCCCGCTTCACGGATTTTTATAATATTTGGCTTCATGTGGGTCATGGGATGTAGCTTTGTTTTGCATACGACCGACTCACGACAAGGTCACTGAGGACTTCACCTCGTTTGCAAGGCAAAAATGTTAGTTTTTCTTCTTTTTGCAACAACTCTTGAACCGCTTCACCGTTATTGGTAATATTTGACCACAATGTGTGTATAGGGATGCTACTTTGTTGTGCGTACGACCCACGTCTGACCTCCCAAGGTCAAAGTCATTGAGGACTTGTGTTCACCCTGTTTGTAAGGCAAACATGTTGTTTTTCTTTTTTTGATAACTCGTGAACTGCTTCACTGATTTTCATAATATTTGGCCACAATGTGTGTCTAAGGATGCTGCTTTATTTTGCATTCGACCCATGTCTGACCACCCAAGATCAAGGTCACCGAGGACTTGATTTGTTTTTTTTATTAATATTATTAATGCTGCCAGTGAGGGGATTAGCTTCGTTTAACGATGCCAGTTCTTGTTCTTACTAGCTTACTACCGGTAGCATGCTCAAGTTGAAATTACATGAATTAGCTGAATCTCATTTTATCACATGAAAACCTCGTTATGACGTGCTGTAACCCATTTCATAAATGTGATATGACACACTTGTAATAACACCTTAATTATGTATTCGTATTATGCGCTAATGTATTGGAATCAAATAAAATGTAGACATTCCAAATGATGTCACTAATGGCACACTTCCACAGGCTCAATAAGTACCTTTATTTATGCCAAAAAAATAATTTTATTTCTTATTTGCCTCATCGAGTTTTGTGCGACTGTGAACGTTGTTTATGGCACCTAAGGCTAGTCTAGCTTCAGGGGCCCGTTTCACTAAACTTTGTACGTCTAAAATGTTTGTAAGTGCAAACTTAAGATTGCCTGGAAATTTCAATTGATGGATTTACATTTATTGAGCATAGGCTGCACAGCCTATGCTCAATAAATGTAAATCCAATAATACAAGAAAACATTTACAGACTATCATAATTTTGCACTTACGGACATTTTAGTCGTATGTAGTTAGTGAAACTGGCCCCGGATGTATAGCCGTTACGGGAGATATTGGGCTTATAGAGTATGTTTTATTTAGTGTTGTTCATATATGGGGCTGTGACTGGAAAATTTGCGACCAGTGTAGATCCAGATCAGCCTGTGCATCAGCACAGTCTGATCAGGATCTGCACTGTTCGCGTTTCCATTAATGAAACACCTGGGGCCCGTTTCACTAAACTTTGTACGACTAAAATGTTTGTATGTGCAAAATTATGATAGTCTGTAAATTTCACATTAACAATGTTGTCTTGTAAACAATTATTGGCTGTAATTATTGCAGCCTATGCTCAATAAATGTAAATCCATGAATTGAAATTTCCAGACGATACTAAATTTGCACTTACGAACATCTTAGTTGTACGAAGTTTAGTGAAACAGGCCCAGATCATAATCTGCACTGTTCGCCATTCCATCAACAAAACACCTGTCCTGCTTGTAACGAGCAATAAAGATGGTTATTTAGATACAGATTTGTGCTATTTGGTCAGGAGCTACACTGGTCATAAATCCCGTAAGCCCCATTTCCCCAGTCACAGCCAGACATTCCAGAATTACATGTAATATTTAAATGAGATAATATCATAATTATGCTATTTAAAGCTTAATGCTTATTAGGACCCCGCCGAAAATCGGTGGAGCCCTATAGGTTTCACTCTGTCTGTTTATTTAATTGAAAGTGTTTGTAAGTTTCTCAAATCACCTATAATTTCTGTTTGCCTTCAGCTAATATCTTCATATTGCACACATGCATTACTTAGTAACTATACATCATTCCACGTTAATATAATTACCCTCGCTACTGATCGTACATTCGTCCGTCTGTCTGTTTATTTATTGAAAGTTTTTGTAACGGTTTCTCAAATAGGGGCCCTAAGAGACGATTCTAAAGGACTCCCAACTTGCCATTTTTGATGAAGGAATAACACAATTTCACACCTTAACTGGAGCTCTGACAGACTGAAGTTTATATAAGCCAATACTTATGTCCGGTCTCCAACACTGTATAATTCCGGCACAAAAATATGTACACAATTCCCTAACATTTGATTGGCCCGTAGCAAGTCTCTGTCCAAAATGTATATCCCAGTGAACTCCCACGCCGAACTACTTTCCGTAACCGTGAGGCGCAGTTAAAATAATTCTTAAGAAAACGGAAAATAAACACATTTTCTTGATGAATTTATTTAAAATGCTGGAATTATAAGGAATGAATGGCCTTTTTGTGGAATTTATCGGGGATATAAACTTGGAAAAGTCGTGGGAATACTGGACGAGGCCTTCCGGCCTTCGTCCAGTATTCCCGCGACTTTTCCAAGTTTATACCCCGATAAATTCCACAAAAAGGTCATTCATTCCTTTAATGAACTGTATACTATATTCATGAAACTTTACAAATGCACAGATCTCCACCTACTTGTGTATAGCAAGCTAATAATTGTTGAAAAATTCTGCACAAGGTTCAAGGAATTAGTTTCTACTAAATGCTAAGTAGCATCCATTTTAGATTTCACAATTGAAATGGATGCCACTTAGCATTCCTTTATTGATTGTGAAGTCTAAAATGGATGCCACTTACGTTCAGTAGAAATGAATTCCTTGATAAAGGCCTTGTGCCGAAACGTTGGAAAAGTGGGTTCCTGTTTTTTGCAGAATTGTTGGAACATATTGTATTATTGCGGAAAGATTAATACTTTTTAGCTTTGGAATATTAGTGATTCTATGGAATAAGATTTTGTTTAACTTCCTTTGTTTCTTCATTCACTTTGTGTTTGATGTCAATGGCAGAGCTCCAGATAAGGTGCGTATTTGTGTAAATACCCAATTAAAATTGCCAAAAACCCAAATGAAATCAGTAGTAGTGAGTATCAAAGAGCAATGAAAAATTTGTGGTATCTTTATCATGCTACAGAAAACAATAAACAGACCACAAATATAGCATATTTTCTTACTTTTCCATGAAAACACATCTTGGTATTTCATTAGAATTGTCTCCAAGGAGACAATTCTAATGTTCTAATGAAATACCAAGATGTGTTTTCATTTAGAAGCAAACTATTCAATAATTGCGGTCTGTTGATGTGTAAACAGTAGTGTGATTCTATTTTACACAATTTAAATTTTGAAAAACCCAATTGCTTCAGAAATGATGGAGTGACAATACTCAATTACTAATTCCTTATCTGGAGCCCTGACTGGGAAGTGGAATACGTGTGCATGTGAATATTTACACTGTTATGTCCTTACATTCATAATGCAAACACCCATTCAACGTATTGCGTTTATATCCCAGTACATTACATTAGCCCCAAGTGACGTCGCGCGACGTTGATTCGTTAAAGTTTGTTTGACATTCATAATCGTTGTCAATAACATCACGCTATTGACCGGCACTGTTCCAGCAATTGCGACAAAATGAAACGTAATACAAGATTATTCTTAATTTAATGCCATATTTGTTTGTTTATATTTTTGAATCTATTGGAAAATGCAGTGTAAATAATTATATGTAATAAAACCACGGACAGTAGCATTTACTGTGGTGCACAATACATTTGGTCTGTTTAAAGTTGCGACGAGTCCTGTGGACTCCACGAACTTAACAGACCAAATGTGTTGTGCACCCCAGTGAACGCAACAGCCCATGGTTTTATTCCTTAAATATAAAGCGCAACCTAACTTTGTTGCATTTATGTGGCTGTTACTGCAGAAATGGGGATTATGGGTTTTATTACCAGTGTAACTTCCGATCAAATAAAACACTCGTTTAGCTTGAAAATGATTTATATAAGCATATCCGGTGTTTCATTGAAGGAATGGCGAACAGTATTGATCCTGATCAGACTGCGCAGATATGCAGGCTGATCTGGATCTACACTGTTCGCAAAACCCATAAGCCTCATTTCTCCAGTAGTGGGTGGTGGTCGGGCTAATGAGACGGCGTAAATTAACGGTATGGGTTCCTCCTTATAGGAATCAATATTTGCCTGGTTTGGCCCTCGGGTACGTTTTTATCTTTGGCTCTTTAGTTACCTGGGAGTTGAATTGGGTTATTGCCTGTTATAAAAGTAGTAAGATTATTACTGATTCTACTCTTTTGGGAGGGGCCAAGTGATTCTGATGTGGCGAGGACCTGGCATCCGATCAGGATTATTCTGATTTCAGGGCTGAATATATATTTTTATACCCCCCGCAACGAGTTGTGGAGGGGTATACTGGAGTCAGGTTGTCCGTCCATCCGTGCGTGCGTGCGTGCGTGCGTGCGTGCATCTGTGCGTCCGTAAACTTAACATAGAGAAATATTGTTATAACTTATATTTCCTTCATCTAAAATGCTTGATATTTCACACATGCATTCCTGTAAGGCTCTACTACCATGCTGTACCAAATCCACGACCGTCCAACCCCCGCAGATCCCAAGGTCAAGGTCAAATACTTAGTCCGTAAACTTAACATCAGAGAAATATTGTTATAACTTCTATTTCCTTCATCTAAAGTGCTTAATATTTCACACATGCATTCCTGTAAGGCTCTACTACCATGCTGTGCCAAATCCACGACCATCCAACCCCCGCTGATACCAAGGTCAAGGTCAAATACTTAGTCTCTTTACAAAACTTAACATCAGAGAAATATTGTTCTAACTTCTATTTCCTTCATCTAAAATTCTTAATATTTCACACATGCATTCCTGTAAGGCTCAATACCATGCTGTGCCAAATCCATGACCGTCCAACCCCCGCTGATCCCAATGTCAAGGTCAAATACTTAGTCTCTTTACAAAACTTAACATCAGAGAAATAAGTTATAACTTATATTTCCTTTATTGAAAATTCTTATTATTTCACTTGTGCATTCCTCTAAGGTTGTACTATCATGCTGTGACAAATCTACGACTGTCCAACCCCCGCTGATCCCAAGGTCAAGGTCACATACTTAGTCTCTTTACAAAACTTAACATCAGAGAAATATGTTATAACTTCTATTTCTTTCATTGAAAATACTTAATATTTCATATGCTGTGACAAATCCCCGCTGATCTCGAGGTCAACGTCACATACATACCGTATAACCTCGAATTAACGCCCCCCTCCTAATTTCTTTTTACCAGTGACCGCCAATTTCAAACACATATAATCCTTAAATCTTTATTTGTGTTTGAAATTGGCGGTCCTTGGTAATTTTTTCCTTTTTTTTTTCTTTTTTACTGGCTAATAAACGCCCCCACCCCCCCCCCAAATCCCCCCCCCCTCCCCCCCAAAAAAAAATAAATAAATAAATAAATAAATTTACCAATGACCGCCAATTTCAAACACAAATAATCCTTAAATCCTTATTTGTGTTTGAATATTTGGCGGTCCTTGGTAATTTTATTTATTTTTTTTTTTTCTGGCTAATAAACGCTCCCCCTCCCCAAAATCAAAAAAAAATCAAAATTTTTTTTACCAATGACCGCCAATTTCAAACACAAATAATCCTTAAATCCTTATTTGTGTTTGAAATTGGCGGTTCCTTGGTAATTATTATTTTTTTTTTTTTTATTTTTTTTTTTTACTGGTTAATAAACACCTCCCCACCCCCCTTTTGTAAAATGTAACGCCTCCGGGGGCGTTAATTCGAGGTTATACGGTAGTCTCTTTACAAAACTTAACATCAGAGAAATCGGTTATACCTTCTATTTCCTTGCTCGGATCTGCTTCACATTTCACACACTCATTGCTCCAATGGACCTCTACCACCCTGTGACATATTCACGTTCATGCCGCTCGCGCTAATCCCAGAGTCAAGGTCACAAGCCCACACACTTGGAAATTTGTACATATTTTAGGGGTACCTGGGCCCACGCAGGGGGTATTCCGTAAGCCTCGCTTACTGACCAATCTAGTTGTTATTGTAAATATTCAGTTCTGATTTTGCGATTTTCCCCCCATTTGTACATGTACTTGAACATGTTAATATATGGGATTTAGTACTAAACCCATTGACCCGGCCTTAAATGTCCTTAGCTGTTGATAGGCTGTTAAACCCCAACAAACAAACAAACATTTCTCCAGTCACAGCCACATAGTATGGATTGCAGAATGAATAAGTAGATATTACCCAAGAACACATATCACTCACATATCACTCCGTGCTTACATGTATGTTGTATGTTGTGATTTATTTTAAATAAGCTACAGCTCAGCTTACATTTTTTACACTATTTGATATTTTGTTTAAAATAAATATATTCTCCACTCACTGTGCCTTCATGTGGTCATTAATTACTGATGGCGCGTTTAACCCTTAAAGGTACATGCCCACTTAGTAGGCACAAAATGTTCTTTATAGGAATTAAATAAGTGTATAATTGTGTCACTATTCCACCAGTTCTAAATATGACAAGTGCCCGCTATACAGATATAATCATTTAGTAATGTTTATTTTACTGACAGCGACTCGCAGTGGTATCGGGCTATTTTCATATGCAAATGAGGCCTGATATCAGTGTGGAAATTTACATAAAATGTATAATAATGCCAATCAATACGTCGGGTAATGGTGAATGAATGTTTATTTTGCCAGAAAATCTCTCGGATGGTGTCTCTGATATAAAGAACATGTTGTGCCTACTGAGTGGGCATGTACCGGTACCTTTAATGATGTTTGCAAAACACGACGTATTATGTTATGTTATGGCATTATCCATCCGTCTACGCATCTATCCATTTGTAAACTAGTTTTGTACAGCGAAGTAGTCCTGCAGTTTTCCCACAGGTTCTTGAAGAATGGTTCATATTTTGGTGTTTTTATGGGTTATTTCGGTATCTGGTGGTTTGGGTGCATTGTTACCAACATACGATTTACGTCACCTCCCGCGAATTACACATACAAGTACAATGTGTACAGGGTATTTTGACAGTATAAAGCTGGCCCGAAAGTTTGGAACTTTATGGATTATGTATGTGTAGATAATTGGGGATTTGTGTCGTGAGAAACATGCATTGACAGCGCTTTAGAATCAATTCCAATGGAAATGATTCTAAAGTACTGTCAAACCATGTTTTTCAGCATTACTAGTTGCACAAAACTATGTAAATTACCGAAAACCAACGAAATCCACCCAAATCTACCCAAATGACACCAAAATAATGACCATCTATTCAAACATGGTTTTTACAATGAGGGAATGTGGGTTGCTGAAAATGTTCACGCAAATCTTTGACAGACAGACACACAGATGGACAGGGTGGTGACACATGTTGAAGTAATGGACCGAGGTCTATAAATACATTAAATATCAATAAATGAAGAAAGAAAAAAGCTAAAAAAAATATGGAGTCTCATGATTACACTCGGGTAACTGCTTACATGTCACTGGATTTGATACAGTATGTATGGTAATACAGGTATATATTAACAGCACTGTGTATTTATCTTTAACTCTTTGCATGCTAGCGGCAAAAATATCCGCCAAACGAATTGGGTGTATGTTTTATTTCTCTCTGTAAATATGTCTTGAAATTTCATTAGAACGGAGTCCTCAGTACTCCATTCTAATGAAATTCCAAGACCTATTCATGATATTTACGGGGAGAAATACAAGAAAATATGATGAATTTTTGTCCGCTAGTTTTGAACTATTTATAGCCCACAAGTTTCCCAGCATGCAAAGAGTTAATACTGTTACACAGCCATTACTGGATACCAAAAACACGTGTGATGAAAACAACCCATAGGACGTTGTTGTTTAACATCTTAGAAGATGTTGAACCAAATTATATTTATGTACGTTTGTATATTTCATATTCTCAAAAACTCTTCAGGAATCGGTACTTCAAAATATACAGTACTCAGCCCTGAAATTCGAATAACCTTACCTGGAGCCAGGTCCGTACCACACCAATGTCACTTGGTTCCTTTCCCTAAAAGTAATAGGATTACGAATAATCGTAATGCTCACATAAGGGGTATAGCCAGATTCAACTGCCGCATACAAGAATGCCAGCTACGTACGTGAGGTCAAACCAGGTCTCCGGTCGGGATTCCGGTAAGGATGAACCCCAATCATTAAATTACCAATCGCATGCTCCTACCCGCCACCCACGCTGTAACAACTGAATCTTGCAATTTGGGTAAATGTAATGGAGAACAATCAACAATAGACATTTTAATTTTAATATTGCACTGGCCTGCAATCCAGAAGTAGTTTCACCAGTTCACCCCTAAATATCTGACGTGGAATGTTCCTTGTTACTTTTTGGACTATTCCATTAATACAAAACTAGACAAGAGTTGTCGGAAGACAACGAAGCTCGCCTGTTTGCAGCCTTCACTCAAACTTGGCACAGTTGTATAAACAAGAGGGCCATGATGGCCCTAATTCGCTCACCTGACTCCATGAACACCAGAGGAGAATGTGACATTGAGTTCATGTGTTTTAAAAAAATTGTGCTATTTTTAGATTGCGGTCATCTTGGATTAAGCGAGGACTCTCATTTTACAAAATCTGAAAATGCTTCACCCAGCATCGGCCATGTGGTTCCTGAGAAAAAGACGTTAAAAATCTTGAATAAATGGACCTTTTGGTGGCCATCATGGATGACATAATCATCCGATTCCGACAAATATTGCACCAGAGTGATCACCTCATTGATACCTTCAATTTGATATATGACATGACCATATTCAGTCAAAAATAAAATTTGACCCCAATTTGACCCCACGGGCCACGCCCATTTTTGACCCCGGGGTCACCATTTTAACAACTTTCAAAGAGCAATGTACATCGATCATTCCTACCAAGTTTCGTCGAAATCGGCTAGCGGTTTATGAGAAGATGATTTTTTAAGAATTTATGCTATTTTTAGACGGTGGCCATCTTGGATTAGCGATGACCTCCATTTTAACAAATCTGAAAAGGCTTCACCCATGGACCATAACTTTTAAGTTTGGCTACCATGGGCCAAGCGGTTCATGTGAAGAAGAATTTTGAAATCTCTAATAAAAGAACGACCTTTTGACATTTTGGCGGCCATCTTGGATGACATAACAATCCGATTTGGACAAAAAATGTACCAGAGTGATCGCCTCATTGATACCTTCGATTTCATATATAACATGACCATATTCGGTCAAAAATAAAATTTGACCCCACGGTCCACGCCCATTTTTGACCCCGGGGTCACCATTTTAACAACTTTGAAAGAGCATTGTACATCGATCATTCCTACCAAGTTTCGTCGAAATCCGGTTAGCGGTTCATGAGAAGAAGATTTTTTAAGAATTTATGCTATTTTTAGATGGCGGCCATCTTTGATTAGCGATGACCTCCATTTTAACAAATCTGAAAAGGCTTCACACATGGACCATAACTTTTAAGTTTGGCTACCATGGGCCAAGCGGTTCATGTGAAGAAGAATTTTGAAATCAATAATAAAAGAACGACCTTTTGGCGGCCATCTTGGATGACATAACAATCCGATTTCAACAGAAAATGCACCAGAGTGATCGCCTTATTGATACCTTCAATTTGATATATGACATGACCATATTCGGTCAAAAATAAAATTTGACCCCAATTTGACCCCACGGGCCACGCCCATTTTTGACCCCGGGGTCACCATTTTAACAACTTTGAAAGAGCAATGTACATCGATCATTCCTACCAAGTTTCGTCGAAATCCGGCAAGCGGTTCATGAGAAGAATATTTTTTAAGAATTTATGCTATTTTTAGATGGCGGCCAACTTGGATTAGCGATGACCTCCATTTTAACAAATCTGAAAAGGCTTCAACCATGGACAATAACTTTTAAGTTTGGCTACCATGGGCCAAGCGGTTCATGTGAAGAAGAATTTTGAAATCTCTAATAAAAGAACGACCTTTTGACCTTTCGGCGGCCATCTTGGATGACATAACAATCCGATTTCGACAGAAAATGCACCAGAGTGATTGCCTCATTGATACCTTCAATTTGATATATGAGATGACCATATTCGGTCAAAAATAAAATTTGACCCCAATTTGACCCCACGGGCCACGCCCATTTTTCACCCCGGGGTCACAATTTTAACAACTTTCAAAGAGCAATGTACATCGATCATTCCTACCAAGTTTTGTCGAAATCCGGTTGGCGGTTCTTGAGAAGAAGAGTTTTTAAGAATTTGTGCTATTTTTAGAAGGCGGCCATCTTGGATTACGTAATGACGTCATTTTAACAATTTTGTAATCCCCCTACCTAAGGACCATGACCATGAAGTTTGGTGACTATAGACCCAATGGTTACCGAGGAGAAGACGTTTGAAAATGTTCACGGACGACGACGACGACACATTGCGGTAACAATAGCTCACATGAGCTTCGCTCAGGTGAGCTAAAAACATGAATATTATATAACTTGACCTTGGGTTAAGGGGTGTGCGTGGACCTTGACATTGGGGTCAGTTGTGGAAGGTGGGTCGTGGATTTGCTATAGCATAATATAGCATATTAAGATGAATGCATGTATGAAATATCAATGCGCTCCCAGAAAACAAAATTATGCAAAATTAATCCAATGTTAAGTTTATGAATGCACTAAGTTGGTGATTTTCTACAGCATGATAGCTATTCACATGAGGAATGCATGTATGAATGTGCTAAGTCATGGATTTGCTGTAGTACAATAGAGGATCATCAGATGAATGCATGTATGAAATATCAAGGTGTTCCCTGTAAAGAAACAGAAGTTATAAAAAGACATTTACTCCAACGTTAAGTTTATGATGTTGATCTTGGGGAAAGGGGTGGGGGATGGGACATGGATTTGGTGTAGCACAATAGAGGATCATCAGATGAATGCATGTATGAAATATCAAAGCATTCCACGTAACGAAACAAAGTTTATGAACATGCTAAGTTTGTTACCTTGACCTTGGGTTAAGGGTTGGGTGGTGGATCGTGGATTTGCTACAGTATTATAGAGGGTCATCAGATGAATGCATGTATGAAATATGAAGGTGTTCCCTGTCAATAAACAGAAGTTACACAACATTTACCCCAACGTTAAGTTTATGAATATGTTAAGTTTGTGACCTTGACCTTGTGGTAAGGGTTGGGTGGTGGGTCATGGATTTGCTACAGCATGATAGAGGGTCATACGAGTAATGCATGTATGAAATATCAAGGTGTTCGATGAAAGGAAACAGATGTTAAAAGACATTTACCCAAACGTTAAGTTTATGAATGTGCTAAGTTTGTGACCTTGACCTTGGGGTAAGGGGAGGGCGGTGGGTCATGGATTTGCTATAGCACGATAACAGTATCATCAGATGAATGCATGTATGAAATATCAAGGCGTTCTATGAAAGGAAACAGATGTTTAAGACATTTACCCGCAACATTAAGTTTATGAATGTGCTAAGTTTGTGACCGTGACCTTGGGGAAAGAGGTGGGGGTGGGTCATGGATTTGCTATAGCACGATAGAGTATTATCAGATGAATGCATGTATGAAATATCAAGGTGTTCCCTGTAAATAAACAGAAGTTACACAACATTTACCCCAACGTTAAGTTTATGAACATGCTAAGTTTGTGACCTTGGGATAAGGGTTGGGTGGTGGGTCATGGATTTGCTACATCATGATAGAGGGTCATCTGAGGAAAGCATGTATGAAATAACAGCACTTTAGAATCATTTCCATGTTTTATGGAGAAAAAAGGCAAAATATAAAACAAGAACAGACGAGAATTTTCCACGAGAATTTTCGTTTCCAGCAATCTAAGGGTTAAAGGTACATGCCCATTCAGTAGGCACAACATGTTCTTTATAGGAATTAAATAAGTGTCTAATTGTGTCGCTATTCCACCAGTGCCCGCTATACAGATATAACCATTTAGTAATATTTAGTTTACTGATAGTGACTCGCGGTGGTATCAGGCTATTTTCATATGCATATGAGGCAGGATATTTTTTAAATAGTTATACTAATTAAATGTGTCACCTGAAAGAATAATATTTTCGACAGATTATAAACCATGATCATTGCACACCAAAAAATAAATAGTGTGTTGAAATTTACGACTGATATAAAATGCATCATAATGTCAATCAATACGTGAATGGTGAATGAATGTTTCTTTTGCCAGAAAATGTCATAACACAGAATATACAAAACTATCTGTCTCTTTTATATTATAACCTACTAAGTGGGCATGTACCTTTAAATGTACATATTTTGTCACATTTTTACAACATGTCTGTCATGAGGATGCTACTGCCGTTCATCTTCAGTCTGGGGTTGCCTTCGTGTCCGTTTCCGTTGTTTTGGAACCTGTACAAAAGATACACAGGGCTCCAGATAGGGGGGCTGTTTCACTAAACCTTCTACTACTAAAATGTAAGTGCAAATTTAGGATCGTCTGGAAATTTCAATTGATGGATTTACATTTATTGAGCATAGGCTGCAGCCTATGCTCAATAAATGTAAATCCAATAATTGTTTACAAGAAAACATTGTTAATGTGAAATAATTTTGCACTTACGAACATTTTAGTCGCACAAAGTTTAGTGAAACGGGCCCCAGGTGTGTATTTGCGTATCTTATGTACTTATTTTAGCAGAATACACATTGATTATCAAAAGTGGGGAGTACAAAATACTCACAGCAATGTAAAAATACGCATTGATTTTCAAATAGAGTAGTGAAAATACTGTCATCAAGTTGAAAATTTAGTTAGTCGAGTTGCAAAAGCATGCTTTTTTGCATAAATAAGTGAATTTTGAAATGAAAGTGAGTGAGGTGTTTATTCCTTTAAGGACCCGTGTGACCCCTGATCATCATAATTATGATTTAAACATAAATGGATTCTAAATGTATCAAAGGTGTTCGAGCCAATTCTCACCCTTAAATATAAGCCGAATAGAATAGAACAGAATATATGAAATATGAACACTGCCTTGTCATTTTATCCTATATGGCACATGGAATGGTGAACTCGGGCCATTTTTGTGTGTTCAAGCAATCGGCCAGTTTCACATTTTGTGGCGTTTAACAAAGAACGGAAAATGCAAAGTAGAACATTTAGAAAGCAATTGTGTTTGAATCATATGATGATCAGGGGTGCCATATGTCCTTAAGGTTGATGCACACAGCTGGAATCTAGTAAACAGTAAACCATACCGGCTTATAAATGCGCTCAGCCTCCGATCGTTCGTCTGGCATCACTTTCTTGTCATCAAGTAACTCCAACTTCGGTAGCTTGCTGATCACAAAGTACCTGTAATGGGGGTTGATTGATTGATTGAATGATTGGTTGATTGATTGGTTAGGTGCTTGGTTGGTTAGGTGCTTGCTTGATTGGATGATTGATTTAGTGATAATTGGGGTATTGACTGAATGTTATCCAGTAAATCTAACTGGGGCAGTTTGCTGATCATAACGTACAATCAACAGTGATTGATTGAATGACTGATTGAGTGGTTGATTGATTGGTTGCATGATTGATTTAAATATTGTTGAGTGATTGGTTTGAGTGAATGATTGATTTATTTGGGCAGTTTGCTGATCATAAAGTACCTATATATTATGGCGGCCAACTTGGATATATGCCAATTAAGGGGTGTTAACGAAGTCAAAATTGAATGTACTTGATCAGACCTTGTCAGAAGGGCACATATGAAAGGTCATCTGGGCAAAATGTAGTGATTTCTGCCACAAGTGTAAACACTGGTCGATTTTTTACTTTTTACACTAACTAATAATGATTCATTGATTCATGATTGGTTGTGTCATTGGTTGGTTGGAAATGTTGGCTGTTTGGTTAATTGATTACTTGTGGATTTTCTGGTTGATTTGTAGGTATATTAATGTGAGGGAGCGCCAGCAACCACATCATTTAGTTCCTGAAAAGTCCAATAGTATGTGAACAATAAATATATTTATTGAATAAATGAATGAATGGAATGAATGAATGAATGAATGGTTGATAATTGAACAACTTCATTGATTGATTGATTGGTTGGTTGACTGAATGGGATTTTATGTACATTCATCATATACAGACAGGAATGCACCTGTGTGGGCGACTGATGGATTGATTGATAAACTGGAGTTTTGCATCCTTTCAACAGCAAAGTCACATACACATAAGACTCAACCTGTATGAGAAATGCATTGCAGAATTCATGTAATTTGGCTGTGACTGGAGAAATGGAGTTGTAATAAGGGTTTTGCGACCAGTGTAGATCCAGATCAGGATCGGCACTGTTCGCCATTCCATCAATGAAACATCAGGCATGCTTGTAACAAGCAATATAGATCATTATCTGGCTAGGGGAATGTGCTATTTGATCCACAGGTTGAAGTAACAGACCAAGGCCTAGCATCAATAAGAGAAAACGAAAAACTTTCTTAACTCTCTCCTATCACATATACCAAGGTCCCTGTGAAACAGTCAACCGATTTACATCATTGTCGCCTATTGCAGAAGTTAGGTAAATGCTAGGCCTCTGCAACGATATACATTATGTATTAACCGATGCGATATGTATTGTGTGATAAGAGGTAGTAATGAAATTGATTTTATCTTATTTTGTTCTCCACTTATTGATGCTTTTATGTATATTTAATGTATTTATAGGCATTGGTCCGTTACTTCAACCTGTGATCTGAGTAGCTACCATTCTAAGGAAGGGTGGGGGTGGCGGGTAGGAGGTTATATATCCTCTACATAAAAACCAGTCCATGCTACATGAATGTGCTATCTGATCAGCTACTGTTCTAAGGAGGGGTGGAGGTGGAGGAGAGGAGGGGAGATAACTATACAGAGCTCCAGTTGAGGTGAGTAATTTGATCAACTTGGGGTGAAATTTTGTTATTTCTTCATCAAAAATGGCAAGTTGGGAGTCCTTTAGAATCGTCTCACTGAGATGATCTAAAGGACTCCCAACTTGCCATTTTTGATGGAGAAAGAAGAAATTTACCTCCAAATTACGCACCTTAACTGGAGCTCTCACTATACTAAGAGGGGAGATAACTAGGAGGGGAGGTAACTATACGAACCTGTAGTCCATGTACTGTTGAAATGTCCCGCTGTTGAAATAGCTCGGTGCAGCCTCGTTGTTCATCATTGATAAAATACGCAGATTGGGACAGTTCTTCGCCAGTGTTGATATGAATACACCTGATGATGATAAAGAAGAACATAAAGTTTCAAGTCAATCCCACTAACGGTTGAAAATATACCTGAAAACTTAATCGCAAATTATTCCGGACTGACAGACGGACGGACGGACAGAAATACGAAAAAAATACTGAGGGTATATTATTCTGTCAATAGAACATAGTTTGGCAGCATTTTAGAAATGATTCTAAAATTCTGTCAAAGTATATTTTCATGAGTGTTAACAACTAGCAAGATAGAAAATAGTGAAAATAGTTGTCAATGTATTACAATGTATTATAAACCTAGATTATTGATCCTGTTGTGGTTCACCCAAAGCGTGTGTAACCATGGCGACTTTGCCATCTTCACGTGTGATCGGATGTTGTTGTGATCCAAAACTAGCGTCTGCAGCTTCTGATATTCGATTAAAAATTTCAGATCGCTAGCAATGTTGTCAAGGAAGTAATAGCTAGTTCAACAAGAAAATGGGACAAGCCATGTGATTTTGTACCGAAGAACAGAGCTCCAGATCAGTTCTGTCTCTACCCCATATTTCAAAATCAATGCGTATTTTACTTTTACAAATGTTTTATTGATTTTCTTCCGTATTAAATAGGGAACAAATGATAAAAAATAAAATAAATTTAAAAATTCACTTATTTGAGTAGAACAAAGCTTTTTGCAGCTCAACTAAATTTTAAACTTTATTACAGTATTTTCACTACTCAATTTGAAAAGCAATGCGTATTTTCAGATTGCTGTGAGTATTTTGAATCAATACGTATTCTGCAGTGCGTAAAATACGTCAAAGGATACACAATTCTATTTCCTGTGAGATCTAGCTCCTCCACATAATGTGCAGTCCGTTCGATCAAGTCCAGCGGGATTTCGTTGAGGCCCTGGTAGGCCAGGCTTTGTCTCCTACTACCTTCACTCATGTCGATGTGGATCTGAAATAAACATGCAGATGATTATTGTAGATCAGAGCTCCAGATAAGCTGCGTATTTGCGTAAATACCCAATTAAAATTGGCAAAACCCAATTGAAATCAGAAGTAGCGAGTATCAAAATGCAATAAAAAATTTGTGGTACCTTTATCATGCTACAGAAAACAATAAACAAACCACAAATATAGCATATTTTTATTATTTTCCAAGAAAACACATCTTAATTGGTATTTCATTAGAATCAACAATTCTAATGAAATGCCAAGATATGTTTTCATTTCGAAGCAAACTATTCAATAATTGCTGTCTGTTGATATGTAAACAGTAGTGTGATTTTATTTGACCCAATTAAACTTTTGACAATACTTAATTACTAATTCCTTATCTGGAGCCCTGCAATAGCTTACATATTTTATTATTCATGTGGTCTTCTGAAGGCAAGTGTTTTCAGAAAGTCAAATGTGTTTACACGAGTCAGAAAACTGTAACAACAGTCATCAAACAAGTAAAAAAATTGAGGTGTGTAAATCCATGTACACCGAGCGAAACCAGGTACACTTAGTCCAAAGTAAAAGTACACACCACACTTACTGACAACAACACTGTAAAATAGGTTGAATCTGTCCTTACAAGAAGAGAATAATTGTGGGACTGTCAACTTAACTATGACACTAGCTCTAATTACGACAAACTCACTATTGCTTGTATGAAGAAAGTATGGTCCGTTGTAGTCAAGGTGCGAATTTGTATTTTCGAATGTCTGTCTACATAATCGTTTTTCTACTCAAAGACAGCGATTATCACATTGTGTGAGGCGACGAAAATATATCTAGAGATTCGACTATAATGCCTGCAGATATCCGTTGGTGTTGTAGGTTATACTTTAACCAGATATTCATGAACGAACAGTTTTCTTCCGATTTGAAGTATCATCCACCATTTTGTCCACGACCCGGAGTCACGTGCGTATCGACAGACACTCTTCATTTTTTAATTCCCGCGCTGACATTTTGTGGCACCACACTTTAGGTATGCTGATCTATTGATTTAGTGCATTTTAACCATTCCAAGGCCAGATATTGCACATCACACGGTTAAAAACACATGTCCTCTCCTCATACACACTGCACGACCAGTAGCCTATTTCATCAACATTGCAAAGTATACTTTACTAGTAAAGTATACTTTGAGGGAGTAATCATTGATTTTTCAGAAATGCATTATTTCATGCAGAACTAACGATTGCATATATTTGATGATTAAAAGTATGCAGAATTATTATACTGATTTTATTACATTATCACAGCCAAAATGGCTGTGATAATGTAATAAATTCAGTATAATAAAAAGTAATAAATTTATTCTTAAATTGAAAATTTCTCCCTCAAAGTATACTTTGCTAGATAAGTATACTTTGCAATGTTGATGAAATAAGCTACAGGTACAGTACAGTCTCATCATCCTCGAGGTCGGCGTCACCATCGGCAACAGTCTCTGGTGTAATGGGCCATATGTACATAACTGAACTGGGTCGAATATTACTGTCTGTTTCACGAAACCTGCCCAAATTCTACGGCCATATAAACAATGCAAAAACAATATTTTGTTCGATAATATCAAAATGTAAAGGTAAATGCCCACTCAGTAGGCACAAAATGTTATGTATTACTCAACAAAACTAGAAACGTCCCTGTTTTATAGCCGGTGTAGCTCTGTCTATGTATGTACCACATGTTCAAAGTACATGTATTTTAAACCGTGGCGATGTTCAGAATACGATCGTGTAGAGTTTAGCCGATACACACGGTTTACATAGCGGCCAGTGACCGGAACGTTGATTTCCACTTTTTGCACGTGCACGCTGTACTTGTCATCGATAAGGTGATTCAGTTCATGTCGTATCATTCATGCGATAGGGGCTATTCGGAAAATTAAAAAACTTTTTTAATTTTTCACTGTTTTCGATATGCCACGGCTTTCCGAAAACGAGCGAAATCAGGCAATTGGGATGCTTGCGGGTGGGATGGCCGCCAGGGCGGTCGCGCCTCGGTTTGGTTGCTGTCGGAAGACGATTGATCGTCTTGCAGCCCGGTACCAGCAGAATGGGGCTGTTCACGACCGGCAGCGACCTGGTAGGCCTCGTGTAACGACGGCTAGAGCCGATCGTTACATTACGTTGACGCACTTACGTCAACGTCGATTGGCAGCCACAGTCACTGCTAGGCGATACGGTGTCTCAGGGCAGACCATTCGCAACCGGTTACGTCGTAACGCCCAACCAATCCGGGCACGCCGCCCGTACACTGGTCAGATAATGACCCAACGTCACCGTGCTGCCAGACTGTTATGGGCGCGACGTCATCTGAAACTGGAGAAGGGCTGACTGGAACCGAGTTTTGTTCACCGATGAATCTCGGTTCACAGTTAGTCATGTTGACGGAAGATTACGGGTATACAGGCGTGAAAATGAAAGATTCACCGATTGTTGCATTGTTGAGAAGAACAGGTTTGGGGGAGGGAGCGTAATGATCTGGGGTGGGATCATGGGAAACCGGAAGACAGATTTGGTTGTTGTACAGGGCAACATCAATGCACAACGTTATGTTGCAGATGTGCTAAATGCACATGCCTTACCATTTATCCGTCAGCATGGTCCTGGTGTGACATTGATGCACGACAATGCCCGCCCTCACGTAGCCAGGGTCACCACTCAATACTTACAGCAAAACAACGGCGACGTCATGCCATGGCCCGCGGTCTCCCCGGATCTCAATCCCATTGAGCACATATGGGATGAGCTGGGCCGCAAAGCACGAGCTAACCATCAGATTGACAATGTTCGCGATCTTACACGGGCGTTACAACGGGAATGGAGGAATTTGCCCAACGCACTGGTATTGCGTTACGTCACGTCGATGCGGCGTAGGATCATTGCATGCATTCATGCAAATGGTGGCCACACTCGGTACTAACGAGATTTACTGAATTTGCCACATTACTTATTGAAATTCCATCTCTAAACATTAAGTAACACATTTCTGAGTTTTTGTGATTTTTGATTTTGACCCCTACCGCCCTTGGCCGGTTATCTCTCGAATATTTAACAAGATATCCAAATGCAATTTATTGGCTTTGATACAGAAATGAATGAACTTGTTTTTCCATTTTGATTTTTAAAAGTAACCCTTTTGGTTTTTGATGAATCTTTCCTTAAACATGGAGGGACGTTTCTAGTTTTGCTCAGTTAAATAAGTGTACAATTGTGTCACTATTCCACCAGTTCTAAAAATTATGAGTGGCCGCTATACAGGTATAATCATTAATTAATATTTATTTTACTGAGTGACGTGCTTTGTTATCAGGCTGTTTTCATATGCAAATGAGGAATGGTATTTTTTAATTATTTATACTAATTAAATGCGTCGGACTCACCTGAACAAATAATATTTTCGACAGATTATAAAGTGTGATAATTGCACATCAACAAATAAATACAGAGTATAAAATAGTAATATTTTTGTAACATTTTAAGGAAACACGGTTATCGCTCTTGATATCAGTGTGGTAAGTTACGTCTGATATAAAATGTACAATAATGCCAATCAATACTTGGGGTAATGGTGAATGAATGTTTATTTTCCCAGAAAATGTCTCAGATGATGTCTCTGATATAAATAACATGTTGTGCCTACTGAGTGGGCATGTACCTTTAAGAATGAGCCTTCTTTTTATTTCGTGAAATTTGTCAAATTCAAATATTAATTTTATTACACAAAATTGATATTTCTCTTTGGGAGTTTAACATGGGGGAAAATGTGAGCGAGCAGTCAAACAAACGAAACATTTTTAGACCTTGAGCCAGCAATAACCCACCACCCCCCCCCCCCCCCCCCCCTGTGGGATTTTTGGGGAGCCAGTATGATTTTTCGGATTCAGTAGTCTATTGTCTATCAATCCTGGTTGTCTGCGTCAAAAAGCCGCTGGATGAAAAAATGACGGCCAGTTTACAAGATGGGCGCCGAACAGTATTATATTGTTTTATTAAGGACTGTTAACTTTAAGTCTGATCAATATTAACCGGGTAAATTGCTATAATTAAGTCACAATTTGAATGTAAAGTGATTTAGAATACATCTTACATTTAATTACATCCGTAAATGGCAATATATTTGAAAATGGCTGCCGAAATAGGCTGTTTAACAATATTTTTCTGCGAGTCGTGTGCTGTTACTAACAAATACAGACATTCATAAAGTTGAAACACACATACATTGCTTTTACCCTCACAAATAAATGGAAACATGCAATAGCCTTCCAAAATTGTCAGAACAGTCAGAATGGCCGCCAAAATGTTCTTGTTTTGTTCTATTATTTACTGTATGGAGTTGTTATAAACAGCATTTCATGCACCTATTACATGTATACATACCAGTTTGAGGTATACAAATCATATCATGTGATAACATATACATATCGAGGTATACAAGGCTATAATATATATTCAAAATGGCCGCTAAAATGATCAAATGTTCAATAATATTGATGATGAATCTGCAGTTTTCAGTAATTAAAGAACACTAACATTGCTACGTATAGAGTGTGACATTCTGCCTATTTTCAAAGACAAATACGGATGTATTTCAATCAGTTTGAGTATTGAAGAACTGTTTCAAAGTGTGTCCAAAATGGATTGACTGTTGACAAGGAATACAATGTTATTATCGTTAACGAGCACATTTCTGACAATTAAGCGAGCATGATGATCATTGGCCAAGGCAGTATGTAATACGGTATGATGAATGGCATGGGTATGCTTATTGCAAACATGCATGGCTTTCTCCCACATTAAACATCCCGCATATGTATTCACATGTGACAATAATTTAAATTAACCCTTGGTCATGAGTTGGATTGGAAAATAAATACAATACATGGTAACTATATGTAAGTCATGCAGTCACTGATGTAATCAGTTCTACATTAACCACTACATATGCTGTATTCGTTCATCTAATTAAGCATGATTGAAACTAATACACCAAAAAACAAACCATATACAGTGTCACCATGACTGTCGATCAGTTTCAAGATGACCATCAACATTGTCGCATTTGCAATTAGGAGATGTGATATTTACGGATCTATATGACCCGAGGAGGTCCCACATCTTGCGATGCCACCAAACTCTGCTAGCCCGTGACATGTACTCGAATACATGTCTCTGGTTGCTATAGTAATGTAATATGATTGTCAATCAGCGTTGTAATACATTTGAAAGATAATCATAGGGATTGTTATGCGGATTCAATGCCACATACGGGTATATGGAGGCCAAGACATGTCTATTATCTGCAAACTACAAGTGGTATGCATGTGCTAAACAGGTACAATGTAAATATAATTATGTATTCAGTAAATAAATGTACACATGGTACATGATTATAGAGCTGTTTGATAATTAGAATGACATTACCTGTTCTGAAATAGAGAATATATATATTCAGATGACCCCAAAGAGCCAACAAAACACACAACTGTGGTACAATGCGGCAGCAAACGCCTTCCACAAATCTGATCCTTACGGCCTGCGTAAATAGTTAGAATTCCATTTTGACAATAGTTCAATTGCATAGTACATGTAACATCCAAAATGCAATGTGTCTCGATAGAGGCTATGTGATATTGTTTAGATGAACATTTTGATACATTGCATAATATGTTATGGCGATACGTTATCATTCATATGATCTAAATGTATATTGATGATCCTATGAGTTGGTGTGGCTACACGTGGTAGATGTGCATACTTCTTCTTAAATTTGACAAGATTGATGTTTGAATACACCTGAATCGCTTTTTCAGACTACATACATACTAATATTAATTGTTATATATAGTAAATATTGATAATGTGACACAACAGGTGTAAAATAATTAAGAACACTGAATGTTGAAACATATTGGACAAAATAGTTTATGTATGCGTACATAACAGCTATATGAATATAGTGGATATATTTTAAGAGCATATGCATGCTTTTAGAAGATCATGCATCTTCGATGTCTTTGTTTATATGGAAATTATGAAATGGTATATCAACCTTACAGGTTATCGAATGTAACTATTATGAAGTCATGGTTAAATATTTACTTACAACGCCTCACTTACAAAATACAATATTGTCCCTCAAATAAGACTACCGTAATGTCGCAATATACCTGCATGTATTAGGCAATGGCCATGCTGCATGCACTGGTGTGCACTTACACTGGTAATTGATGAAGGTCATACACATTGAAACACACACGTTCTCGTATGACACATACTGTATTTCAGTAGTTATACAAGTTATGCAGTTTTACTATATAATGATGTTATAAGTACAGGTACCAACTACACATTTGAATCCTGTTCCTGCTGATGACTCGGAATGGGTTGAGGGAATATTATTGGCATGCATTATAAATAGTTTGCAGATTATGTGGAACCGGGATATATCTCAGTTTCATCGGTTCTACTACCTAATTTTATTTTTGTGTCACACAAACTCATTTACGGTACTTGCTGGCTGTCATCTTGCAAGTGTATAACACTATATTTGTCCTGCTTTACTCCAGCTTATCTTGCTCGTATTATTTACAACTATCTTAATGTTCTGTATCTTAGTATTTACTGTGTCATACATGGAGTAATATGTGCTAGAAATCATCCATTCAACATGGTAGAAAATGTATATTTTCTATATCCAATTTTCAAATTAGTACCTACGACCTATACTATTGACAGTTATAATTATATTTATATATTTATTTTACTTAATGGTGTGTAAAGGCCTGTCAACAGCTGATAGTAATACGTATATGTATCAGAGACGTTCATGTTGGAGTACACAACATAGTAAACATGGTAATTGTCTTGGTTACATAAATAGGAAATGGACATATAAAGAGACGAACAGACATTCATTTTGTATCTGAACTGTGTGTGGATAACTAATATATGACTGTGACGGGACAAATGGGGCCCACGTAATTTGCAACCAGTGTTGCTCCTGATCAAATAGTATACTCCTATACCCTGATAAGGATATATTATGTTTGCTAGAAGCATGATGAGTGTTTCACTGATGGAATGGCGAACAGTGCAGATCCTGAACAACAGACTGCGCATACACAGACTGATAGGAATCCACACTGGTCACAAAACCCATAAGCCCCATTTCTCCAGTCACAGTAACATACATACAGGTGTTAGTAGCTACACGTTCATATGAACCTTTCATAAGTATCTGGCAGCGTATAAAGTAAGACAAATTAGTACATGTACATGTAAAACGGTCATTGTAAATTCAGTGGGTGAGGAATATATAGTTAAAACTACTTTGTTTTAACATTGCATTATCTGCTATAGACAGTACGTAATCAGAATATGGGCATTCACTATATATTGAAAACAATAGTAAGTACAATTACCATTGATACAATTAATAGACACCGAGAGAGTATTGCATAATGAGACATATAGCGTAGTTGTTACCATCACTAAGAAAATGCGAAGCGGACGGACAGACGGAAAAACACTCGGACACACTGTATCTGAAGTGTGTACGGATAGCTATCAGTAGTGTCAAGTAGTTGCATATGCATTTAACAATTTATAAGTAAGTGACAGTGCATAACATAGATGAAATTCATTACAATGTCATGTAAAATTCCCATTGTAAAATGTGTGGGTGGGGAATTGGAAAAAAATACTTTGTTTTTAACATTGTATCATATACTGCAGACATCAGATAATCGGCATATATGCAATTAACATGTCTAATAAACACTACTAGGTACCATTGACACGAAGAAAATACAAAAGTACCATACTTTTATGGAGCTATTAAGGTAGGTGTTTTACATTTGAAATTCAGTGGGTGGAACAGATAATAGTTTCTTCTTGTTGTGTTTCCAATGAAACTAATCAACGTGACGTCAAACCGTCAAAATCGGCCAAATTCTAAAGTCGAATATGCCCCAAGCTATTTTTTAATTGCTTATACGAATTAAATGCGTCATCTGAAAAAATAATATTTTCGATATATTATAAAGTATGATCATTGCACATCAAACATCAAATGCAGAGAATAAATAGTAATGTCCGTTAACAGTTTAAGGAAACACGGTTATCGCCCCTGATATCAGTGTGGAAAGTTACGTCTGATATAAAATGTACAATAATGCCAATCAATACGTGGGGTAATGGTGAATGAATGTTTATTTTCCCAGAAAATGTCTCAGATGATGTCTCTGATATAAATAACATGTTGTGCCTACTGGGGTAATGGTGAAATGAATGTTTTATTTTGCCAGAAAATGTATCAGATGATGTCTCTGATATAGGAAATGTATGCCTACTGAGTGGGCATGTACCTTTATAGTTGCGAACGGTAACTCTTGCAACTCACTCCCGTACCGTCCGTAGCCAGATTTACGATTCCACTGATAGGCATTCCCTGCAGAATAGCGAATAAGATCTGATTCGCACTTTAGCAGTTAATTGTGAACGATTTTCTATAGCTTTGAACTGAAATGAGTGTTAATATTATGAAAATAACATATTCAATTAATTATGACATAAATTTACATATGTAGATGAGCTGATAAAGTAAATTTAATCTTTAATCAACAAGTGACCCAGTCAGTGGCAGCCAAATTTAACATGTAAAAGTTAAGATGTGGCCCATTTACTGTAAAGGCAAAACATATTATTCCTAAACCTTCTACAATGGTAAAATCTATTTCTGGCTGGTTGGTCGGGCTCTGCGCTAATCGAACACAACCTAAAATTAATAGCAAAATATAATTATTCATGTATCTACATAATAATGTGAATGCAAATGTAATCTTTATGACGGCAAATAAAATAGGGTTTCCTTTCACAACGGCAGGGCCACGTATAATTCATAGTTGATGATTCGGTGACTCGTGTTCAAAATTTTCCACTGATGCAACTCTCACATTCCCCTCTTATCTGTCTCCTTCTGTTCACGGCTGTTGAATCGTTGATGAACTATATGTCAGTGAGTAGTGTGATTGATTAAATACACGTTAATATTGATAGAATAATATGGACTTAAAAATAGGAAGCTTCAATGTAAAGGGTATGGGGTCAAAAGTCAAGCGACTACAACTTTTCGAATGGATAAAAGAAAATGATTACGACATATGCTTCATCCAAGAGGCACACTTCACTATACATGACAAAACACAGTGGGAAAGTGAATGGGGTGGAGACGCTTTTTTTAGTGGGGAATTCAGTAATAAGGAAGGTATATGTATTCTAATAAAACCAGGTTTGGACCATGAAACTGTATATTATGAAAACATTGTAACTGGTAGAATTCAAACTCTTAAAATCAGCATATCCGACAAAGAATACACATTAATTAACATATATGGGCCAAATGAAAATAGTTTTCAATTTTATCAAATTTCGAGACTTATTTAGAATCTGTAGAACAGGATACGCTAATAATAGGAGGGGACTTCAATATTATTTTAGATCCCGACCTTGATAAGAAAAATGGTAGACATGACGCTAACAAAAAAACAAGAGAAAAAATAGTGTCGATTATGAACAAATTTAATCTACATGATATCTGGAGAATCCTTAACCCTAATACTAAAAAATTCACATGGCACTCTAATACTAAACCACCAATATTCTGTCGATTGGACTTTATTCTAATATCGGAGAATATAATAAATAGAATAACAAAAAGCAAAATCACTACAGGAATTAAATCAGACCATTCGATTATATATATAAAATTACTAACGCATTGTAATGAACGGGGACCTGGCTACTTTAAAATAAATTAATAGTCTGCTATTAAAACCGGATTACCAACAACTAATTAGAGATAATATAACAGCTATTGCCGATATTAACAATGACGCAAATCCTAACACATTGTGGGAAATTATAAAAGGAACGATAAGAAATGAAACAATAAAATTTGCATCGAAAGAAAATAAAATAAATTTAAAGTTAGAAAGAAAACTCATAGAAGAAATAGATCAACTGGAAACAGAATACGCAAACAATATATCGGACACCACTTTATTAGAATTACAATCTAAAAAACAAAGTCTAGAGGACATCCATGAAAAGAAAGTAAGAGGAAGTATCATACGATCAAAAGCAGAATATATAGAGGGTAATGAAAAAAATACAAAATATTTTGCAAATTTAGAAAGGAAACGAGCAGAGAACAAAACTATAGTCCGATTAAATGTAAATGGAAAAAATGTCACGAAAAATGAAGATATATTACACGAGCAAAACGAATACTATAAAAAGCTATATAGCAAAAAAGATGTTCAGAATAGTAATCACAATTTTTTTACAAACAACGATCAGAATAAATTATCTGAAGAAAACAAACAGCTATGCGAAGGTAATCTTTCCGAATATGAATGTAGCACTGCTCTAAAAGAAATGAATAATAATAAAAGCCCAGGCTCCGATGGACTAACAGTAGAATTTTTTAAAATATTCTGGAATGATATAAAAAAGTATTATATAGAATCTTTCAACTATTCATTAACAAACGGGTCGCTAAGCGAAATGCAAAAACAAGGAATAATAACATACTACCGAAAAAGGGCGACTTATCAATATTAACAAATTGGAGACCCATATCATTGCTTAATGTAGATTATAAAATAGCATCTAAGACGATTGCAAATAGAATTAAAAAAGTTCTACCATCAATAATAGATTATTCACAAACTGGATTTCTTAAGGGAAGATATATTGGAGAAAACATTAGAACTCTTTACGAAGCAATTGATCATCTTAACGAAAATGATGCCCCAGGTCTCTTTTTTTTTCGCAGACTTCGAAAAAGCATTTGATACTGTTGAACATACATACCTTTTGAAAACATTGGACTATTTTAATTTTGGTAATGATATACTTAATTGGATCAAACTATTTTACTCTGATGCAAAAAGTTGTGTAACAAATAACGGATACTTATCAGAATTATTTTCAATACAAAGAGGTGTGCGTCAGGGCTGTCCGTTATCACCGTATCTTTTTATTATGGCCATTGAAATATTATCACAATCTATCATAAATGAAGCAGATATAACCGGAGTCAAAATGTATGATGTAGAACTAAAGAACACAATGTTTGCTGACGATGCAACCTTTATGACAGACGGCTCTCAAAAATCCTTCGAAAAGTTAATATACATAATAGACGAATTCAGTATGATTTCTGGCCTAAAACTTAACATTAAAAAATCAACAGTAATGAGAATAGGTGCTCTTAAACATACAGAAACCACATTTTGCCCCAACAAACAATTTACTTGGACCTCACACAGCGCGAAAACATTAGGCATCACATTCCTAAATGATAATATTAATACCCATGACCATAATTTTTTTACAAAAA
The DNA here is from genome assembly GCA_029237695.1 of Conchocele bisecta. Taxonomy (NCBI): domain Eukaryota; kingdom Metazoa; phylum Mollusca; class Bivalvia; order Lucinida; family Thyasiridae; genus Conchocele; species Conchocele bisecta. Next base: position 11,738,421 of record CM055275.1, on the reverse strand, counting down.
TCTTAGAATTTGAACAGTGCCTAGACAAATGGAAACACAGAAAGCTCAGCTTACTCGGAAAAATCACGGTAATAAAAACTTTTGCTGCCCCAAAATTAATATACCCATTGACAGTTTTACATGATCCACCAGAACATATGATAAAACGTGTAAGAACCAAGTTATTTCAATTTTTATGGGATAACAAGCCTGATAAAGTAAAAAGAAATACAATTATTCAAGCTTACGAAAAAGGGGGACTAAACATGTTAGACATCGATAGTTTTATTACTTCAATAAGAGCTTCATGGGTAAAAAGAATATGCGATACTACTAACATAGGGAAATGGAAAGCAATTTACGAAAAAATACTTGAAAAATATGGCGGGACTTTTATTTTCGAATGTAACTTGAAACCGGAAGACATACAAAACATAGTGAAAAATAAATTCCTGAACAATGTTTTGAAATCTTGGGCAAGTATAAACTATTCTTCTCAAACAGATACAGTATCAAAAGAAATAATTTGGAACAACTCTAATATAAAACATCAAAATAAAACTTTGTTTCATAGACACTGGTTTGATAAGGGTATCAAGTACATCGAACAATTATACGATTATAGAACAAAAACTTTTCTGACATTCGGTGATATTGTAGAGTTATTCAGCATAAGAAATGATGATTTTATGAAATATCAATGTATATTAAATAGTATAAATCCAATATGGAAAGAAACAATAAAAATAGAACAAATAAACATAATACAACTGTCTGAAACACTGAAATCAAGGGTACAAAAAAGCAAATACGTTAATAAATTACTTTATACAATACAAACAGAAAAAAAAAATCACTGAAGAAAAAAAGTCTGAAAAAAAATGGATAGCTGAATTTCCGGAAGCCAACTTAAACTGGAAACATATTTACATGTCAACCTTTAATTGTACTATAGATTCCACATTGCGGAATTTTCAATATAAATACCTTATGCGAATGAATGGAACAAATAAATTACTCTTTCGATGTAACCTAATTAATAGTAGTTTATGCGATTTTTGCTCTATGTATGTAGAAACTATAAAACATTTGTTTTGGGAATGTACTCATGTACAACATATGTGGTCACAGTTACGTACCTATTTGAATGAAAAAGGTTTTACTTACGCTGTGAATTTCCAAAGTATTTCTTTAGGAATAGATGAAAGTACACACAAGGCACAACAATTTAATTTTATACTCATATTAGCCAAATACTTTATTGTTAAATGTAAATATGAAAACCGGGAAATTGCTTTCGAACCGTTTATAAACTACTTAAAATATAGGATAAATTTAGAAGAGTTAATAGCTACTAAAAAAGACAAACGTGAGCAACACAACATTAAATGGGATGTTTTTCAAACATAGGTATGTTTTTTTGGGCATAGTAGTGAAGGTTCAATCACACTAACCACACAAAAGTAAACTAATATATATATAAAAAAAAAAACTCAATTCAAGCGGATGTGAACAAAAGGGGACATATTTTATACTTTTCGATACTCTTCCTTCTTCCTGATTGTACTTTACCATCTATGCTTTTCTATATTCTTTTTGTCTTCTCTTTCTCTAAAAACTTATTTCCAAGTACAATGAGTGCATGTGCAATCATTTCATAGCGACTTTAGTCACAGTGTGTTAGTTAATAATACATGTGTTGTATTGTATGTACATGTTGTATTTAAAAATAATAAATAATATTAAATAAAAAAAAAAAAAAAAAAATCTATTTCAGAATTACTAGTTTGTATTACTTTTATAATACTAATATTTTTTGGAGATGGAAAATATCTCCAATATGTCACAATTAACTGCTAAGGTGCGAATCAGATCTGATTCGCTATTCTGCAGAGAAGGTCTATGAGTGGAATCGAAACTCTTCCTACGGACGGTACGGGAGTAGATTTTCAGAGTTACCGTTCACAACTAGTACTTTTAACAGGGATTCCGCAGGGGAAAATAAAAAAATCGCCACTTCATTTTTTTTTTCGAAAATTGTAATTTATTATCGCCAATTGTTTATTTTATTTTTATCGCCAATTGCGAAAGTGGCGATCGCTAGCGGAATCTCTGCTTTAAAATGACTGTCTTAGATGGTACCCTCCGTAGACGCTTTTCACACAAACAGTTGCGATGCATCAATGCTTTAAGCTGTATATGCCTCTAAATGCATCAATGCATATTGTATGAAAACAATCGCAACTTGTCCTTTGTCATAAAACATACGTTTGTAGGGAAATTATTGCATTTGCATGTACCAAGGATTTCCCTAGGATTTTTTTAAATTGGGTCCCAGGACTCAACACATTACTATTTTGGGGGCCGGGTCCCTGGTGATTGTTTAGGGTTCCAAGTTTCATTCACATATTTCATTAAAAATAATATAAAAATGGTATTGATAGTCATGAATTATCTGAACTGTTTTCTATAAACAACCGTCACACAGGTTCTCCCAAAAAGTGTAAAAATGCTGTTAATTTTTGAAAATGATTCATTTGCACCGCCAAGTTTTGAGGGTCCACAGGATGCAGTGCCAATTGTCATTGTGTGTCCTTGGCCAATACAATGCATCAGGGGTGCAGACAACAGGGGTAAGGGAAATCCCTGATGTACGTTTTCGATGCACGGTAAATAAAACAGCAATTCGAGGAACGTCCGTGCTAAATTAGATATTTATCCCGTCAACTATGTCGCTACTAGACGTGAAAAGCAGGTACGTGTATTTTTTCTCGTTCACGTCTAGTAGATACGTCATTATGTATGACGTTACGTCATTATGTGAATGACGTAACACGATAATCTTGTCGCTTCAGAAGACAAATTTATGAGGCCACAAATGCATTTTTAGAGACATTTGAACAACTTTGATGTGGTTAACGGGATAAATAGAATATTATTATAGTGTCATGAACGTGAATAAATATCTGACTCGGCTCGAAATCAGGATGTGCTCGGCAAGCCTCGCCCATCCTGATTTCTCAGCCTCGACAGATATTTATTCACGTTCATGACACTATACTAATATTCTCTATTTATCCCGTCAACTACGCACCTACTAGCCGTGAAACATGGTATACGTGAATTTTTTCTCATTCACGTCTAGTATATACGTCATTATGTATGACGTTACGTCATTATGTGAATGACGTAGCACGATAATCTTGTCGCTTCAGAAGACAAACTTATGAGGCCACAAATGCATTTTTAGAGACATTTGAACAACTTTGATGTGGTTAACGGGAGAAATAGAATATTATTATAGTGTCATGAACGTGAATAAATATCTGACTCGGCTCGAAATCAGGATGTGCTCGGCAAGCCTCGCCCATCCTGATTTCTCAGCCTCGACAGATATGTATTCACGTTCATGACACTATATTCTCTATATATCTCAACTGTATTTGTGAAATGCATATTCGGTAGGTACCACCTGAGACACCGTCACTTTAGTATGTTGTTCCTTTCGGAAAACATGGGTTGATTGTTTTCGTCACGGCTGTCCATCTACGGAGCCACGCAGGGAAGGAATTGTTAATTCGTGGAAAGTAATTGTTAATTTCGTGGGAACAAATTGTTAAATTAAGGGAACGAATTGTTATTTCCTGGGACCGAATTGTTATTTCCTCGGAACGAATTAATAGAAAATAAAATAATTCTACGTCCCCTGCGGGGCTTTATATCCATCAGTCTGTCCGAATAACAAGCATATGTACCGTCTATGATTTACATAGTTTATAGAAGAACAACAATTTACCAGAATTTAGTATAGATCAACCGTTCAAGAGGGCATGGTTTGTCCGATAATCAGAAGCCTCATTTCTCCAGTCATAGCCACATATTGGACTTTGATAGTCCATTAACCCCTAGACCGCTTCGCACAACAATTGTCGTCTGCTGTTGCTTTTATATCTTGCATTATTTCTCAATAAAACCATGGTTTGACAGCACTTCAGAATAATTTCCAAAGTATGTTGTAAAGTGCTGTCAAAGCATGTTTTTGATGATACAAATGTAAAATAGAAAATAAACAACAGACGACAAAAAATTAAGATAGCGGTGTAAGGGTTAAGGGGACCGGCTATGGAAGGTTCGTTGAGCCAATTCCCGCCCTTAAATATAAGATACATAGAGTAAATAACCACAACGGAGGAAAACCACATGTGGGCTATCATCAATCATTGTTTTGTAAATAAATCCACCCGTAACTGACAACTTTATGTTGCCCGGTAAATGAAAATTTCCCAACCCCGGGTGTTATTTTGGTGCAGTCGTATTTATGGTGGCATATTTCCGCCATGTTAAGTCGTCGGAACTTACCTTTTTAGTCTTCTTTAAAGGCCGTGGGACCCCTGAACATCCAATGATTCATGCATAATTGCTTCGTAAATGTGATGGGATATATGCATAACATACACGTGAACATTTTCTTCTTACAAAATCCCACACAGTGCATGGAGTTGCCACGTCGCGACGGCCATTTTAGTGTGTACAACAAGCTATCGGCAAGTTTTACCTGTTACTGCGTTTGACACATACCACTAAGAATATGACAAACACATGAATACAAGTTGGTGTAAAATGATTGGGATACATCAGATTACAGCGTGCTATGCCTTGTTTGCATCAAATTTATATACAAAGTCTGATATCTGAAGGGTTTGTTGACCTTTTGTTAAAATGTTGAGAATTCAGTAAAGACTGTAACAATAAGAACAATACACAGTGCTGTAGATATATACCTGTATTACCATACATTCTTCATAGATTACAGTGACTTGAAAGCAGTTATCTGAGTGTATTGTCACTACTGTCTACTTGCTAGCTATGCGAGTAAATACGGCTTTTATCTGTGTCAGGTGTACTTCTAATAATAGAAAGTGCATCAGTTTGACATTTTACACATTGAGTGATGGTGGAAAAGCTCAGATATCTAGCGTTTCGTGTAGTCTGCCGAAATAATATTGATATGACGTTGTCGTCCTATATATCTGAGACGTATTGCACCAACTTTTATTAGATTTGCTGCCATATTATTGGATGTACGTTTCAAGAGCACCAAAAGGTGAAACTGTCTGGTAGCTTGTACACACTAATATGGCGGAGAGGTCAACTCAATGATCTGTACAATATACTCTAAAAAGATCAGGTTCAGATATAGCTTGTAGATGTTCAGTCACTTGTATGATTCTACTACATTTGAAACAAAAGGTCATATTCTATGTAGAAAGTCCTTAACCACATAACTACTCAAAACCACTTACTGATGAAGAAAACTTTAAAGATATATTGGACATGAAACATCATAAGAAATGTGATAATACCCACTAGTGATATCGATTGTTTAGTTTCTACATGTGTTTCTCGTCAGAAGACATTATGACATTTAATACATTGACATTTTGTTTTGACCAGTTAGTATGAGAAGAATCGCTTCAAGAACTGATCAAGACGAGATAAAATGTATTAAAATCGATGTTACTCATGGGAAGTATCATGTTTGTGAATATATTTCGTGCTAGTCTTGACTGTAAGGTTATTAATGTTGGGTTCCTTCCATCTATGATGCACAAAGCGTTCTTTATAGGAATTACATGAAACCCTTAGAATGCGGGAAACGAAAATAGTCGTCTGCTGTTGTGCTATATAATTTGATCTTCTTTCTCAATAAAAGCATGGTTTGACAGCACTTTAGAATCTTTTCCATTGGAAATGATTATAATGTGTTGTCAAGACACGTTTTTATAAAACAAAAATGAAAAATAAAAAATAAACAGCAGACGACAAAAAATAATTAAATAAGGATTAAATAAGTTTATAATTGTGTAACTATTCCACCAGTATATATATCTTGGCATTATTATACATTTTATATCAGACGACAATTTCCACACTGATATCAGGGGCGATAACCGTGTTTCTTTAAAATGTTAACGGACATTGATATTTATTATCTGTATTTATTTTTTGATGTGCAATGATAATACTTTATAATTTGTCGAAATTATTACTCTTTCAGGTGACGCATTTAATTAGTATAAATAATTAAAAAATATCATGCCTCAATTGCATATGCAAATAGCCTGACACCACCGCGCGTGACTATCAGTAAAATACATATTACTAAATGATTTTATCTATATAGTCCTATCGGATGGGGACTTAAATAGTCGGTCCCGACATGCAAGGTCATCTAACCAGTGCCGTCGTTAAATCAAAGCATTTAGATTTGTTATAGCGGGCTCTCGTAATTTTTAAAACTGGTGGAATTGTGACACAATTGTACACTTGTTTAATTTCTATACAGAACGTTGTGTGCCTACCGAGTGGGCATGTACCTTTAAATAGATGGCATAACTGTACATTCATATGGTGGCCGGATTAGCTCAGCATGTAGAGCGTCGGACTGCAGACCGGGAGACGCCGGGTTCGATTCCCACATCGACCGTTGTGAAAGGTGGATACGGCGTGATATCAGGATTCGGCTAGCGGTGGATTCGGCTAATGGTGGATTCGGCTAGCCTAGTCCTGTCGGTCCCGACATGCAAGGTCATCGAGCCAGTGCCGTTGTTAAATCAAAGCATTTACATTATTTACAACCATGCACATTTTGACGTTGTTACAATCGCAAGTATCTTGCCAGTAAACAGTGAATTGTAATGTGGCGGTGACTGGAGAAATGGGGCTTATGGGTTTTGCGACCAGTGTAGATCCAGATCAGCCTGTTTGATCTGGATCTGCACTGTTCGCCATTCGATTAATGTGTCAAATGTCAAGCTTGTAATTAGCATTATTGAAGATCGTTATCAGGATACAGAGGTGTGCAATTTGATCCGGAGCTACACTGGTCACACATCCCATACACACACAATAGAGCTAATTATCATGCGACAGGAGTGTGTTATTTGATCAGGAGCTGCATTGATAACAAACCCTATAAACCCCATTTCTCCAGTCACATATCATCTGTGGTCAGTCTAGATCCCAAACGGTGGTCTTATCGTGTATGTGTGTCCAGTCTACCTCTAGTTATGTGACTGAAGAAACGGGTATTACGCCATTTTAAATTCATATTTTATGCCCCCGCCACCGAATCGTGAGAGGATCATACAGTGTTAGCGGCGTACGTCCGTCCCGAAACATTAACACTCGGGTAAATGTCTTATAATTTATGTTTCCTTACACGGATATGCTTGACATTTCACACACGCATTGAATCTACTCTAAATCCACGATCGTCCCGCCCCTACTAAGCCCAGGGTCAATGTCACATATTTGGTGAGTTCGAAAGTTTAACGCTCGTGTACATGTCTTATAATATATGTTTCCTTGATTGGATCTGCTTAATATTTCACACGCCCATTACTCCCATGGTCTGCTTTCATGCTGTGACAAATGCACGCTTTTCTGGCCCTCTGTCTTTTAAAATGTGCCTCGTTTCTTTGGCTGCCAGCGGGGGCATTCGTGTGCCGATAGGCCACACTTCTAGTTTGTACCTTTGTTTTTCCACACCCACCCGACTAAGTCAATGTGCATGATCACGTGGTTACAACAACAACAACAGTGACTGAACGTGTTGAAATCTTGCCCACTCCAAAGTAAGTATTATTTGATATTTTCTTTAATATGCAACGGATTTTGATGAAATATTGCGCATCAAACGCGTCTTCATGAGATGCATTTAGTCGTCCCGGGAGTTCGGTAGACACGGAAATCGATTCTTCGCAAAAACGACGGACGTTTTTGGGCCAAAGTACAGAGACCACCAAAGCAGCTTAACAAGACGCGTTTGATGCGCCAGATTTCATAAACATCCGTTACATAATAAAACTTAAAGAATATGTTCTTTGAATCGGAGGGCTTCTGAAAGTTTCAGCACTTGTTGTTGTTGTTGTTGTAGCCACGTGATAATACACCTTGTAAGTGTTACCCGTGAAATGTATTAGATAACGAGCGCTGTATTGGTCGAATACGTACTGACTGATAATATTGTTGTATCAGCATTGACCTGATACGAATATCCGGGTTACAACATATTGAAAGCTGACGTTTCATTGATCGAACGGTGTCACATGAATTACGTCAGTGAAATTACGTCACGGAAACAACCCGCATTCTTTTCAACGAAATCCACGCAAAAGTTGCTCATTATATAGCCTAAAATGTTACCTGATAAATAGAATACCATGCTTAGCCTAGTGTATTTTTATATGACGTTTATCAGACTCGGCTCGGAAACGGTAGGAATTCCTCGACGAGCTGATAAACTTGATATTATCTATATGTCCCTGGTCAGTTATGTGTTACAGCCTATTTTCGGAGAATAAAAAAGGCCGTCTTTAATTTACGCAAATTACGCCATCGTATTATGCATTTTTTGGGCAACTACATTAAATGTACATGCCAACCCAGTAGGCACAAACTGTTCTTTATATTAGAGACATCATCTGAGACATTTTCTGACTAAATAAACATCCATTCACCATTGCCTCACGTATTGATTGGATTTATTATACATTTTATATCAGACGTAAATTTCCACACTGATTTCAGGGGCGATAACCGTGTTTCCTTAAATGTTAACGGACATTACTATTTGATCTCTGTATTTATGTTTTGATGTGCAATGATCAAAACTTTATAATCTGTTCAAAATATATTTTTTTCAGGTTACGTATTTAATTACATGTAGTATAAATTATTAAAAATATCATGCCTCATTTGCATATGAAAATAGCCTGATACCACCGTGAGTCACTATCAGCAAAATAAATAATTATATCTGTATAGCGGGCACTCGTAATTTTTAGAACTGGTGAGATAGTGACACAATTATACACTTCACATTTATAAATTACGTACTTATATGTCAAGTGACTTCATATCACACTTTCGGAATGCGGAACAATTTTTCCAGAACGTTAAGTGCCTTTTAAAAAGGCGCGAAACGATTAGTGTCGTCTGCTTGTTTGTATTCGTTTTATTTCTACATTTTGACCACATGTTTTGGCAGTGCATGATAATCGTCTCCATTGGAGACGATTCTCATGTGCAGTCAAACATATTTTCATCGAGAAAAATGGAGAATACAAAGTAAACAGCAGACGACAAAATTTAAATTCGGCGCCATCAGGGTTATCGTTGCCACCTGGAACCCGTATGTTGAGTGGGCTACGTGCGGGGTATATATTCGGCAGAAACTGTGCGGATACCCCATTATCAACTTGATTGCGGGCAACGACAGAATTCATCCAACGGCTCTCTAGAAAGTGAAGAAATAACAGTACTAAATAAAACAGGTAAGACATGTCGCGCTTGGGAACAGGTCAGATTTCAGGGAAATGTTTTCAAATTATTTTCAAACTTACTGATGGCGTCGAGTCCTTCGTCGTAAGCTTCTTTGAAACTTATTTGTGGACATTTTATTATATTATGCAAAATAATTACTTTTTTTGTCTGGCCTGCGAAGCAGAAAGCGAGCCATATGTTCTGCTTGTCGGCGTCGTTTTCATTCAATGTTAAGTTTCCGTGTTACGAACATTACTTCAACACATCATCTACAGTCATCAAACTTCATACATCCCTTTACTATGATATCTAGATGGATATATAACTCTTTATTTTCCTCGGGGCCCCAAGGTCATGGTCAAACTGTACTCTTTTTTTTTGTTCAATGTTAAGTTTTCGTGTTTCGATCATTACTTCAACACCTTATCAGTTACAGTCATCAAACGTTATACATCCCTTTACTATGATATGTAGATGCATAAAGGACTATTACATTATGTATCGGGCCCCAGGGTCAAAGTGAAGGCGTAACAAGGCGAGACATTTGATTCCGCGGAATTCTTGTGTTTATTACATTTTACAACTTCTGTTTTTATGAGACACACTTAGGGTTAAATATGGAAGGATACAAGCGCCAGAATTTGCTTAGACGACTTTAAAGGCGTTTACAATTGGGGCTTCTACAATACCAAGGTGCATGATCACGTGGTTATAACAACAACAACAGTGGCTGAATGTGTTGAAATCTTGAAAGTATTATTTGATATTTTCCTTAGTATGAAACGGATTTTAATGAAATATGGCGCAGCAAACGCGTCTTCATGAGCTGCATTTGGTGGTCCAGGGAGTTTGGCACAGACTTGTGTCGTTTTTGCGAAGAATCGATTTCCATGTCGGAGACACGGAAATCGATTCTACGACAGAAGTTTGGGCGAAAATACAGAGACAACCAAATGCAGCTTAACAAGACGCGTTTGATGCGCCATATTTCATCAAAATCCGTTACGTAATAAGGACAATATACAAGAATACGTACTTTGAGTCAGATGGATTCTGGAAAGTTCAGTACTTGTTGTTGTTGTTAGTACCACGTGATCATACACCTTCCATACTATCTGGAAACCAACTACTCTGTGGTTGAAGGTGTGAAGTTTACTACGCAGGTGGACTCTTTCTTGCGTGCTCTTCTTTTCTTGAACAAATTGTATTGGTTGCCTCTAGTAGCGGACTATAGAGAATAGTAGGTTAGTGCCGTGAATGGGAAAATGGCAAAGGTTAGGAAACGGGATGGGCCATCTGGAAGTTTCAGTACTTGTTGTTGTTGTTGTAACCACGTGATCAAACACCTTGTTAGTACTATACATCAATTGACTAGGCTCTGCAAACAAACGGTGTCTATGGTACTGCATCTGGATTATTTTCTTTATCGTACTACTTTCTACTTTCTACGGAGCCCCGCAGGGGACGTAGAATTCTTTTTTTATTAATTTGTTCCCATGAAATAACAATTCGTTCCCACGAAATAACAATTAGTTCCCACGGGAAAGAATTGTTTTATCGTGGGAACGAATTGTTAATTCGAGGGAACGAATTGAACGAATTATTAATTCGAGGGAACGAATTGTTAATTCGAGGGGGAACGAATTGTTAATTCGAGGGAACGAATTGAACGAATTATTAATTCGAGGGAACGAATTGTTAATTCGAGGGAACAAATTGTTAAATTGAGGGAACGAATTGTCATTTCATGGGAACGAATTAATAAAATAAATACATTTTCGCTGCGGGGCTCCGTAACCTTCAGTTGATTTACATTGTAGTGTGGTTAAACCTTTCAGCCGACCATGATGGCGACCACTATTTTAAGCAGTGGTCTTCTGCTGTCGACCGCTATTTTAAGCAGTGGTCTTCTGCTGTCGGTGACTGGACCTTGTGCAAACGTGACAAGTAATGGTATTGTTCCGAAAGCCGATTGTTTGGGATGGTACGTGTGTAATAACCGGTCCATTGTGGAGAATCACGACTGCGGGTCATGGATGCTGTACAATCGCTTGTACCATAGATGTTATATTCGCGGAATGGGCGATATTTGCACGAGTAAGCCTTTATATATTGTTGTACTCTTGATTAAACAGGGGCGTTGGAACAGGTCCGGCATCTGCCGAAACAATATTTTTGAAAACATATGATCTTTATTGAAATATTTAGAATTCATTCAATTATACACAAACAAGTCAGTAATGTATTTGATATTATTAATACATGTATTATGTCAACATGAACTACTAATGCAGTTGACTTGAACATACATTTTCCGTTTTATTTTTAGTGTCGGCTAGATCTCGTTTGATAATATTATATCAGCCGATGCACACATCTCTAAATATTTTCTGCATGTTTTCTCATTTATGAAGGTTTATGCTGTTACCACTCAGTTGAACATACACTTGGGTTGGCAGTAGGGTGAAGGGAGGGGTGGGAACGGTCTCTAGCTTTACCGGACCAATCTTGTGATGTTTCAGACGGCCCTATTAAAGCAACTGTATCTCAAATGATGTCTTAGATTTTTAGCACGTGATTTTATCGCTCTATGGACTTCAAATGACGTATGACAAACAACCGCACAAGTGCCTATCCTGTTTGTCACAGTATATGATACTATTTTGTAGAAATAACACGAACCGCCTGGAATTTGATCAAATAAAATAACGTTGTTTGATTGATGGCATTTGTATTCTATATAATGAACATGGACATCTTCATCATCTGAAACACAAGTCCTTTAAAGCTATGCTAAATAATTACAGTGAAACGTCTCTAAATCGGACACACTGGGAGGTCCCAGGGTGTCCTGTTTAGAGATGATCCATTGTAAATCAGGAATATTACCATTCTGGGACATACCTATGTCTTTTGAAATCATGAACATACATTATTATCTGAGATACGTTTCCATGAAACCTCTCAAAATAAGATCACATGCTTCCTTGGTGTCCGGTTTAGAGAGATTCCACTGTATATACTATATCCATATACATAATATAAAATAAATGTGTCCTCACATGTAATGGCGACTAAAACATATAACGAAATCGACATCTTTTCTTTCGTTAGGTCTAGGCGGACTATAGTTCCCATATCAAGGTCTGTACAATATCAAATCGCCCAGGGAGTATGCAGAAGTAGTGCGGTATGAACAATAGTTTGGGAGTTTTAAGATTACTACACGTACATGTTCACTTGAGGAACATTTTGGAGTGCTTTTATCACCAGTTTTCAGCATATTTGTGGCATTTAAAAGAAAACACAGAGCCTGTTTGTCACGTGATGTAAACAGAGTTTCCGTGGCCAAACAACACTAATGGGGGATATAATATGACCAAGTTGGATTTTTCTTTCTTATGGGTAAGTTAAGCTATTGTTTAATTCATGTAGAACCAGTACAGCCTGGCTGCAGGTCATGCAAAAGTATATACCACAGCATCCATACGAATAGTGAAAGTATGAGAAATTGACCTTATTGGATGGGATTCGGTTAAATTATATAGTAAAACTATTTGGTGTGGTGTAACCCCAAAAAGGAAGTCATTCATAGTCCCTATGTTTGTCCGCAGTTCATATCAACGAGCAGTGCGCCAATGGTGCGCAGTTTATACAACACCCTACGCTATGCCAACTGTATTACAACTGTTCACGTGACAGCGACTTGACTGGTATTGGCTATTTGGCGGAATGCACGTATCCAGACCTGTTCAACAGCGAGACGAAGTCGTGTGAACCATTCCAGAATGTGCACTGTGGACAACGGCGGGTTATCAAGGACGAATGTAAGTGCAACCTGTGCCGTTTCCTACGGAGCCCCGCAGTGGACGTATAATTCCTTTTTATTTATTAATTCGTTCCCACGAAATAGCAATTAGTTCCATCAATTTAACAATTCGTTCCCACGAATTAACAATTCGTTCCCTCAATTTAACAATTCGTTCCCACGAAATAACAATTCGTTCCCATGGAAACGAATTGTTAATTTGTGGGAACGAATTGTTATATCGTGGGAACGAATTGTTAATTCGAGGGAACGAATTGTTAAGTTGAGAGAACCAATTGTGATTTCGTGGGAACGAATTTTTAATTCGAGGGAACGAATTGGACTGCCTCATCTGCCTCATCCTGATTATGGTACCCAGTTCGATAAGCTATTACTTCCCTTAGATTTATTATCTAATGTGGCGAGCTCTTCAAGGGTGGACATGAAAATGGCACAGGTATTGACTTCCGGTAAGTAAACCTAGCAAAGACGGATTATCATCGATGAGTGTAAGTGCAAGTCAATAGCCCAGTTCGATAAGCTGTTACTTCCCTTAGATGTATTACCTAACGTGACGAGCTCTTCAATAGCGGAGGAGAAAATAACACAATATATTTACTTCCGGTAAGCAAATATGGTAAAGACTTATATGTCCATGATCAGTGAAACCAATAGACTAGTTCAGATAGATTTCCGCAGCGTATTATTCATTTTAGCTAAGCTTAGTCTTCATGAATGTTTGATTCTATTTATTGCATAACCTCATTATTATGCATTGAATCACATAACATGTTTTTTATTTCTCAGTGAAAGTATAAGTTGTCACCGCTCATTTGAACCATCTCGTCAACAACATATACTTCTATGCAGATTATTTTTTTAAAAATCAGTCAGAAAGAATGGAAAGCTTCAGCATGAGAAGGGTTAATATGGTTTGAATAATAAATATATTGAATTTCGAATGTCTAATTTCAGGCGGATATAGATTGCATGCATACTGTGCATCTACACGCGGTTTATGCTACAATTGCTACATAGACCGACCGACCTGTGCTGGCTTGCCCGACGGCCAAAACGCCGATTCTATCCGAATGTGGACCCCCATGTACATCCTATGTTTTAATGAGCGTCTAATCAGAACTGGCACGTGCCCGAAGAATATTGCATTTCATCCGGAACTCCGGAAGTGCGTCACATGGGCGCAAATCGACATCCAACATGGCGGCACACTGTCGGACTGCAGCGGGAAAACAGACGGGTTCCATGCGGATGAATTGACCCGATGTGATCGGTATACGGTTTGTAAGAATGGAAATTTACAGGGCACAGTCAAGTGTGACAATAACACGGTGTTTGACACAATCAATGAGAGATGTGGCCCGATTGAAGTGTCGTGTTCTCCACCGCCCTGTGGAGATCCAAACAGTTGGTGAGTAACGTCAAAGGTCAAAGGTCAATAACACGTAATGGGGATGGTAAAATGTGTACAATTCGCCTATTTATGTTTACAAACAAGCAACATATCCGAAAAATACAACTACCCAACCAACTGCGTAAAGTTTGCCCATATTACCAACGTTTATTGCAATGCCAACTCTGAATCAAGCAATCTGATTGTCTGAGCCTGAGCTGAAACACAAAATATTAAAGTCTTTCGAAATAAAGAAATAACTATTGGCAATATTAGTGCATGCGGGAGTGTAGTTCTGAAAACAAGTCACTACGCTGTATACAATTTACCATCTTACATAGAGACTAGCAGGTTATTGCCGTGAATGGGAAAAAATATCTGGCAAGGCTTAGGAAACGGGATGGCCGAGGCTCTGCCGAGCACATCCCGTTTCCGTGCCGCGACAGATATTTTTCCCATTCACGGCGCTAACCTACTATTCTATTTATCCTGTCAACACATACAAATAGCTTTAAAATCCAAAAAATAGCCACAGTCGCATCCTCAAAATCGGATAATCGACTAGTTTGACAACCGCACATATTCATACGCAGTGATTATGTGGTATTGACAGGATATCAAAGATATTTCACGGCACAGTGTTTCACTGCACATACGCACTGTGTTGATGGGATAAATAGCGTTAGTCCATGTACGTAAGTGCGTACGTACGTTAGTAACACCTTTCATTTTTCAATAATGTATGACCCACTTCACCGATGTTGATATTATTTGGCCACAATGTGTGTCTAGGTATGATGCTTTGTTTTGCATACGACCCACGTCCGACCGCCCAAGGTCAAGGTCACTGAGGACTTATGTTCACCTTTTGTTTGTAAGGCAATTGCGTTAAAGTTGTTTCTTTGGTTTTGTTTTCATTATCAAGGATGCCAGCGAGGGGATTAGCTAAGTGATAATGATGCCATTGTTTTATTATGTGACCGCACGCCACTAGTATTTTAGTTAACTTCTGTGCATGTTGAAGGCTCTGAATACCGCTGCCCGCTTACCTGATTTACATGGCCTTATATGGTTACATGTTGGTTTACAAGGGCCCTTCGGTCCCCTTTTGGGTTTCTATTTATACTTTACAGTGAAACCTCTTTTGTTTTTCGTTTCGTTTCAGCAACCAAAATCTGAACTGATACATCAGCCAACGGGAGGTGTGCACCGTACATACATCAGATTCGTGATAGACAACAGACTGGCCAACCGGAATCTACAGTAGGCGAATAGTATTGGACATAAACTCGCCAAAGATCGGAAAAAAATAAGCCAAAGCTGAATTTTTCAGTATAGGTCAGAAATATCATTAGGAGAAACATGTCAAAACTCCCCATGAATCCCACTTGAGCTTAATCCAGAATTCAAGATGGCGTCCAAGATGGCTGCCAATAATTTATTAAACACATACAGGTGACATTAATGAACATATTCACACATAGGGTGGCAGCATATCATATCACTGAACAATGTATATATTAACCTTTTCAATAAGTATGAGTCGCTTAAACGTTAAAATATCCAAGATGGCTGCCAAGAATGCCAACAAAATGTGTAAAAGTTACATTTGCCTCACAACATATATGAATTGATTTTTAATTGTCTTGGAGTTACCTTCACTATTATTAAAGCTTCAATAATTTTATATTTGAAATAATATGGCGTCCAAGATGGCTGCCAAAACTTGAAAACGTTTGATGTTTCATGTTGACGCGACTTTGCGTTGCAAATCTACGTATAAGGTATTAAAAAAACACGGAAATTTTGTGACGTTATAACACAATCTGATTATGATTGGAGAGATATAAGTGATGTACATTTAGGACAGTCTCTCCCATGGAAGGACGGACATATGCCATCATGACCACTACGTCTCGCTTTCCACGATGTGCTCGACAAGCAATTACTTTAGCAAATGTCTATCTTCTGGAATTAATACACATTAACTATCAATTTGATAAAATAAAGCATATTGCAAACAGTATGTAAGATCCATCTAATTCAATGTGGCCTCCAATATGACTGACAAAACCTGCTAATTTGTATACTATATTGATCAGTGACAAACTGTGTATAATGTTCCCTTTACCGTAATTACATTTATATACGAGTGCCTTCCAGCCTATATTTGTCTTCACCTATGCCTACTTTCAATTGTTTATATTATGATATTTTCAGATCTTATATTTCAAGATATATATATTTGATAAATTATAATACATAACATATGCTACTAATCAAAGGTTACATAGCATGACCTTCTCAGGTGGTTACCAGGGATATATATTGTTTACAATGGTGCAAGTTATATAGTAAGTGTAATGCATATGGAAAGCACGGCAATGCATACATTATATAAGTACACACTTAGTACAATCCTGCAACACATTGCATGTATATGGAAGTATGTGACACAATGTACAGGATTCCCTTGAAGTCTGCTGTTGACAACCGACGTTTAAAGAGTCTCCTGTCCGTGGGAACATGCTTACACTAACTGACAAGCTGTGTGCGGTTGGCTGGGCTGTTGGCTGGGCGGTTAGCGAAGCTGGTTATTCCAGTTGTATGTGTAGTAATATTAGTGTACCCCGATTACGTTTACGCGCTGGGTCTACGGGATCGGTGCCTACAATGACAATAGCTGTTAACAGCTCGTTAAACACAATTACTCATACATCTATCTAGCATTCTAGCGGTCCAAACGCACGAGTTTAATGTTACATACTGTTTATACTTACTTTATTTTCTCTTCGGTGTACCGTAAAGTCATATGTCATATGTATGCATACCATAACGAGTTGAAACATGTCTCATCTGATACATGTATACGGCATAGTATGTTGCAAAAAAAAACAAAAAACAGTATGAATCGAATCGATTGAATCATTGCTCTAGACAAGGGATATACATATCGTCGTTTATTTTATATGGTTACATTAATATTATGCATGGGAATAATATGGTGGTGGTATGTATATGTTATACCAGTTCCTGCAGATGTCAAAAATGGAATATCACAAAAATTAGAATGTGAATCATGCATGAACATGTATAATATGTACGTTAACTTATTTTTGATTTGGTAAATATGGTCATAATTAGTGCAGTATTGTAAATTAAATAGATATTTCAAACTCGATCAATCAATCATGTTTATCCGCGCGAATGGAACTACCAACTGATTATATAGTATAGCTGCTGATATCACCTCACATATCAACATTTTACTATTATGCTGCCCATCTTCCACAAACACATCGATTTGAAAATGAATTATTTACAATTAATATAGTTCTAGGTACCATCATTTTTGGGTTAAACAACCGATATAGATCAATGATACTTATGATCGATAATTTCAATTTGGTGCTTCGTGACCATAATGTCACTGGTGATTTGTTTAAAAGTTACTGATAAGTTTGCTAATTTAGCAGGTTATTCCAATTAGCTATGCGGTTACAAACATAATTGTGTTTGATACTGCTGCAATGAACTAAGTCTGCCAATTTGAGACATGTTTCAAGCATAAATAGCAATAAAGTGTTTTATTTTTCATTTCCCTGTGCCGATTTGCCGTATATAGATGCAAGTTATTTTGTGATATTTCTCAAAATTTGGTGACCATCTTGCATATCATTTTGCATAATGTAATAAATACAGCATGCATTAAATGTACTGTATTGTTCAAATGTCTTGAAATTACCCATATAACAAATTCAAATATAGTAATTAGGGTAAATGTTATATATTTTATTGTAAATTTACGTCATTTTCGACATTTCTCGCAATTTGGCGGCCATCTTGAATATCATCTTAAAATAACATAATATATCAAATATGTATTAAATCTATTGTATAGTTGGAATGTCTCCTAATAAGCCCAATATTACATTCGAAGATAGTCATTCCAAATGTTCCACATGTTTGCTCAGTTTAGAGAGTTAAGAAATGTTGGCGGCCATCTTGGACGCCATTTTGATTGTATTACATTTCACAATTTGGATTATTATGATTCGTTAGTTGTATTCGGTATGCTTTGGCACATGTTTTTCCTGATTGGTTTAGTTGATTTTGCAATAGTTATGATTTTTTGTCATTTTGGCGGCCATTTTGGACGCCATCTTGATTACTGGATTAAGCTCCAGTGAGATTCATGGGGAGTTTTGATATGTTATTACTAATGATATTTTGGTCATTTGCTGAAAAATTCAGCTTTGGCTTATTTTTTTCCGATCTCAACCTTAATACTCTTCGCCTACAGTGTAGGGCTTAACTTTTCTTCAAGGATGTGTGGATTTGAAAATACAAATATTAGTTCAGACGTATTGTTGTTTGTTTATTGATATAATTCGTACACAGAGTTTATCAGCTTCAAAGACAAATGCGTTTCACACATGGTGTCGATAAGTAGGATCTTCCCCTGGTCTGTAACTGTGACTTGAGAAATGGATATTTTCTATCTCCTGATCTGTGACTGAAGAAATGTGGGATTATGCCATTTGTGGCCAGTCTAGCCCCTGGTATGTGACTGTGACTTGAGAAATGGATATTTTCTATCTCCAGATCTGTGACTGAAGAAATGTGGGATTATGCCATTTGTGACCAGTCTAGCCCCTGGTCTGTGACTGTGACTTGATAAATGGATATTTTCTATCTCCAGATCTGTGACTGAAGAAATGTGGGATTATGCCATTTGTGGCCAGTCTAGCCCCTGATCTGTGGCGGTGACTGGGAAAATAAGGATTATGACATGTGTGGCCAGTCTCGCCCCTGATCTGTGATTTGAGAAATGGATATTGATCCATTCGTGGTCCGTGTAGCTCCTGATCTGTGACTGTGACTGGAGTAAAGGGGATTATGATAGTTCCGGCCTGTGTAGCTCCTGATCTGTGACTGTGACTGGAGTAAAGGGGATTATGATAGTTCCGGTCTGTATAGCTCCTGATTGGTGTCTGTGACTGGAGTAAAGGGGATTATGATAGTTCCGGCCTGTATAGCTCCTGATCTGTGTATGTGACTGGAGTAAAGGGGATTATGATAGTTCCGGCCTGTGTAGCTCCTGATCTGTGTATGTGACTGCAGTAAAGGGGATTATGATAGTTCCGGCCTGTGTAGCTCCTGATCTGTGTATGTGACTGGAGTAAAGGGGATTATGATAGTTCCGGCCTGTATAGCTCCTGATCTGTGTATGTGACTGGAGTAAAGGGGATTATGATATTTCCGGCCTGCATAGCTCCTGATCTGTGTATGTGACTGGAGTAAAGGGGATTATGATAGTTCCGGCCTGTATAGCTCCTGTTCTGTGTATGTGACTGGAGTAAAGGGGATTATGATAGTTCCGGCCTGTATAGCTCCTGATCTGTGTATGTGACTGGAGTAAAGGGGATTATGATAGTTCCGGCCTGTATAGCTCCTGATCTGTGTATGTGACTGGAGTAAAGGGTATTATGATAGTTCCGGCCTGCATAGCTCCTGATCTGTGTATGTGACTGGAGTAAAGGGGATTATGATAGTTCCGGCCTGTGTAGCTCCTGATCTGTGTATGTGACTGGAGTAAAGGGGATTATGATAGTTCCGGCCTGTGTAGCTCCTGATCTGTGTATGTGACTGGAGTAAAGGGGATTATGATAGTTCCGGCCTGTGTAGCTCCTGATCTGTGTATGTGACTGGAGTAAAGGGGATTATGATAGTTCCGGCCTGCATAGCTCCTGATCTGTGGATTGACTGGAGTAAAGGGGATTATGATAGTTCCGGCCTGTATAGCTCCTGATCTGTGTATGTGACTGGAGTAAAGGGGATTATGATAGTTCCGGCCTGTGTAGCTCCTGATCGGTGTCTGTGACTGGAGTAAAGGGGATTATGATAGTTCCGGCCTGTATAGCTCCTGATCGGTGTCTGTGACTGGAGTAAAGGGGATTATGATAGTTCCGGCCTGTATAGCTCCTGATCGGTGTCTGTGACTGGAGTAAATAGTTCCGGCCTGTATAGCTCCTGATCGGTGTCTGTGACTGGAGTAAAGGGGATTATGATAGTTCGGCCTGTATAGCTCCTGATCGGTGTCTGTGACTGGAGTAAAGGGGATTATGATAGTTCCGGCCTGTGTAGCTCCTGATCTGTGACTGTGACTGGAGTAAAGGGGATTATGATAGTTCCGGCCTGTGTAGCTCCTGATCGGTGTCTGTGACTGGAGTAAAGGGGATTATGATAGTTCCGGCCTGTATAGCTCCTGATCTGTGTCTGTGACTGGAGTAAAGGGGATTATGATAGTTCCGGCCTGTATAGCTCCTGATCTGTGACTGTGACTGGAGTAAAGGGGAGGGGTTATGATAGTTCCGGCCTGTATAGCTCCTGATCGGTTGTCTGTGACTGGAGTAAAGGGGATTATGATAGTTCCGGCCTGTATAGCTCCTGATCTGTGTCTGTGACTGGAGTAAAGGGGATTATGATAGTTCCGGCCTGTGTAGCTCCTGATCTGTGTATGTGACTGGAGTAAAGGGGATTATGATAGTTCCGGCCTGTATAGCTCCTGATCTGTGTATGTGACTGGAGTAAAGGGGATTATGATAGTTCCGGCCTGCATAGCTCCTGATCTGTGTCTGTGACTGGAGTAAAGGGGATTATGATAGTTCCGGCCTGTATAGCTCCTGATCTGTGTATGTGACTGGAGTAAAGGGTATTATGATAGTTCCGGCCTGTGTAGCTCCTGATCTGTGGATTGACTGGAGTAAAGGGGATTATGATAGTTCCGGCCTGTGTAGCTCCTGATCTGTGTCTGTGACTGGAGTAAAGGGGATTATGATAGTTCCGGCCTGTGTAGCTCCTGATCGGTGTCTGTGACTGGAGTAAAGGGGATTATGATAGTTCCGGCCTGCATAGCTCCTGATCTGTGTCTGTGACTGGAGTAAAGTAATTTATGATATTCCGGCCTGCATAGCTCCTGATCTGTGTCTGTGACAGGAGTAAAGGGGATTATGATAGTTCCGGCCTGTATAGCTCCTGATCTGTGTATGTGACTGGAGTAAAGGGGATTATGATAGTTCCGGCCTGTGTAGCTCCTGATCGGTGTCTGTGACTGGAGTAAAGGGTATTATGATAGTTCCGGCCTGTATAGCTCCTGATCTGTGGATTGACTGGAGTAAAGGGGATTATGATAGTTCCGGCCTGTATAGCTCCTGATCTGTGGATTGACTGGAGTAAAGGGGATTATGATAGTTCCCCCGGCCTGTGTAGCTCCTGATCGGTGTCCTGTGACTGGAGTGTAAGGGTATTATGATAGTTCCGCCTGTAAGTCCTGATCTGTATGTGACTGGAGTAAAGGGTATTATGATAGTTCCGGCTGTATAGCTCCTGATCTGTGTATGTGACTGGAGTAAAGGGGATTATGATAGTTCCGGCCTGTGTAGCTCCTGATCGGTGTCTGTGACTGGAGTAAAGGGTATTATGATAGTTCCGGCCTGTATAGCTCCTGATCTATGTATGTGACTGGAGTAAAGGGGATTATGATAGTTCCGGCCTGTGTAGCTCCTGATCGGTGTCTGTGACTGGAGTAAAGGGGATTATGATAGTTCCGGCCTGTATAGCTCCTGATCTGTGGATTGACTGGAGTAAAGGGGATTATGATAGTTCCGGCCTGTATAGCTCCTGATCTGTGGATTGACTGGAGTAAAGGGGATTATGATAGTTCCGGCCTGTATAGCTCCTGATCTGTGGATTGACTGGAGTAAAGGGGATTATGATAGTTCCGGCCTGTGTAGCTCTTGATCGGTGTCTGTGACTGGAGTAAAGGGGATTATGATAGTTCCGGCCTGTGTAGCTCCTGTTCTGTGTCTGTGACTGGAGTAAAGGGTATTATGATAGTTCCGGCCTGTATAGCTCCTGATATGTGGATTGACTGGAGTAAAGGGGATTATGATAGTTCCGGCCTGTGTAGCTCCTGATCTGTGGATTGACTGGAGTAAAGGGGATTATGATAGTTCCGGCCTGTATAGCTCCTGATCTGTGGATTGACTGGAGTAAAGGGGATTATGATAGTTCCGGCCTGTATAGCTCCTGATCTGTGGATTGACTGGAGTAAAGGGGATTATGATAGTTCCGGCCTGTGTAGCTCCTGATCGGTGTCTGTGACTGGAGTAGGGGATTAATGATAGTTCCGGCCTGTTGTAGCTCCTGTTCTGTGTCTGTGACTGGAGTAAAGGGGATTATGATAGTTCCGGCCTGTATAGCTCCTGATATGTGGCTGTGATTGGAGAAATAGAGAATAGTAGGTTAGTGCCGTGAATGGGAAACAATATCTGTCAAGGCTCAGGAAACGGGATGGGCGAGGCTCTGCCGAGCCCATCCCGTTTCCGTGCCGCGCCAGCTATTTTTACCCATTCACGGCACTAACCTACTATTCTATTTATCCCGTCAACATCTACAAATGGCTTTAAAAAGCAAATAAATAACCCCAGCAAACGCACATATTCATACGCAGTGATTAGGTCGTATTGACAGGATATTATAAATGTTTCACGGCACTGTGTTTCACGGCACATACGCACTGTGTTGACGGGATAAATGGGGATTATGCTATGTGTGGCCTGTATACATGTAGCCCCTGTCTATGGCTGTGACTGGAGAAATTTGCATTCTGACAGATTTGGCCCGTCATGCTCCTGGGGGGCGTTTCACTAAACTTCGTACGACTAAAATGTTCGTAAGTGCAAACTTATGATAGTCTGTAAATTTCACATTAGCAATGAGTTCTTGTAAACAATTATTGGATTTACATCACCAATAAACAAACAAAAAAAAAACAAAAAAAAACATGTCATTTCTCGCGTCTCCGACTGCTGGGGGCCGTTTCACTAAACTTCTTACGACTAAAATGTTCATAACTGCAAATTTAGGATCGTCTGGAAATATCAATTGATGGATTTATATGTATTGAGCATATGCTCAATAAATGTAAATCCAATAATTGTTTTCAAGAAAACATTATTAATGCGAAATTTACAGACTATCATAATTTTGCACTTACGAACATTTTAGTCGCACGAAGTTTTTTTTCTCAAGTTTTCTCATCCCATAGGTGGCCTTTATTCACAGGTTTGACTGTATTTCAAACAGACTAAGCACATAGTATGCAAATGAGTGGAGTAAGCGGCAGAGCTCCCGATAAGCTTTGTGTCTAAAGCGTACTGCACCCTCTGATTTACAAATCATTGCGTATTTTACTTTACAAATGGATTATTGATTTTCTTCATTACTAAATAGGGAACAACTGATAAAAAAAGTATAACAAATTTGCAGCTCAACTAAGTGAATTTTTAACTTTATGACAGTATTTTCACTACTCAATTTGAAAAATCAATGCGTATTTTCACATTACTGTGCTGTATATTGTGTACTCCCACTTTTGATAATCAATGCATATTCAGCTAAATAATTGCGTAAAATACGCCAATACGCACCTTATCTGGAGCTATGGTCTAATATATACACTCATTTTGGCTCTATACTGGTTTTAGTCTCCAGTCCATATATGTGGCTGTGCTTGTGGGACTTCGCATCAGTGTAGCTCCTGATCAAATATCACACACCTGTAATCTATCACAACATTTGATATTGATTACTAAAAGCATGCCAGGAGTTTTAGCGATTGAATGGCGAACAGTGCAGATCCTGATCAGACTGATCTGGATCTACACTGGTCGCATGCAGAACCCACTAGCCCCATTTCTCCAGTCACAGCTATATATGGTATCGTATTTCGCTCCAAGGAAGACAGATGGGTGTAGATAGGTATCCGGTAGATACTATGTGGACCTGGGTTACAAACTACTAAATGGCGGAGAAATACTATACAAGCTTAAGGTTTATGGCCAGTATCGCAGATAATACTATGATACTTTCCTATAATAACTTATTTATTTATTCGTAGAAACATGCACATTGTGTGTGCCATAAAATCGTCTCAACAAGACGATTCTACGAAACACACAAGTTTGTATGGTGTTTTTATGGGAAACTAAGAAATACTGTTGTCGTGTTTTTTTTCCGCTTGTCTGGTGCAGGAATTTGTATGCCCTTTGAACCCTTGGGTGAACTTGATTTATTCCGTCATGTGACATTGGTTGTTTTGAATTGCAAAATGTATGTACGTATGCAAGGAATGACATTAACTTAACCCTTACAATGCTGAATTAATTTGTGTCGTCTGCTGAATATTTTTTATTTTACATTTTTCTCATCAAAAACTAGGTTTGGCAGCACTTTAGAATCATTTCCAATGGAAATGATTCTAAAATCCTGCCAAACCATGTTTTAACTGAGAGAAAAGACAAAATATGAATTAACAGCAGACGACTATTTTCGGTTCCCGCATTCTAAGGGTTAGAATGTTTGCCCCTCCAGAGCAGCTGACATGATCTTAGAGCCATTTGTACCCTATTATGCGTGGGTGGCTTAAATTTGGAACATGGGTAGACTAAACTTAACCCTTAGAACGCTAAAAAAAAAAAAAGCTACTCACAACAATTGTCATCTGCTGTTGCTTTTATATTTTGCCTTATTTCTCAATAAAAACATGGTTTGACAGCACTTCAGAATCATTTCCAACGCAAATGATTCTAAAATGCTGTCAAAGCATGTTGTAAATTATTCTAAAGTGCTGTCAAATAATGATACAAATGGGAAATAGAAAATAAATAGCAGACGACAAAAAAATTAAATTTATTTAATTGGAAATGATTCTGAAGTGCTGTAAAACACTTTTACAGCACTTTAGAATAATTTTCAACATGCTTTGACAGCACTTTAGAATCATGTCCATTGGAAATGATTCTAAAGTGCTGACAAACCATGTTTTTATTGAGAAATAGGGCAAGATATAAAAGCAACAGCCAATGACAATTGTCGTGTGTAGCGGTCTAAGGGTTAACATGATCTCTTGTTATTTGTTAGGTGAGCTAGACAATTACGGTTATACACCCGCCATAATATTTCCCTCTTCTCGAATGACTGCTGCGTCTACTTATGCGTTATCGAGCAATAAATGTACAGGTTATAATTACCCACGCTAATCAGACAGCTAAATGTGTTGTGTTCAGTAATTATCCACAGTTGTTGTTTAACCTAGTTTCACTACCAACGACGAAAGAACACCATTTCGTCTCAATGAACCCTTACACCGCTCTATTATTTTTTATTTTCAATTTTTATCACCAATAACATGCTTTGACAGCACTTTAGAATCATTTCCGACATGCTTTGACAGCACATTAGAATCATTTCTGACATGCTTTGACAGCACTTTAGTATCATTTCCATTGTAAATAATTATAAAGTGCTGTCAAACCATGCTTTATTGAGAAGTAAGGCTAGATATAAAGTAACAGCTGACGACAATTGTTGTGTGTAGCGGCCTAAGGGTTAATCGCATATTGCGACACTTTCGCCAATATCTATTAAATTAATCATTAAATGTTCAGCCGCTATATTTAGAACTGAGTTTACGTCTTGTTGTCATCTGTTCACGACGCAAATTCATATTGCCGCCCACACACGCGCTCACTTCGTATCACACCGCCAATCACATGCTAGTATAGCAATTCGAAATCACGTTTAGGGGCGGAGCTTCGCGACTGGGCTTGTAAACAATTAATATGTTATAGTTCACATATTAAATTTTTAATGAATTAATATATGAAAAAGTACTATATATGTGCTCTGTGATGGGATCGGGCCATAATGAAATGACATGTTGCCATAATTATTGTCCTAAACATCGCGCAGTGTTCTGAATCTTGTTTGCTGTCTTGGCAAAAGGCGTTCGTGTTTTTATGATCGCTATTGAGTTGATCTGGAGACACACTTTTCACCTTTAATTGACTGAACTTGTCTTACTGCGATCGTCAAAACAAATACAAACAAATGTACTATACAATTAGGACCAGGATATGCGGTCTTTCTGTAGCCTATTTCATCAACATTGCAAAGTATACTTTAGTAGCAAAGTATACTTTGAGGGAGAAATTTTCAATTTTAGGATAAATTTATTAATTTAATCATCAAATATATGCAGTCGTTAGTTCTATATGAAATAATGCTTTTCGGGAAAAATAAATGATTTCTCCCTCAAAGTATACTTTGCTAGATAAGTATACTTTGCAATGTTGGTGAAATAGACTACTGATTGTGGTCAGGTCCCTTTTCTGTGCATTTGACACCATAAATTACAGTTATACTCATCAAAACAAACAGGTTACCATATACGTTAATATAACGCTATGTTGGAACCAAGAACCACTCTTCCAACGTTTCGGCACAAGGTCTTTTCAATGAATTAGTTAGACACTAATTCCTTGATAAAGGCCTTGCGCCGAAACGTTACAAGAGTGGGTTATTGGTTACGTGACACTAATTCCTTGATAAAGGCATTGTGCCGAAACGTTGGAAGAGTGAGTTCTTGGTTACGTGACACTAATTCCTTGATAAAGGCTTTGTGCCGAAACGTTGGAAGAGTGAGTTGTTGGTTACGTGACACTAATTCCTTGATAAAGGCTTTGTGCCGAAACGTTGGAAGAGTGAGTTCTTGGTTACGTGACATTAATTCCTTGATAAAGTGTGCCGAAACGTTGGAAGAGTGGGTTCTTGGTTACGTGACACTAATTCCTTGATAAAGGTCTTGTGCCGAAACTTGTGCCGAACAAGTGACTTTAGTGTGGTATGCACCTGGCACCAGGTCAGGTTATTCTAATTTCAGGGCTGAATATATTTTTTATCGATGTAAACATTCCGTTCTGATTTTGGGATTCCACCCCCCCCCCCCAATGCAGCAGGTTAAAACGGGATTGAACCCTTTTGCCCAGCCTTACATGACCTTAGCTGTTGATAGGCCGTTAAACACCAATAAACAAACAAACAAATTGATGAAATAGTACGGCTTTATATACGACAAGTTAATTTCTGTTTATCAAGGGTGAAGTTTTAACTGAAGGGGTCAGTGAAAGAAGAGGGCTAACTCCCTCAGGGAGTTAGCCCCGGCCCTTCTTCCACTGATCACTTCTATCGATTCGCTCACTTTATGATTTATTTATGAAAATTGTTCTATAAACTAGTTGCTATAAACTAGTTGCGAACAGTAACTATAAACTAGTTGCGAACAGTAACTCTTGCAATCTACTCCCGTACCGTGCTACGGACGGTACGGATGTAGATTTCAAGAGTTACTGTTCGCAACTACTTACATATCCGACCTTCACAAATCCGCATGGAAGGTCACCTAACCAATTAAAGGGATCAGTGGAAGAAGGGGGCTAACTCCCATAGGGAGTTAGCCCCCTTCTTCCACGGATCCCTTCTATCGATTCGCTCATGATCGATTTATGATTTATCTATTTATCGCTCATGATCTATTTATGATTTATCTATCGAAATTGTGCTCCGAAGAAATGTTACCAATACGATATTGATATCTCACGGACAACCAAATATTATTTATATGCAAAGGGTTTCACTGCGTTTCACTGGATAGTGACTGAATGGTTGTCAAAACACGATATTATATCGCCATTTACGATACAGGCAGACGGATTGATGGCCATGGTTTATTCATGAACGTATTATCTGTCTTTGATCCCGTGACATAACTGTTAATGAAACAGAAAGAAAGTGAAATTGAAGGTCAATTATCAGTCTATCAATTAGCTGCATGGGGCTAATCAATCTGTATATAGCCTTGTTGGTAAACAGTTGGTAAACAAATTTGGTCTGTCTGCCTGTGCATCCGCAGTCTGATCAGGATCTGCACTGGTCGCCATTCCATCAATGAATCGCCCGTCATGCTTCTAACAAAGAATATAGATCATTATCAGGCTACAGAAGTGTGCACAAATGCCATAAGCCACATTTCTCCAGCCACAGCCACATTTCAATCAATCAATTAGTCAACCAATCAATAAATCAATCAATTAATTAGTAAAATAAATAAATCAGTTACTCAATCAATCAATTAGTCAATCAATCAAGCAATTAGTCAAGCAATCAATATCTGAGATAAAATTCAGGTGATGTGAGGTACTTTGATGTTACAATTGTATGCCACACATCTGTTGATCCAGAAATACAGCACCGGCTTAAAGGTACTTGCCCACTCAGTAGGCACAAAATATTCTTTATATCAGAGACATCATCTGAGACATTTTCTGGACAATAAACAGTCATTCACCATTACCCCACATATTGATTGGCATGATTATACATTTTATATCAGACGTAAATTTCCACACTGATATCATTTCCTTAAACTGTTAACGGACATTATCATTTGTTCTCTGTATTTATTTTTTGATGTGCAAGTATCATACTTTATAATCTGTCAAAAATATTATTGTTTTAAGTGACGCATTTAATTGGTATAAATAATTAAAAAAAAATACCATGCCCCATTAGCATATGAAAATAGCCTGATACCAACGCCCATCACTATCAGTAAAATAAATACATGTATTACTAAATGATTATACCTGTATAGCGGGCACTCGTAATTTTAGAACTGGTGGAATAGTGACACAATTATACACTTATTTAATTTCTATAAAGAACATTTTTGGCCTATATACTGAGTGGGCATGTACCTTTAACTCTTTGCATGCTAGCGGCGAAAATATCCGCCAAACAAATTAGGAATATATGTTTTGTTTTGACAAATACGATTATCATCAACGACTTGTTTATTGATGGAAAAGGCATGTTTGACACCGTGATCGTCATTGTTACACGTACACAATGGAGTTACTCTTAAAGGCCCAACTGGGATATAAAAGCCACCAGCTGGCGCTGGGCAGGCTTTTTGATAATGTTATGCATGCTTCACTTCAGTGACACATTTTCAGATATTTTAGAAATACCACTGAACAAATAAGTACACTATTTCACACAGACATAGATAATACAACTTTGAAAGGTTTAGAAAAATTTGGATTTAAGAAAACAAATGTAAATGTGCTTTTGAAGTAATACAATGTACACAACTGACAACTGATTCAAACTTGCCGGGCGGAGCGTAGCTGTTACATATGTAATTCATGCATAGAGCTGAGTTCATGACCCGACATTGTAAACAACCCCACGTGTTTAGTGATAATGCTAACAGCTATAACTGCCTGTATGGTCAACATCAGACAGTGTGCCAGCCGCACAACTTTGATTTTGGACAGTAATATCAAATTAAATGTGTGGTTGGTATGCACATAACAAGGTGCACAACTAAAACATACAGACACTATTATAGGGACTGGTATATATTGTATCATTTGTGTGTTTTATGGGACCACACTTTTGATAACAAACCTACATACCATATATCTAGATACTGGTCAGTACAGAAACACCTACACTGGCTATCCAGCTGCCCCCTCACTGTTCTACATTGGGAGCAGACGACAAACATGTGCTGCTGTTTATGTATTCTATTTATAAAGCCAGTGTATAACTGACAGGCTGGGGACGCTATCAGTAATTGGATATGCCCCTCCTACTAAATTCGGTACCAGGGCACCGATTGTTGGGCCTTTAAACCACAGACGAAAAAACTATCTTTTATACAGAGGTGTTGTGTAAATAATTAACTTCACTGCATTTGTGTATCCGGTAGATAAATCGGCGTTGTATATGCTGCGATGTTTGCGATCAGTATAGCATCAGATCGAGACTGTGCGGATCTGGAGCTACAATGATCGCCAGTTCGTCTTGGCGTATTTTTTTACATGGCCAGACGACAATTAATTCGGAAAACTTGACCTGATCCCTTGCAATGCGTAATTCCATTATGTCGTCTGCTGTTTATTTTCTGTTTTCCATTTTCCTTGATGAAACAGGTTTTAACAGCACAGGAGAATATAATTCATTGAAGACGATTCGCATGAGATGCCAAAACACGTTTCTTTTTAAGAAATCAATTTAAAATGAACAAACAGCAGACGTAATATTATTTTCCCGCCTTTTTAGCTTAACGGTGCAAGAAATTTTTTGAACTTTTCACGTCTGCGTTTGCTGAACTTAACATAGTAATTGATATATGTGTGTCTGTGCGTCTGTTTTATTACTTGTATTTGCTTTGCATGTGTAAGGTCCGGGTTACCACCTGAAGGGGAAATAGAGAGAATCGAAAGATAGTACGAGCTAGATTTTGTATGCTTGATTTTAATGGCTACGGTACCGGAAACGAATACAAATACACGTGCAAAGACGAAGCAAAGCAATACCGAGTATGTACTGTATCAAAACAGTCGAATACTGGCAACTGATAAATAGTAAATCAACTCGTTATCTCAAAATACCGCTAACCGCCCTCCCAAAATATCAATATTATCATCAAACACGTTTCTTAGAAACAGCTCATGGAGACGATTCTAATGAACGTTATTTAGCAAAGGAACAGGCAACATGTTTCAACTGTTTATCAGTAGCACTAAACCAACCTTAGCAAATGTAACTTCAAATTATATATTCTGCTTGTGCCAATCAACACATTCTCAATAACGATTTAGACAGTATGATCTGTCAGCACAGAGGGCGCTGGCTGCACCACATATACAATTAATTTACAGGTGACCACCATAGGCTTTGACAAATAACACTGCAATATAGTATTGACTGACTGGCAACAGTGTAGTCCCCGATCAGACTGCACCAATGCACAGGCTGATCTGGGGCTGCACTGGTAGCACACATCATCAGTTCAGTTTTATCAGCTGAAGTATTTTGTAATAAACATGATAAAGTGTATTGTATTCTTGTTATTTGTTGTTAATTGAATAAATCTTCCCTCCATGGAGAGCTCATATAACGGCACATTTACATGAAATTTATTAGCGATTAGTTATCTGTTGACTAGGGACACAATGGGCTGCCGGTTGAGAAAATAGAGCTTACGTCACTGGCATTAATGGAACTACAGTTTCTTTACTCACATAGTCTGAATAGGTGCTAATAATTTTGCTGGTATCATTTATGCTACTCCATTAAATAAAACAAACGGTGTAGATCGTGATCAGACTGAACCAAAGCACAGGCTGATCTGGAGCTACATGGTTGCACACGTCAGACATTCAATGTCCTCATCCGGAGTCCCACAAAACGTTTACATGTAGAATACAAAGTGAAAATACAATGTGAGACATGTTGTTCGGATTGATTGATTATTGGTGTACGGTCATACTTTGCGTATAACTGCTACTTAAATATTTGCATTGTCTATCTAGAGACATCTGAAACAAAGCACACACAGATCGGACCGTCAGGCCGATCAGGGTCCACCCTGTTCTCAATGACCAGGCCCAGAGTACGAGCACGAGATCATTACAATTTCACCCTAATATTATCTAAAGTTGCTTGAACAATTCTATGATGAGATTGATAACAAGATCAATATTCAAGCACCAATAATGAATAATCTCAGAACTTTGACCGGTCGCATAAAATACATGTTCACTTGACAAAATATGTCAATAGAAAATACACAAATACATGGAGTCTCAATTGAACCACTGTGGTGAAACGATTGTGCTATATGTATGAATAACCATTTTGACCTAGCTGTGAACTAGAATCTAGTAATCGCTCCAGTCCTTCTAAATGACTGTTCGACTCGTACCGACACATAAATTGTTGCCTACAGACCCCACATATACAATTCTTCAAAGTGTTTCCCAGCACATGAATTAAAATGGATGGACTTGAACGTACCGACAAAACCCATGATAATATACAGACAGAAATTGAGTTTGACTAAAAATTAACATTTGTTCAACAGTAAAATCCTATACGGACTGATAAAAGGATTTGAATCTGGTCCTTCATACGACATACTGGTGAGCAACACAAGGGTAGCACTTGGTCTTGACCAGCTTTACAATAAAACAGAGATCCGGCAATAACTATGCTAAATAGTGATTGATTGATGGTGTTTAAACGCTCATCAACAGCAAAAATCATTTAAAGCCGGGCCAACAGGTTGGACTATCCCATATCAACCTGTCCATCAAGATGGAAATTCCCAAGATCAGGACTCAATATTTACAGAAACAACATATATATTGAGCCATGAAACCGGAATATCATGACCTGGTGCCAGGTCTATTCCACACCAGTCACAAAAATATAACATATTCTAAAGACATAAACTGGCTAATACTTAGTTTGTAAGCATGAGCATATATTGAAATAGATACATGTATATGAAGATTCACAATGGTACTGTCAACATGTCTGAGGCTCTTGGTTCACACCAGTATTCACAGTACCCCACCCACCAACCGTAACATGTGAAACGCACGAAGTCCGACATCGACTGCATTAAAAAATAAAACATGGCAAGAAATAAAGACCAAACACTTGTTGGTTTGATAGATGAAAAAGACATGTAGAGTTTGGCTAAATGACAAGTTCTCACCTGAAGGGGAAATATAGAGAATCGAAAGATAGTACGAGCTAGATTTTGTATGCTTGATTTTAATGACTACGGTACCGGAAACGAATACGCACGGCAACCGACCCACATATATGACCATCGTTTAACAAAATTCACAATTGATGTATTGATTTACCGTACTAATATATATAGAAAACATGGCTGATTCGTTCGTGTCGACCGGAGACTCAAATATCGGGCCGACGTCGCTCCGTTTGCGCCGCCCTACATGTACGTAATCATTTAGTTACTAGGTACATTACGGTCATATTATTTACGTTCAAGCCATACATGTACCAAGTTTTTTCTCTGTTAACCCTTTGCATGCTGGGAACAATAATGGCTATAAATAGTTCAAATAAATCAGCAGACGACAATACAGTAATATTGTTTCCTTATTGCTCTCTGAAAACTATTAAAATATGGCTTGGAATTTCATTAGAATTGCATCGTTATGATGCAATTCTAATGAAATTCCAGGACATATTTGGAAGTTACATGTATGTTCACCGCTAGCGTGCAAGGAGTTAAGCATCCGCGGGCTGGTAGGTTTTGAGCAGCATTTTGCAAAAAACAAACGAAATATATATGCTATTTTTTCCATTTTCTGGCGAAAAATACAGTGTAGACGAAAACTTGGATGTGTGCATCTCATAAATATATTAAACTGTATGTAGATGTGTTAGATACGCTGTATATCATATCTTTATGTACAATAAAACATGTACATGTAAGGAATGGGTTGCCTTCAAATTTCATATAGGCGTTTTCATTGTCTCGTTGTTTTTTTTTACCTGGTAGGTTTTGGCAGTCGGGGTGGATGCTTAACATAGACAAAACTTGGTATGGCCTAACGTGTATACATTGAATGTAGCAAATTGATACTATTGTTCACCGATAACAACAGTTGGAATGTAATGTGTGCAACATTAAATTGACATAACTTGTCCACAAACTTTTTGATACCCAGCGAACATGTATACGGTCACTCACCATATTTATTCTACCGAAAAGCAACACTGTCAGTCTGTCACGTAATCCAAGATGGCCACCGTCTAAAAATAGCACAAATTCTTAAAAATCTTCTCACGAACCAGGCGTATTTCGACGAAACTTGGTAGAAATGATCAACCACTCATGCTCTTTCACAATTGGATAAAAATCGTCAAAGGTCAAATTTTGTTTTTGACTGAATATGGTAATGTCATAATATTATATCAAATCGAACGTAACGATGAGGCGATCTCTCTGGTGCAATTTTTGTCGAAATCAGATTATTATGCCATCCAAGATGGCTGCCGAAAGGTCGTGCTTTGTGAGATATTTCAAACATTTTCTCACGAACCACTTGGCCAATGCCCCCCAAAATTTACATGTATGGTCCCTAGGTGTGGTCCCTTCACATCATGAGCACTAAGGTGTCTCTGATATCATGTTTACAGACAGCTGAAGACTACGGTGGGCCAAGGAGGGAATTCTTCTCCATCGTACTGCAGGAGATCAAACAGAAATACCTTGATCCACTACGAGAATGGGCGCCCCCAGAAGAATGCGAAACAATAGGAAAAATACTTGGTATGTTAAAACATGTTAACTTTGTGGTATTATATGATTGTATCCCCTGGATGAAAGTCGGGGGATACTATGGATTTGAGACGAAACTTCATCCATGCATAGATATCAGGTATATGGAGTGACTCGAAAAAAAAGAAAGGACCTCCATGTTGCATTGATCCCCAAGGTCAATGTCAAATGACTTAGCAACCTTGGTTAAAGTTTTCGTTTTACTTATACATGTATCTCGTCCTACAAACAGTGTTTATTACTTTTACTTTTTCTGGCAAGCACTACATAGCCTATTTTGTGCTGATGTGCCGTTAAACCCCATTTCATTCATTCCTCCTACAATTGGAGGATTGGTCTCTAACTTGGTATGGATGTTTATCACTATTCACTATCCATATATTAATGATACTACCAACTCATTTTGCCTTGACCCTTAAGGTCAAGGTCACATGACTTAGAAACTTTGGTTAAAGTTTTTGTTTTACTTATATCCTCCTACAAGTGGAGGATTGCAATTTGGTCTGTAATTTGGTATGTATTTTATCACCTCTGTCAGGTGCTGAAATATGATTGGCCCACACTCACCAATAGCGGTCTAAATATATATGTATTTCACCTCGGGTGGCACCTGTCAATTAAAGTGTCACAGTACTAAGAAACTTATTGGAAAGTATCGGGTAAATAATATGACCCTACTAAGACTGTCAGTTTATATGAAAAACCTTATATTCTTTTAGCTCTGAGCATGCTGCAGAATGGAAGATTACCCCGTGTATTTAGTGCGGATATGCTTGAGAACATGTTTGGGACAAACCCCCATCGAGTTTTGCTTTCGATGAAAAAGGGCATGGATGCCCTTGGTATCTGCCAGGTAAGTCATGCTTATTGTATCCCCCAGACGAAAGTTGGGGGATACTTATGGCACGCCGTTTTACAATTTATTCAGAGTAAAAGATATCTGTTTGAGTCAATCAGATATCTCTTTCATTGAATAAGATATCTTCTTCCGTCAATAAGATATCTCTTTGATATGAGGAAGATATCTGTTACTTATAAAGATATCTTGTTCATGTACTAGATATCTTGTTGACTGAAATAGATATCTGTTTGTCACAAAGAGATATCGTGTTGATTGAAACAGATATCTTATGGACCGAAAGAGATATTAGTCAGGATCACTGTGCAGATGCTCGGTTTCGTTCACTTTTTTGGGGGATTTGCAAAGCTATACATTTTTGGAATTTTTGCCATCGGCAACTATCAGTTTACGTTGACACCGAGGGCACTGTTCGCGGCAAACGGGGCAATGATGCCATGTACTGACAAGGCAAAGTTGATCCACCTCCTTGAGAAGCTGGGAATAGCAGAACCACCTGATGAAGATCGGCAGCAGTTGCATGATGCAAGTGTTCTGCAGCGTAATGCGGTGGATCGAGAAACCTTGGACTGCACACCCACTGAAGATCCTCATCCGAGTCGAAAAATTGCACTGGTGGATGGTGTGGTGGTAGTGCAGAAGCTAACAAAGAAACCAGCCACGATGGTGACAGTGAATGCTTCAATACCAGACTGATGTCTCTCACCAGAGACTGTGATGAGATCGTTCTGGTGTTTGACACATATAAGGCTGATTCCCTGAAGAGTACCACAAGAGAAACGGAGACAGTGATATCAGATCAGAAGAGATGACACCAGGATTAAGCACTTTCCAAATGAGCTGGTTCCTTTCCCACGACAAAATGAAGGCTGATCTGACCAAGTATTTGGCAGCAAAAACACTGGAGTACAACCAAGGCTTGTCAAAGTTGGTAATCGCATCTGCTGCAGGACGTACTAGGAGCAACAACGAGCTGCTAATCGATGTCAACAATCACGAAGAGGCGGACACACTGCTGATCCACAATGCAGTGCTGGCATCACAGAGGAACCCACCTGATGCAGAGTTGGTGATCTTCTCCACATACACTGATGTTTTGGTGCTAGTCATAGCACATTATGATCTTCTGCTGAGAAACACGTCCATGTCGATGGCTTCCGGTGTGGTCCAAGTGCAGCCAATATGGGCAGTCGCTTTCAGATGCTTTCAGATGACGCTGAAGTCACTAAAGAGCTGCTGTCAATGCTGGCTAGATTCGTCTGTGCTGCATACGCACCGAAGTCATCCAGATTACGAACATCCCTGAGCTGCGATGGCATCTTTTCTGCAAGCATGTGGCTGAAAGTGACAAGCTTCCTCCCACCCTTGGTGCTCTCAAGCAGCACATCCACCGAGTCCAGATGCAGGCCACAGTATGCGGTCAGGCAAACATTGCTCAGCAGCCGTCCACTACAGCATGGCTTCTACAAGGACACACAGCAGCTGATCAGGTGAAGTCAATCACAACTGAGGTCCTCCCAGACCCCAATGCCATCATTGAGATGATGAGATGCCAGTTCAGAGCAGACTGTTCAACATATCGATGCTCTTGCAAGTCCAATAACTTATTATGCACATACCTCTGCCAGTGCAGCACTCAGTGCCAGCATGACGAGGACTCTAGGAATGACATGTTGCCGACCATTGACAGTGATGATGACGTGTAAATCTTCTATTATAATAAAATGAACATGTTAATATGCTATATGGTTATGTTCAGCTTATTTTACTTTATACAACTGGCTTCCTCACCCCTAAAAATGTATGTTTAGCCATTAAAATCATGACTCTTGGCCACCTGTTTGCTGAAATATTGAGAAACACCCATTTTTAAGGCGGCCATTTTGAAAATCCAAGATGGCTGCTATGCATGCTTCTGGCAAATTGTAAACATTGGTTTTCTGATTGCTTATACTCTACAGATTCCAAAAATATATAGGTTTGCAAATTCCCCAAACAAGTGAACGAAATTACACAGTGATCTTGACTACCGGTATATCTTTTACTCTGAATAAAAGTGATCTTGACTACCGGTATATCTTTTACTCTGAATAAAAAGTAAAACGGCATGCCATAGATATGATGGATTTGATGTCATCACGCCGCGTCCACAGACACTTTCGTGTTCGGACCATAGCTCAAAAACCCTTTAAATATTTTAACGGAACTTAATCCATGCATAGATAACGGGTCAAAGGTGTGACGTGCACAATAATCACGACCATCGCATCTCTGATTTCGTAGTTGTTGCACTTTGTTCTTTTTTCGGTCCATTTTTAGCTCACCTATTGGTATCGCTTTTCGTTCGTCTGTCTGTCATTGAGACAATTCAAATGAGTGGTCACAAAATATATTTTCGTTAAAATTGGAAAAAAATTGGACAACTTTCGGAAATTTTCATTATTTTTTCTGCATGACTGATATTGGTTTGTGTCTAACAGTCTTGAAAAGAGACCTATTTACAGCTTTGCGGTCGCTTCCGACCATATTTGGACGAATTTTGAAAAAAAATATCCTTATTTTATCCTCATGAGTGAGTTTGGCTTGTATCTCGAAATCTTCGGGGTCACTTCCAACCATATTTGGACGACTGTCTGAGATTGGCCTGTATATTTTTTCTGCATGACTGGTTCTGGTTATATGGGTCATCTTCAGGGACACAGGCGAGCGATACAGGCCCATTGGGCCTCTTGTTTTGTGAGGTTTTGCTGGATTTCTCAGGGCAAAATGAGCTTAATATCGGCATGTATTAGTAT
Source organism: Conchocele bisecta (assembly GCA_029237695.1). NCBI lineage: Eukaryota > Metazoa > Mollusca > Bivalvia > Lucinida > Thyasiridae > Conchocele > Conchocele bisecta. The sequence goes on along the minus strand of CM055275.1, from coordinate 11,700,162 downwards.
AATTACAAATTGGCGTAAGATACTAATGGGGGGACTTGCAATTTTCCAGGTGTGCCGGAAAGTCAATACTGATTCTACCCAGGAGACAGTCTGTCATGATGTTTACACAGTACCCCACTCTTGACAATTGTTTTTAATATTTTTTCAGTTAATGCACCCCCACCCGTTCCTCATACATCTGCTTACACCAGGAATCTCGGCAGCCCTAACATTAAAAAAGCTCACACACCTACTGCAGCCTGACTGTAGCCCTGTTGGAGCAAACCGAAGGAAGGTCGAGACGGAAATGTACCAGAGATTTGTAAAATACTTACGAGAAGTTGCAGGTAAAATTTTCTCGACATATCTTCTTGCTAAATACAAGTATTATTAGGGCCCCGCCGATAGTTTCACCCTGTCTGTCCGTCCGTCCGTCAGTTTACAAAAGAAGTCCTTTTGATATTTTTAGTTTCCATCGGCCGATTTCAACCAAAATCTGTATGTATCTTTTCTTCGACTTTATACATCCCATACTAAAAATTATTCCGGTCATTGTGGTATTTTCGCAGTTATGGTCCAAAATACTTAGTTGTGTTCACGTCTTCGTAACAGTGATTTGTAACAGTCCCATTTTCATGCAATATTTTTAGTTTCCATTGGCCTCTCGCTTTTATTGTAAACATGTGTTTCAAACCGACACGTCTTGGCATTTTTCTACCAATTCCACTAATATCTAGACAATGACAAGTACCAAGGCTTGCGACATCTATTACAGTATAGATTGTCAACAGAAACTGACTTTCCTTTCACAAATGAGTTAGTTATAAGCTAAAATATAAAGCGCTTACCTGACATGTCCTGGAATGGCCGCCATTATACATGTATATACTTATGACAAGTCATTTCGGTCAGGGCCTGGATCATGACTGTGTTATTGGCCCCAAAAACAACATTTTAGGAAATGGCTGCCAGCGGGGCCCTTCCAAGCGCCAAGAGGCCGTTTTAACTCACCTGAGTGAAGCTCGTGAGCTATTGTTACCGTAATGTGTCCGTCCGTCATGGTCATGGTCCTAAGATAAGGGGATTACAAAATTGCTAAAATGACGTCATTACGTAATCCACGATTGTAGACGCTTTGGGCAACCATGCACGTTTAGCTCTTTAAGACTTTTGTAACAGTCAATTCTTTCACTTTCCATTGTCTGATTTCAACCAAATTCGGTGTGTGTCTTTACCTCGACATAATACAGCACGTCAGGGAAAATAATTTTGATCCGTGTAGTATTTCCGCAATTATCCCCCTTTCTTACTTTGGGCAACCATGCACGTTTACGTCTTTTGTAACAGACGAATTGTCTCCCGTCAGGGGATTATCGGCCACACTCTGATGGCTATTTTTTTAATTATTTACAGGTGGTCGGCGAGGAGCACTTGACTTGGCTTATGTGTTGAAGTTTGTGACCGGATCAGTGGAAGAGCCACCACTGGGGTTTGTGATTGAACCAAGTATTTAATTCCAGCAAAGATCGTCATTCCTACCGACTGCTAACACATGCATCTACAAACTTTATCTAACCATTCCAAATGGAAGTGAGGTGCCAAACAACGAAATGCTATTTGGTCTGTTTGACTATGCCTTCGCTAATAATTACTTCGGATTAGCTTAATTGTATCCTCCGGACCATCGGGGGATACTATGGATTTGACTATGGTACATACAGTTACTGACTTTAAAAACGTGTATATATATAACAATACATGTATGAGCCGTGTCGCGAGAAAACCAACAAAATAGCTTATGCGTAAAGCATCGACCCGGATCAGCCTGCGCAGTCCGCGTAGGCTTATCCGGGCCGACACTTTCCGCTTTCTGTATATATAATCTTGCAGGAATCATTACTCTATACCGTTATCACCCATAGGCAGGAAATATCAGGTCGGATCAGACTGCGTGGGCTGTGCATGGTGATACGGGTTGATACATTGCGCAGATGTCACTTTGTTGTTTTTCTCACGATTGGGCTCATATTTCGCAATAAATTTCGTAAACGACGTCAAAACTTTGAAATTTTCAGAACTAAAGTAGAATTTAATTTTGCATTAACGCTGTCAATTTTGACAACTTTCGACATCATTTACGGAAATTATCGCAAAATGTTTGTCAACCTTGGTTTGAATAGCTGTGATATTTTCCGTAAATGAAGTCGAAAGTGAACATTTTTTTTAGAACAAATGCAGAATTAAGCACTTCATTTTTTTGTCAAATTCCGGCGTCATTTACAAAAATTATTGCGAAATATATTTATGCCTATATATATACATGTGCGTTTTCATGGCCCCTATGCGATAGCAAGGGGGACATATTGCTTTGCTCCTGAGGTTCCGTCCGTCCGTCCGTCCGTACTTCCGTCCGTGTACATCTGCGTCGAAAAGTTTGTCCCACCTTCTCCATTTTGTTTTTTCTTTAACAATCTTTACTTAGTACAGTATGCCATGGGGGCACATCCATGTTTTACAAACATAATGTCTAGTTAAAATCGGTATTAAACTGTACATCAACATCAGGTAGTAGTATTGTGTTTGATCTTAGCTAAAAAACATTCTTAATTTACGAGAATTCCAGGGCCTATGATTATAAAACTTTCTGAGCAGGTACTCTGTGCTCGATGCTGAAATTCAATAAATTTGACTAGTCAGAAAATCTGTAATAAACTGCTCATTTCAAGCAAAACCGATCAGTTTGACTTAATTTGGTTGACATGAGACAAAATCAACCTTTATTTAGCCAGGATTGGCTGTTTAGAGCTTAATGGTCAAATAAACAGAAAATATTTTTTTCGATTATTTTAGGTACCAAGATAGATACTGCCAATGCAAATCAAGTGTCAAAAACCGCATCCAAAAAGAACAAATAATTAAAGGTTTGCAATTTTTAGTTAGCTGAAATATGCAGGATCATCTATGACGCCATAGATGAGCCCCAATTGTTCTAATTTATTTATTTGGCGGTAGGAGGGAGTAGCGAAGGGTAATTTAACGATCGGCGTTCATCCTTACCGGAATGCCGACTTACATGGTTTAGCCCTCATGTACCGTTTTGGCTCCCTGGTACTTGAGAGCTAAACCCTGTTATGCCCCATTAAGAAAGTAAGAGGATTGATTAAAAGCTAGTTGTATTGCTTTTGGGGTGAGCTAAGTGATTCTGGTGTGGCATGGACCTGGCACCAGGTCAGGATATTCGAATTTCAGGGCTGAATATAATAGTTTATGTAAATATTGAGCTCTGATTTTCGGAATTTCCCTAATTTTTTACAGGTTTAATGCAGGATCGTCCATCCTGTTGGCCCGGCCTTACATGACCCTGGCTGTTGATAGGCCGTTAAACACCAATAATCAATCAATCAGATTTATTTATAATAATTTGAATTTTTATGTTCTGCATAATTTTATTCTATAAAATTATTTTTGTATAATATAACAAAATATCCTAAACACAATGACATTTTTATTCACAGTAAAATGGGTTTTAAAAGCACTATTTATAACTACGTTGTTGGAAAATTTGCATAAATTTGCATAAATATAAACCTCCATAACTTTTGAATGAGCTGGAATTTTTGAGTAGGGTTTTCAACATTTAGTTTGTATTGGCATTCTCTATCTTTATAATCGGAAAAAAAATCTGTTTATTTGACCTTTAACATCAATCATTCAAATTTATCGACTTTGAACATGAGCGCCGAGGACATGCTCAATGTATACTTCAAGTTAATTGTCCTCATTGAAAATGTTGAACCGTTCAAGTATGTTCATTAAAAGTTTGATATTTTAATATTGTATTTCCTTAAAGTTTGAAATTCCTTGTTTATACAAGAACCCTGTGAGGCACTGGGGCAGGATTGTGTACACAATTGTCACTGATAGTCTCATATAATTGTATCCCCCAGACGATAGTCGGGGATACTATGTATTTGACGGATCAACTGTGGCTATGCAGTTTACAGTTGAACAAAGACTATACAGGTTGGCGACCCATTTTCGGACAGAAATTAACGTTTTTTTTATCACAATTTAATATTTGTTGTCGGAAAGTCATTATCTTTACACAGATAACTATGTCAGCTCTGACACATCAACTACCGTGAAACAGAAAACAATCAGTTGAAGTACTTCCGAAAAATGGGGATCTGAAAGGGGTAATTAAAGTGGTAATTAAATTTACCAGACAGGACCCATTTTCTGGCACTAAGTTGTTTGTTGATATTTCAACATAACCAACATTGAGAAACCATAAATTTTAAAATAAGTTTTTTCTTATTTTATTCGACTGTTAAAATCGGACAACAGAATATTTTTCCCCATTCTGAGTCACATGCCGATTCGTATTCTGTGCATGCACATGTGTATCGGGTTTCCCCCGTTGTAAGATATAATGTGTACACATATTGCTGAAAGAAATAACATATTTTATCACATTTAACTAATCTGATGTGAACTTCTTCGCATCTTATGACTTGATGTAAACAGTGGAATGATAGAGAGCAAAAATCGAGAACAAAAACACACAAGCAGGCTTTTACGCGGGTGTCCGGAAAAATGGGTCCGCCCGGAAAATGGGTCGCCAACCTGTAGTCTTTTTATGTATTACACAGTGATTTTCTGATTTTTGAAAATGACATGTTTATTTCCTACAATAATTTGTTTGGATTTACCCAATTGTATGACAACTGAAAAAGAGAGTTGTTGTTAGTGAATATCACTTCTCATTGTACACCTCGATAGAGTAATTGTATCATCACACTCCTAGTTAGCAACGTACATTTCAGAGCTACAACGTGCAAAGCAACATAAAATAATCTCTCAAAGCTACATAAAATAATCTCTCAATCAGATTTTTTTCCGAGGCATTGGTAAGTTTCACAGGCGATATCATTTATACATGTACTATGTATACCTCAGAGAAATTGCAGTTGCTATTTAGGATGGTGACCATGATCACCTATCTTAAGTAAAACCAATTTGAGTGTAAGCATTATTTTAGTCCTCATGCTGTCTGATTTGCAAATGTGATAATGAAGAATTCTAAAGCACAATATGTAATTATGTTTGATTTCAATTAAAACTTTCCAATAGTATACGATTTGCTCTTGTATATACATCAATACCATGGTTGTCTGACATCCAGGATTTATGGCATTGTTCGCTGAGTTCATGCAAACACTGTTCGCTCACATTTAAATCTGGTGTGACAAATGTTGGTCTGTGATCATCAGGCATATCGTCAGCGGAACCATCAACACCATGTTGCTCCAAATGACTATTTGGTTCACTGGGCGCATTGTTCATCATTCCGGCAGTAAATAACCTCAGTGGCGTAGATTTCACCGTGCGGATCCTGTGCTGGCTCCATGCATTTCTCCACATCAGCAGCCTTTCATTTATTTTATCTACATAGACATAGTGCAAGGCATACAGATGAACCTCATTTAGCGCATCTAACAGACCCTGATCTTCCAAAAACTAAAATAACTCGTAGTAATAACTGAGCACCCCATCGTATACATCCCTCCAGAGACGTTCAATCCTTTGGTTATGAGTGCTATTCCCAGTGATCATACTACCCCTGTCTGTGCCACGAACAGCAATCATAAAATCTGCTACTTTACAGTTCTCCTGACCATGATCAGACCTCACTCTCAAGGGTGTACCATACTCCTCGATCCCATGCTTGAAGCATGTGAATATTGTTTCCGCCTTGTTATTATCTGTACATTCCAAGAATGTAACCAGACGACTAAATCCATCTATTCCTCCAACAATAACTAGATGCCAACGAATTAGTTTGTGGTTTGTATCTATGTGCCACAAATGATTTGGGCCAGGTACATTATATGTGCGTCTTTTTAATCTTCTTTTTCTCCGTTCCCGGATGCCTTCTTCGTCTAACCTATGTAGGCATTCTCTCAGTCTTAATCTTTGTACCTGTATTAATGTAGTAAAACAGTATAAGGGAATGATAGTTGATGTATAAATCAGGCAGAGGTTTAAATAATAGGCATTTTGTGACAAAAACTAATATTGTGGGCTATTGTTACCATCATAGTTATATTTTTAAGCGTCTGTGTCTTCGAGGAAAAAAAACAAATGGTATGAAATTCAGTAGTGTGTGTGCAATGATGGTGGCTCTAGACCTAATAGTATTGAAGAGACTTGACTAAAAACGTTAACCAAGGAAAATGTAATTCAAGCAGAAAAGTGGGTCAAGGTCACATGAGGATCACATATATGAGAGTGGTTATTGATGTACTATTGAACACTGCTAGGCGATGAATGTGTGCAAGTTTGGTGGCTCTAGACCTAATAGTATTGAGACTTGATCAAAAACCAAGTTAACCAAGGAAAATAACTAAGTAATTTAAGAGAAAAAGTTGGTCACGGTTACAAGAGGGTCACATATTTGGGAGTGGTTATTGATGTACACTGCTAGGCGATGAATGTGTGCAAGAATGGTCGCTCTAGCAAGCTGTCCATTTCCTATCAATTCCTATAAATTTGACAATCCCTATAGGGATAGATACTTCCCCTATATTTTCTCAATATCCTATAAAAACACTTATTTTTATGCCCCCACAAATTTATTTGGGGGGGGGGGTGGGGGGGGGGGGCATTAGAATTTACCCTTGCCCGTGCGTTTAAGTCCGTTTCTCCTACACTATACCACAAATATCTATCAAACGTGCACACAATAATCACCTACTGATCAGAATCACAGACTGACATATAGCACTTGATCTTCATATGACCTTGACCTACTTTTTTCCACTTAAATGACTTAGCCATTTTGAACACCTTGTGCGTTTAAGTCCGTTTCTCAGCCCCTCTACCACAGCAGGGGGTTTGGGGGTCCTCCCCCATGAAAATTTGAAAAACAACATCATTTGACACAATTTCCCGGAACATCAGGGCCACAACTGCACGAAGCAAAATAGACAAAAATTGGATTTTTTTTTTGTAAAAACAATCGGTTCTCCAGTCTTTACCCTTACAGCTAAACGCCGTCCGTCGGATGGAGATAGACACCAATGACAGACCACTTTATAAGGCTCTAATTTCGATTGATAAAAATAAGATTTGTGAGGTAAATGAAATTTTTATTAGAATGACTGTATGCTATTCTGAAAATGAAAAGGGGGGGGGTGTCTGGGGGTCCTCCCCCAGGAGAATTTGAAAAAAATAACATCATTTGACACAATTTCCCCGGCAAAAAAATGATCATTGCCCGAAAATAAATTCCTGAATTTTTTTTTTCAATTATGTGAATTGAAAATAAATAATCGAAAAAAACTCATATCTTTCATATCTTTCGATTTTTCTTAATTTTTAGTATGTCATTCAGTAGTCATTAACCAGTCAAAAAACACTGAGATACCTTCTGTTGCAATTAGTGCCGGGTTGCTTCACTATATCGTCAGAATGACTGGTCTAAAAATCTGAAATATCAACCGTTCCTCAAGCACCTGTGCGTTAAACAATACTCAATAAATCTTCGAATATTCGAGCTAAAAATCAATACCCAATATTTTTTTGCAGCTTACCTTTACATTTTTTTCTTGTAGTATCCTTCTTATCATTTCTTCTCCACATTGAGGATATTCGTTCAGTGTTTCTACCAATACATCATCTAAATCGTCATCGTCTATTTACGTGAACTGTAGTTTTGAAATATTGTACTGTCTCATTCTACGGTAAAGAGTACTTTCTGAAACACACAGAGCTCGACTAGCATCAGCGATGGAGAATCCGGCTTCGAAAAGACTTTCAATTGCGACTTTTGGAATGTTGAAGCATCCAGATGTTCTGTTCCTAGAGGTTTCATTTCCAAATGTGATGCATTCCACACGCAGCTTCATGATTATCGTCTTGTCTACCAAACCTAAGCATTGAAAGTCGTACAAAGAGAGATGGCAAATAATGTCTGGACTGATTTTCTGATCAATAAAACTGTTAATTTGCACTGGGTTTAGATTCAGCTTTTGCAGAATTATTTTCATGTCTCTGTCCGCCATTGTTGTTGTTGTTGTTGTTGTTACCGGTGTCGATATAAATGTGCTTCCGTGAAAAATGACCTATCTATATAAAGAAGTTACCACACCATATAAAGAAGTTTGCACACTATATAAAGAAGTTTGCACATCATATAAAGAAGTTAGCACACCATATAAAGAAGTTACCACATCATATAATAAGTTACCACACCATATAAAGAAGTAAGCACATCGTATAAAGAAGCTACCACACCATATAAAGAAGTAAGCACCTCATATAAAGAAGTTACCACACCATATAAAGAAGTAAGCACATCATATAAAGAAGTTAACACACCATATAAAGAAGTTACCACACCATATAAAGAAGTAAGCACCTCATATAAAGAAGTAAGCACATCATATAAAGAAGTTACCACACCATATAAAGAAGTAAGCACCTCATATAAAGAAGTTACCACACCATATAAAGAAGTAAGCACATCATATAAAGAAGTTACCACACCATATAAAGAAGTAAGCACATCATATAAAGAAGTTAACACACCATATAAAGAAGTTACCACACCATATAAAGAAGTTACCACACCATATAAGAAGGTTTGCACATCATATATGTATGTATGTGCATATAAGACAGCTATGGCGTTCCATACACATACGTACCTCGTCTATTTCGGCCCACTTCTGAAGACGACTACACATGTTCTGATAATTCCAGCACAAAAATATTTACACAATTCCCTAACATTTGATTGGCCCGTAGCAAGTCTCTGTCCAAAATTTGTATCCCAGTAAACTCCCACGCCGAACTACTTTCGGTAGTTCTTAAGAAAACGGAAAATAAACACATTTTCTTGATGAATTAATTTCAAATGCTGGAATTATAAGGAATGAATGGCTTTTTTGTGGAATTTATCGGGGATATAAACTTGGAAAAGTCGCGGGAATACTGGACGAGGCCTTAAAAAATTACAATTTTCGAAAAAAAAACAAAAAAAACAAAAAAAAAACTTTTTTTTGTTTTCGAAAATTGTTCCCGCGACTTTTCAAAGTTTATATCCCGATCAATTCAACAAAAAGGCCATTCATTCGTATAATAGTTTCTCATTGCCTCCTTCATTTAATGCACATATTTCGACTGTATGGCAGACATTAGTAAATTCGGAAACAAACGGGCCAACGGTCATTGGCCTGCCACTTTTGGGTTCAAATGCCCGGGTTTGGAAGGTCCTCGAGCCAATTCCTAACCTTAAATATAAGATAAAAACAAAATATATAATAGTTTCTAAAGTAAAATTTTATGTGCCGAGAGGCCACATTTTCTTATGTTGTTTTATAAACAACACCTCGGTGACTTTAATCTCGTTTTACAAAGTTGCGCCTTTTCTGATTAATGGAACAAGTAGATTTTGTGAAACGTGTTGCATTATGCCGACATATAATTAATTGGCCTGGCGGTGCAGGTGTTGAAATAATGTGCATAGATGAGCAGATTATGTCATTCCATGACGAAACATCGGTGTTTGTTGTTGGTTGTTTGTTGTCTCCCCTCCCTTTACACGGTGTGTATCACACTTTTATCGCGTCAAATTCGCTTCAGTAGTTGCTGAGATATTAAATAAAGTATGATCTGAAGTGGAGGATTTTTCTTACCTGATTCAGTATATACCCCATCAAAATAGCAGGTTTAGTCATGGCAAAAAAATCTCACTTCTACCCGTATTTCATCTGCGTCCATGCATATATCAGTCTTTAAACACTACACACTTCTGTATCAGTGTTAGCAAACAGTTTAGATACAGAGGAGCCGGCTCGTGTCGAGCCGTCTCATCAGGATCTCCACTTTTTGCCAGTACTTTTCATATTTTTATGATGTAGTGTTTGGACTGTGTTGCTGTCCATGTGTCCGTCCGTCCGTCCGGCACATTAAGAAGTTCGCCGGAGTTTCTCAATTATGTCATAACTTCTATATCCCTTGAAGGATTACTTAAATATTTCAATACATCATACTTGTGGACAAATGCCACACATACATGGTGCCCTTAATATGACCTTGACCTTTTGGACAGCCAGGACTTTGTATGTATTCGATCACCGACTGGTGGTGTGTGTGTGGGCATGCACAGTTTGTCCTCGAGAGAGAACTCGATATCTATTTGACAGATCTTAACCAAATGTGGTATACACATTTATCACGGCAGTGAGAAATTTCTGTACGAAATCAGACTTTTCAGTCAACTTTTCTCAGCACAACTTCGGATCCCCGTGGCATGTAAATGACATAATATATATTCCACATTTCGATGTTGAACATTCGATTACACAGTTCCATGATGCATAACATGTTGTACATACATTCGATCACAGGTACAATTCCATGTCAATTTGCTGAAATTATTCTGAAGTGTTGTCAAACCATGTTTTCGATGAGAAAAATGGAAAATAAAAAATAAGCAGCAGACGACAAAGTTTAATTCAGCAGTGTAACGGGTAAATTCAGTATGCATCAACTATATTACTTTTAAATTTGTTTCTTTTTCTTTTATCCAATAAAATGTACATGTACGATAATTTCTGAGGGTCTAAGTATGTGTGAACTATTTCACTTTTTAATTCACTTCTTTTTATTTTTTCTTTATCAAACAAAAATACACAAATTTGTGTTGCTAAGACAATTTGAAAGAATTAAAATGTCGACTTTTATCATGATCCTCTGATGTGTTTATTTCAAGGTCATTGACATTCAATTACGTAATGGACAGGTTTATGTCATGGAGTCGCGACAGGAAAAGCATGTCAACAGACACTATCATTAAAATATAATTATTTCTACCCTCATGTCGGCATGTCGGCTTGCATGCAATGCAGTCACACTGATATTTTAATTCTTTCGCCACCGATAACATGGATAAGGGTAGCTTTTTTGTTAACTTTTGCATGTTTGCTATTAATTCTTTCAAATTATCTTAGCGAACAAAAATTTGTGTACTTTCGTTTGATAAGCATGATAAGTAAAACAATAAAATGAAGCGCATTAAAAAGTGAAATAGTACACACATATTTACTGTAAGTTAAATTATCTCGTAGCAAACACAAATTTCTGTACTTTTGTTTGATAAAGAAAACAATAAAATGTTAAAAAGTGAAATAGTGTACAGATACTTAGATTAAATTCTTTCTTAGCAAACACAAATGTGTGTACTTTTGTTTGATGAAGAAAAAAGAAAAAAGAAACACATTTATAAGTAATATAGAGGATGCATATACGGAATTTACCTGTTACACTGCTGAATTAAACGTTGTCGTCTGCTGTTTATTTTCCATTTTTCTCATCAAAAGCATGGTTTGACAGAAATTCGCAGGTGCTGTGAAACCATGTTGCTATTGAGAAAGAAAACAAAAAATATAAAACAACAGCAGATGATAAAATGTTTATTTTCTATTTTCCATTTTTATCATAAAAAACATGCTTTGACAGCATTTTAGAATAATTTACAACATGCTTTGACAGCACTTCAGAATCATTTCCATTGGAAATGATTCTGAAGTGCTGTCAAACCATATTTGTATTGAGAAATAAGGCAAGATATAAAAGCAACGGCAGACGACAATTGTTGTGAGTAGCGGTCTAAGGGTTAAATTATCTGCAGGGTGTTCTGGATGCACACTTGCAAACTCTTTCTCTCTCTCCATACTCGATATTATATTTCATTTTAATGGTGAAGTTATAAATTATGTACAACCAGTAGTTATTGGATACTGGATGCATGTTTCTTTAATCTATGCATGTCTGCAAAGCACAGAACCATCTAAAATAAGGACAAATTGAAAAACATTACCTACTGATCAGAGCTCCAGATAAGGTTTGTATCTAAAAAGTATCATACCCCAAGATTTCAAATTCAAAGCATGCTATACTTTTTCAAATAGATTATTGATTTTCTTCCTTCTAAAATAGGGAACAAACTTAAAAAATCACTTATTTGAGCTGCAAAAAGCTAACACTGTTTGCTTTTTGCAGCTCAACCAAGTAAATTTTGTTTGCTTTTTGCAGCTCAACCAAGTAAATTTTCAACTTTATTACAGTAGGGGGTTGTCCTATTTTCGTGCTCCACAGAGTGAAGCGAGTATGCTAGGGCTGTGACTGGAGCAATTGGGCTTATGGGATTTACGACCAGTGTAGATACAGATCAGCCTGTGCATCCAGCAGTCTGATCAGTTTCTACACTGTTCGCCATAACACCCGCCATGCTTCTAACAAACAACATACATCGTTAACAAGAGTGTTGTGATATTTGATCAGGAGCTACACTTGTCACAAATCCCATAAGCCTTATTTCTTCAGTCACTCTGAGCGAGCCACCTATATAGATCTGGGGACCGTTTCTCAACTTCGTACGACTAAAATGTTCGTAAGCGCAAAATTATGTAAATTTCACATTAAACATTTTTTCTTGTAAAAAATTATTGGATTTACATTTATTGAGCATATGCTGCATATGCAGCCTATGCTCAATAAATGTAACTATATCAATTAAAATTTCCAGACGATACTTATTTTGCACTTACGACGAACATTTTAGTCGTACGAAGTTTAGTGAAACGGGCGCCTGATATAAGCACAGGCATTCGGCGTGTTTCGGCTTTCATCGGTATATAACTCTATATATATGAACAATGCTTCTAACCTTGGTCGGACACGACCTCGTATCATAACAAAATAACAAGTTTACAATTGTAATTTTCTATGCATTCTATGTATTTCTGCAGGATATCGATAACGATCATATGAACTTGCTACTACAATTTTGACGTTAGAGCCCTAAACACATTTCATTGTTATGATACAAGGTTGTGTCCGACCTAGGAAAAGCAGCTGTAATTCGATATTCTTTGCATCATAATTATGTTCTAACTATGATATTTTAGCAAGATAACAATAATTCTCAAATGAATATGTAGGCTTTCCGCCAAAATATTCACATTAGCGTTAATAGAATCGTGGAATTCGTTATGATAAGAGGTCGTGTCTGACCAAATTAAGTTGGAAGCCTTGTTCATATATGGGCCGCGACATACGAAAACCGGGCTTAATGACAACGTCATGAAAAGCGGTAAATGACGTCGGAAAAACGACTTTTCAAATTGTCTAGCGTCGCCGTAAAAGTTCACAGTTTGCCTTCCCATTTACGTTTACTGGTGTCAGTTAACATTAAGTGTGAACAGAAAACGGAAAATGATAACTTACTGAAACTTTCACTAATATGAGACGCGATACATTGTACCTCGGTACACATATTATGACGTCATGACTTGACGTCACGTACTTGTGACGTCATTGAACGTGAATACATGTTTTACGTTATGGCCATGGCGTCGTGACAAAATATTATAGCAAGGATACTTGCACGAGTTCCTCGCGCTGTACATTGTCGCCTAACTGTCGTTCTTTGACATTTTTACTCTTTTTCGTCGGTTGTCCTTATGAATTCAAATGGTAAACGCATAATTTAACTGGCTACATATCAGCGAAGTCTTCGCTTACACTGCACTTTGATTCCTAAATAATCTTAAATATGAACAACCTATTGTATGCCAACGATATTACCATCTATTATCTTGGTAAATTGAAACTTTTGAACAATTATATCCAGTACTTAGCGAATGATATGCCATTTAATGCCACTAATTTTATCATAAATGGAGGTAGACACGCAGCTATATAATGACATAAATATCCGGGGTTTGTATTGAATTTAACATAAATGCATTAACATATTAATTGGAAATGTGATGGTCATAAACTTGCTTTTGTAGTCGAAAGTACTTGTGTAGTATCAAATCATCAGTTTATCACTTGACTGCATAATAATGTTGATCAGGCGATGGTAATGCGATCCTCAAGAAAGACACACGGCGACAATTATAAGGTATCACGCTATCACACTACCAAATCTGCCCGGTATCGTGTTTTTTTCACAAAGTTAATGTTATAAGCGGCCTACTGTCTACTTTAAAATATGTCGTCGCATACGAAATGTTAAATGATGTCGCTATTATTCCCCAAAATTATTTCAGACAGCAGGAAACAACAGGGAAACGCCTCACTCTGCCTTATTTGAAAATTATTTATACGAAATTACGTTACTTGGGCCGCAATCCAAAACATAACGTTACATTAGCAACTGCAACACGAGCCATAAACATTATTTTCATACTTTGTCTTGGCCTAATGGGAGACAAGATATCCAAATTTGGTTGACATGCGATCAAAGATGACAAATATATAGGACTTGTCCGGATCAACACACCTTGTATACGCCGTTGATAAAAACGTCGTAATTTCGACGTCATTGATCTAAAACGTCATATAAGTTTTTACCACGTGTCATACAACTACTTCTAAAATGAAACATAATTGGGATACATTGATAATTTTGGCGGCATATGGCTTTTAAAAGATGTAAAATTCAGAATAGTACGCGAAAAAGTAAAAACTGAAAATGTTGTCATTAAGCCCGGTTTTCGCACGGCGCGGCTCATATATTTTTGGCGTTCGTAGTTGTGCAAAAAGTACACACACGATAATGTTGACTTTGTCCAAGGTTACGTCACGTTTGTCAATTATTCACTAATAGTATAAAATTATACATACACTACATAAAATCAACCTACATGGTAGGCCTATTCGTTTACCACTCCATTACGCTTAAACGTTCTTATTGACGTTGAAGTCGCCCGTTAATGTTAACGTCGTAATTGCGACGTCATTGAGCTAAAACGTCGTTTGTGCTTCTACCACGTGTTACAAAAATACATGTAACATGAAAAATAATTGAGATACATTGATATTTTTTGTGGTAAATGACTTTTAAAAGATGCGCTATTCAGAATATGCAAAAAAGTGAAAAATGAATTTTTTGTCATTAAGCCCGGTTTTCGCATGACGCGGCCCATATATAGAGTTATACCGATGAAAGCCGTAACATGCCGAATGCCTGTGGATATAAGTGCAACGTTCTGTGATAATTGGGGAAATGTTTCTTGTGTCATGGACGGAAGAAATTTCTCACCTTATTGCGTAATTTGCAGTATTCTGATCTGAGGATCTCCGATTTCGGTCTGTCAGACCATTATATCCTGCATATTGATCAGTTGATATTATTCATATATTCCAGATGTTAGAAAAGCACAAAACCAGCAACTTAACGACTATGTTTACTGTATTTATTTGGGTGGTTGGTTGGAGCATGCGAAGGGTAAATTTAATGATGAGATTCACCCTTAACGGAATCCCAATATATCCCTGGTTTGGCCCTTGGGTACGTTTTGGCTTTCTTGCTACTTGAGAGTTGAATCCGGTAATAAATACCCATTATAAAAGTAGTAAGATTAGTACTAATCATATTACTTTTAGGGGGTGGGGCTAAGTGCTTCTGGTTTGGTTAGGATCTGGCACCAGTGGCCTATTTCACCAACATTGCAAAGTATACTTTTCTAGCAAAGTATACTTTGAGGGAGAAATTTTTAATTTTATGATAAATTAATTATTTTTTATTACTTGTAATCATCAAATACATGCAGTCCTTAGTTCTATATGAACAAATGCCTTTCGGGAAAAATAAATGAGATCTCCCTCAAAGTATACTTTGCTAGATAAGTATACTTAGCAATTTTGATGAAATCGGCTACTGTAGGTCCGGTTATTCTAATTTCAGGGCTGAATGTATATGTTTACTGTATATATTCAGTTTTGTTTTTGGAATCCGTCTCCCCCCACCCCACATCACAACAGGTGAATATGGGATACGACCCAACTGGGTTACTATATGGGATAATACTGTATTTGTATTAACCCCGCCCCAGACCCCCACACTATATGAGCCGCGTCGCGAGAAAACCTGTCTTCGGGAGTTTGATGACGTCACAAGATATGGCGTCGTGAACTTAGCTGACGTAATTTCAGCCGAGATTTCCAATTATCGACGTTTGTCAGAACGCCGTGTTAGGTTTGTTCCGTTGTGTTAAAGTTATCTAACGAATAGAATATATCTATAATCTGGCATATATGGGTGTGAAAAAAGCGAAACAGTCTTCGATCTGTCATGGATCCTGTCTGAGAATGTATTGGATGAACGTTAGACTGCCGTACGGTCGTACGATCGAAATCCACCATTTTTATTCGAAACGGGCACATCTTATATTATGTTTTTATTAGCAATAATGGCGTAAGGGTAATTTTCTTTTATTATTTTGCTGCCGATATCACATATAAAAATGTTTGTCTGTTGTTGATATGAGTTTGTTATGTTCCGTTATTTTGACATATAATATTTTCTTTGACACAGTTTACATATAATTGTCCACATTAACTGCTATCGGCCACCATTTACAGGTGAAAACTCAGACGGTTGGCAGCATATTTGTTGACCGTTGTAGCCTGGGCCAGGTTTCCCGCACAACTATATGTTTCAGATCTGGTTAACTCGATGCGAATTTTCAGTTTATTGCTCAATTATTTCTTTCTAATATACATGTAATGTATAAAATTAACATTTATCGCAACATTTACCTGCAAAAACAACAAAGCCATTGATGTTACGATGTATCATCTGTGCATATGCGCCGTCTGATCAGAACATAGGATGTCCGCCATTCAGTCACTAGGGAATCCTTTCTCAATTACCAACATGATATGGGTCGCCGATCGTACATTTATTGCAGATATTGTAAGGTCCATTTTCAGCAGGTGGTCCAAGTACAGCTGTAAGCGGGACGATGTCGTGAACATTCTACATTTCTGTTGTCTGAATATGAAAAGCTTAAATCTGAATGCACACTGACGTGTGTGTCATGTTAATATAAGACATAGATACGATGGGATGATATTTCAAGGCAACACATGTTGGAGACATTAGTATCATGGACCGAGATCTGCACCACTTGAGGATATTTTTTTTTTTTTTTAAAATAACTCATTTTCTGCATAGTGGTTACGTGTTAATCGTCAAAGGTTGTAGCAGCATTGTCAATGAAAAAATAGCAGTATGGACAAGCTTTTAAAAATCTAATATCATATCCACAGGAATCTTCGGAATGTCAAATTCTTGGTGGATCAACTGTGCAGTTGGTCATAGACATGCACAGATGGACGGATGGGTTGACGCATCCACACATGCACACCGTGTGATTACTGGCATTTAGCTCATTTAATTTATGAAGTATCTCCCCTGTGTATCACAGTCTATTATAGTATACACATCAAGTAAAATAAAATACAAAGTCCTCGGATTTTGATCAAATACAATAGTGTGTATTGTGATAATATAAGTAGAAAATTTGCATTATGGAAAGCAAAACAAGATATAAAACTTACTGACACATCATCAGGACTGTAACCAGGAAGCCAAAAACGAGGAGGCAGTGGTCATGCCCCCCTCCCCTCCACCCACACACGGAAAGACAATTTACGAGTATTTATTATAAACTCTAAAAAATATTTGCAAATAGAGCAGATTCTGATGACACGGCTCGTTACGAGTTGGCTCACATGTGTCTACACTGTTTTGTTGAAACTTTCGAATTAACTCGGGTTACCACATCTTTGACACACTTCCTGGTGTTGTTTCTGTATTAACACAGCTAGTGTGCAAGGTAGGTGTATGAGGATGTGATACATAAGTTGGATCGCGGTTTTGTATTAATAATATCGTCTAGCATTACAGGATCCGGATCCGGATCCGGATACAGATAACAAAACGTCTGGTCGAATATCAACATGATTAATGGATAAAACTATTTTAGTTGAAATTAACATGAAAATAAGACACACTACACTTAGTTTCACGACCATTACTATTTGAAAAGCATATTAAAGGGTTTGAATAAATGCTGTTTATATCTGAAGTAACCTAATATGTTATACCTGAAGTAGCTTAAAGGTACATGCCCACTCAGAAGGCACAAAATGTTACTTACATCAGAGACATCATCTGACACATTTTCTGGCAAAATAAACATTAATTAACCGTTATTCCACATATTGATTGGCATTATTATACATTTTATATTAGCCGTAAATTTACACTGACATCAGGGGCGATAACCGTGTTTCCTTAAAATGTTAACGGAAATTACTATTTATACTCTGTATGCATGGGCATGTACCTTTAATATTAGTCAGTCTCAACAGCAAATTCAAGATGGCGGCGAATTTTAAAATCGAAGTCACTGTCGGTGCAGCTGAATTTTGTCCATCTTTACAGTAACAGTATATGTGACGTAACCAACGACACGGACATGTCCATTGTGTATGCAATGCTTATTATGACAACTGTGTAGTCTAACTCGAGCCAATATTGAAGCGCATCGTAAATAAATCGGATATTTAACCGGATAGTTAATCAGATACAATACCGAATATCTATCTAGCGTGGACGCCGCCATTTTGCTTTGAATCACGTCACTGGATTTGTGACACATGGCGAGGGAATGACGTCAAAACATGACGTCACGCACGTTCAAGCAATTACGTTTAGTATGCGGTATAAATTAAATACATGATTAGTGCCGTAGAATATAAAATATATTTGGTTTCGCCTCGAAAACTTTATAGGGGCTCGCTAAAGCTCGCCCCAATAAAGCTGTCTAAGGCTCAACCGAATATATTAAATATTAATTTTTTATATTCGACGGCACTAACCATGTATTTACTATATATATTGTAACGTCGATTGACGTGGCTTTTACGTGACGTCTCATTTGCTCAAACGACCTTAATAGTGGTGTTGTATAAAATATAATATCTTAATGAACATTGCAGATATCATGATCAAATAAAAAGCATTCAATGCATCATACAAATACCATTGTCATCGTAACCAAATGTTAATTTGACCAAGAATTTCCCGAAGACAGGTTTTCTCGCGACGCAGCTCATATATGCCACCCAGAGGATGGGAGGGTAATCGCTTATCTTAACGAGACGGTTCAAATGAGTGGTAACAACATATACTTTTATTGAGAAATAAACTAGAACATCAACAATTGTTATTGTATCCTTATACTTCAATGGGTTAAATATTGCAAATACCGTATTTCTAGTCTAGAATTTAGATAAAAGTGCACATACAGCTTACATGTAAAAAATTTCAGAACCATTGCCATGGTAACGTGATACAAAACTCTTTTCCTGTGTTAGATTTGTTAGCCTTGTGTCAAAAATTGAATTAGCGAATAAAGTGAAAGTTCCGAGAAATTATTAAACGTGTCCATCTATTCATGGCTTTGAAGAGTGGCTGTATAGAGTCGTGTCAAACATAGAAGAGATGGGTTGTCTGCGATTCTGGGCAATTTCCGAGAAATGTACCGTTGGCTGCGCGATTTGTGAATCTGTTAAATTTATTGAGCACTCTATGTATGGTGTGTTTGTTATATTATAGATGCAAAATTCACAGTGGTTGGCGACTACGTTTGTATTTTGTATTGGCCAACAGTGCAGGCCCTGATCATACTGCACATATGTGCAGTCTGATCAGGGCTTGTGCTGGTTACGAACGAAAGGTCGAGTGCGATGTCTTATGTCCTTGGTGCGTTGATGCGTTCATGGGTTGTTTGGCAATGCCATAGGTCTGGTCAACTGATATATTTACTGTTGGCCTGAACATGCTGAATGTAAATGCAAGTTATATATGGGTTGCTGGCTTAGGAAATGGACCTCTGGCCAGAAAATATTAATTTGCAGAAGTTGGTGTAATTAGGCTAAAAACAATTAATTTGTCCCTAAAATGTATAAATGGCTGCTCGCTTATGAAATGAAGGATCGTAGTTAGTTATCTCCCGGTGAATTATTTATAGACATCCGGTCCAAATTGTGTAGTTTCAGAGCTCCAGTTAAGGTGCGTAATTTGATCAACTTTTGGGGGAATTTTGTTATTTCTTCACCAAAAATGGCTAGTTGGGAGTGCTTTAGAATCGTTTCATTGAGACGATTCTAAAGAACTCCCAACCATGAATATTTGGTCAAATTACGCAACTTAACTGGAGCTCTGAGTTTAGTGCCTGTCTGCGTGTAAAAAGGGCGAAGATAGCGTTATTTGTTATGAAAAGAAGCCACTATAGTGACTCCGACTAATGTTGATCCAGATCATCCTGCATATCTACGCAATCTGATCTGGGACTACATTATTTGCCAGATTCATATTTTCACACATATTAATGTTTTGCAATCAGTGTAGACTCGGATCGGACTGTACATCTCTGATCTTGGTCTACTCTGTTCGCAAAACTCAATTTGTGAGTTATTAAGGAGACAATTCTAATGAAATACCAAGATGTGTTTTCATGGAAAAATAAGAAAATATGCTATAAGTGTGGTCTGTTTATTGTTTTCTGTAGCATGATAAAGATACCAGAAATTTTTCATTGCTTTTTGATACTCACTATTTAAATTTAAATTGGGTTTTTGGCAATTTTAATTGGGTATTTACGCAAATACGCAGCTTATCTGGAGCTCTGCGTTAGTGTCCCGCTGGGGACATGGATTTTTTTTATTGATCCGTTCCCACGAAATAACAATTTGTTCCCTCAATTTAACAATTCGTTCCCTCAAATTAACAATTCATTCCCACGAAATAACAATTTGTTCCCTCAATTTAATATTCGTTCCCTCAAATTAAGAATTCATTCCCATGAAATAACAATTCGTTCCCACGCAAATTATATTGTTATATGGAGGGAACGAATTGTCATTTCGTGGGAACGAACTGTTAATTCGAGGGAACGAATTATTATTTCGTGGGAACGAATTAATAAAAAAAATCAATATCTGCTGCAGGGCTTTGTATCTCTAAATCAAACTACAGATAATTAACTCAAAGTTAAATTCTTGGTCCCAAGTTAACTCAAAGTATTTTCCTCAGTCCCCTGGGCTTTGGGTAAACGAGTGTAGACTGTATACGACCTTGCTGTTGAATGGACATAAAACCCCAATCAGTCGGTCAATGATTTTGGACGTTTAATTGTCCGAGTATAGAAGATTCACATGCAAATTGTCATGCTTAACTGTTTGCATGCTGGGAAACTTGTTGGCTATAAATAGTTCAAAACTAGCGGACAAAAAAATCATCATATTTTCTTGTATTTCTCCCCGTAAATATCATGAATATGTCTTGGAATTTCATTAGAATTGAGTCCTGAGGACTCAATTCTAATGAAATTTCAAGACATATTTACAGAGAGAAATAAAACATATACTCCTAATTCGTTTGGCGGATTTGTTCTACCTAGCTGGAAGCCGTTTCACTAAACTTCGTACAACTAAGATGATCGTAAGGGCAAAATTCTGAACATTTTAATTGATGGATTTACATTTATTGAGCATAGGCCGCATATGCTCAATAAATGTAAATCCAATAATTGTTTGCAAGAAAACATTGCTATATAAATAATGTGAAATTTACAGACTATCATAATTTTGCACTTACGAACATTTTAGTCGTACGAAGTTTAGTGAAACGGGCCCCGGGTACGCAACAGAATACAGTCTACTGTCGTTTACTCAAAGTTCAAGCACTGAGCAAAATACTTTTGAGTTAATGAAGGAAAACATGTACAATGAATTTGACTTTGAATTCGGCCAAAAAAAATAAAATTGTTTGTTTCCGCTAACACCTGGACAAACAAGAGGGCCATGATGGCCCTAATTCGCTCACCTGACTCCATGAACACCAGAGGAGAATGTGACATTGAGTTCATATGTGTTTTAAAGAAATTGTGCTATTTTTAGATGGCGGTCATCTTGGATTAAGCGATGACTTGCATTTTACCAAATCTGGAAATGCTTCACCCAAGGATGTTAATTTACTATGAAGTTTGGCCAGCATCGGCCAGCATCGGCCATGTGGTTCCTGAGAAAAAGACGTTCAAAATCTCGAATAAATGGATCTTTTGGCGGCCATCATGGATGACATAATCATCAGACAAATATTGCACCAGAGCAATCGCCTCATCGATACCTTCAATTTGATATATGACATGAGCATATTCGGTCAAAAATAAAATTTGACCCCACGGGCCACGCCCATTTTTGACCTCGGGGGTCACGATTTTAACACCTTGGAAAGAGCATTCAACATCGATCATTCCTACCAAGTTTTGTCGAAATCCGGCTGGTGGTTCATGAGAAGAATTTCCTTTTAAGAATTTGTGCTATTTTTAGACGGCGGCCATCTTTGATTAGCGACGACCTCCGTTTTAACAAATCTGAAAAGGCTTCACCCATGGACCATAACTGTGAAGTTTTGTCACCATGGGCCAAGCGGTTCATGTGAAGAAGAATTTTGAAATCTCTAATAAAAGAACGACCTTTTGACCTATCAGCGGCCATCTTGGATGACATGACCATCCAATTTCGACAAAAAATGCACCAGAGCGATCGCCTCTTTGATACCTTCGATTTGATATAGACATTACCATATTCGGTCAAAAATAAACTTTGACCCCAATTTGACCCAACCGGCCACGCCCATTTTTGACCCAGGGGTCACCATTTTAACAACTTTGAAAGAGCATTGTACATCGATCATTCCTACCAAGTTTCGTCAAAATCCGGCTGGCGGTTCATGAGAAGTAGATTTTTTAAGAATTTATGCTATTTTTAGACGGCGGCCATCTTGCTTTAGCGATGACCTCCATTTTAACAAATCTGAAAAGGCTTCACCCATGGACCATAACTTTTAAGATTTGCTACCATGGGCCAAGCGGTTCATGTGAAGAAGAATTTTGAAATCTCTAATAACCGAACGACCTTTTGACCTTTCGGCGGCCATCTTGGATGACATAACCATCCAATTCCAACAATAAATGCACCAGAGTGATCGCCCCGTTGATACCTTCGATTTGATATAGAACATGACCATATTCGGTCAACAATAAAATTTGACCCCAAGTTGACCCCACGAGCCACGCCCATTTTTGACCCTGGGGTAACCATTTTAATAACTTTGAAAGAGTATTGTACATCGATCATTCCTACCAAGTTTCGTCGAAATCCGGCTAGCGATTCATGAGAAGAAGATTTTTTAAGAATTTATGTTATTTTTAGACGGCGGCCATCTTGGATTAGCGATGACCTCCATTTTAACAAATCTGAAAAGGCTTCACCCATGGACCATAACTTTTAAGATTGGCTACCATGGGCCAAGCGGTTCATGTGAAGAATAATTTTGAAATCTCTAATAAAAGAATGACTTTTTGACATTTCGGCGGCCATCTTGGATGACATCCGATTTCGACAAAAATAAAATTTGACCTCAATTTAACCCCACGGGCCATGCCCATTTTTGACCATGGGGTTACGATTTTAACAACTTTGAAAGAGCATTGTGCATCGATCATTCCTACCAAGTTTTGTCGAAATCCGGTTGGCAGTTCTAGAGAAGAATATTTTTGAAGCATTTGTGCTATTTTTAGACGGCGGCCATCTTGGATAACGTGATGACGTCATTTTAACAATTTTGTAATCCCCCTACATAAGGACCATGACCATGAAGTTTGGTGACTATATGCCCAATGGTTACCGAGGAGAAGACGTTTGAAAATGTTCACGGACGACGGACGACGGACGACGAACACATTGCGGTAACAATAGCTGACATGAGCTTCGCTCAGGTCAGGTTAGGGTAGGTAGGTAGGTGAAACTTTTTCTTTTCTCGAATGTTTTTTTCCATTCACGACACACTTTTTGTACTGGATATGTTAACCCACTATGGGTTAGTGAAAATATACTGTTTTTATAAAAACAAATTACCGATATGACAAAAAAAAGTGAAGGGTCGGCGAGAAAAAATAGGATCGGTCGGGTTAGTGGAAACAAACAATTTTTTTTTACGCCTTATCGGTAATTTGACATCAGAGAGTTTGAGGTGACGAGTGTTAACTGTATAAATAAACCAACAGAATTAATATCATATTAATTTAACTTAATAATACAATTGGATGTCGGTATTCATGTATGTACGTAGATCGATGGTATGTTTTCAATGAGTACACATGTACTTAATCATTAGTGTTTTTCCATAGAATATTCTGGTAATCGACGGCCGGGATCTGACAAAATCAGACTTACTGCCTTAGCGAACAGCGTAGATCCAGTCTGGTCTGGGTCTACGCTGTTCGCAACTCGACCAGTTGCATCCGGAAATGCAATACCATTTTCTGATAAATGGAACAGTCTGAAAAATAACATGAGAGTGTCCATTCCAGTTACTTAGGGGTGAAAGCGTTAACCCTTACACCGCTATCTTAATGTTTTATCGTCTGCTGTTTATTTTCCATTTTTATCATCAAACACATGCTTTGACAACACTTTGGAATAATTTAAAAACATGCTTTGACAACGCTTTAGAATCATTTCCATTGGAAATGATTCTGAAGTGCTGTCAAACCATGTTTTTATTGAGAAATAAGGCAAGATATAAAAGGGTTACAGCAGACGACAAGTGTTGCGTGTTGCGGTCTAAGGGTTAATTCCCTGTAAAGCATAGCTACACATTGCGCTGGTAAAATCCAGTCGTACGTGTGCAAGTTTATGATTTTGCGCGTAAAATTTGAAACCATGCCAACAAATTTAAAATGCGAATTAAAAATAAGTCACAACTAAGTGCATTGGTTCCGCATTATAAGCAACAGGTGGAAAATTTGAGTAATAGCATTTACATTTACATTTCATGCACTAACATATATAAGAAACCTGCAGGGCATTGACGTTCATACTTCGCTATATTGTTATGCAAAGATAATTCTACAATATGACACAAAAGTATTAGCAGCAGGGAGGGTGAGTAACAAAATCGATGGGGGCCGCGCCAGCCTCCATAGAGCCTCCCAGCCCTATTTCGGACTCCCTATTTTGTTATCCTTGACCTTTTTTGCGTCCACCGAACCTCCCATCCCCATTTCAGTCCCTATTTTGTTATCCTTTCCCTTTTCGGTGTTCACCGAGCATCCCATCCCTATATCAGACCCAATTTTGTTATAATTTCTCATAATTTGTCTTAATTTCTCATAATTTCTCATAATTTGAAGTCATAACACACAATAAATTAATTAATTTTAAGAAAATTAGAATAAAACCACAATTTACACCCTATTAGAGATAATAAATCCATTGGTTATACACAGTATATACAGCAATCTGTCATACATTTTGTTATACATTTATTAAATATAAAACCACAATTTAAACCCTATTAGAGATAAAAAAAATCTATAAGTTATACTCATACAATGGATGACTTGATCGAAGAGCTTCTTGCGGAAATGTCTGAAACCATCCCAGAGGATCAAACATTTATCGACCTGGACACACAGGCCCCTGGTGCGACTTCCAGCCGATGAACCGTGGGTTGAGATTCTGAACGACGCCAAAGACGAGTTTGAAGCCGATGGCGCCGCAGCGGTCTTCTCAACATGGAGATTTGAGGCAGAAGACCCGTCTCCAACCGCACCTGTGCAGTTGGGGGTTGGTGACCCGAAATTAGTATATATCAAAGCGGGCCGCGTGTCCATAGATGGCACGATGACAGACGATAGGGCATCAAGCATTCTCAAAGAACTCCCACAGGGGGAATACATCATGAAACACAAGTATTTACGAGAACAGAATGAGGGAGATTGGGTGGTCGAAGACAAATTTGTTCCCGTGAAAAAAGAAAGGCGTAAGGGCCAAGGCGTTGTAAACATTAACAGTGACACAAAGCCGGGCGCGCTGAGCTGGATCGATAGACCATCCTACCAGAATGCCTACCCCGATACCGCGGTTGTCTATGGGCTGT
Organism: Conchocele bisecta; assembly: GCA_029237695.1. Taxonomy (NCBI): domain Eukaryota; kingdom Metazoa; phylum Mollusca; class Bivalvia; order Lucinida; family Thyasiridae; genus Conchocele; species Conchocele bisecta. The sequence continues at coordinate 11,674,301 of CM055275.1, read as the reverse complement.
ATCCAATAAAAGACCCAGATCCTGCCAACCTTGCTCCGCTAAGAGATGGCGACCTCAACTGCGTTGCACAGAGAGTGGTTGATCATTTTGAAAGTGCCTCGAGGGGCCAGGGGCTCACTACCACGAGGCGACAGAATTTTTAGGACAGGGTCCATGAATCGGGTGCCACAGTTGACGACGTGGCTGAGCTTGAAAGCATTCTCCAACGGGCGATCGTCTTGAAGGACATTGCCGGTGGGGACATCTACAACAGTGGGAAGTACCAGCGACGTGGTACCCAAAGTTATCGAAAAGCAGAACTCATCGTCCACAATGGCCACGCCTGGTCTAAAGACCTGCACTTTCCGAGTTCTAGACGGGTTCGCATATATCAGGGTGATGTGTGGGAAGCTATCAGAGAAGCAACACGAGACCAGCCGATCGCATTATGGCTCTTAGGGGGAGAGGACAAGCAGCTAACTGTGGACCAGTTTGTGCTCCAGGACAAGAGGTCGAAGTAGACCACAGGGCGAAAGACGAAGCCCTCAAGGACCTGAAGAGGTGCATCCGTCTCCAGCCAGATATAGTCCAATGCAATGAGATGCGCAAGGCTCTGCCCAGCTGCCTGGGATGAGCACGGTTTGTGGAGCAGTGGAGGCCCTGTGACATAGTATTCATCAGCCGTCAGAAGGTCCGCGACCGGGCGCAGGAGCTATTAATGAAAAGGCATAAGGAACACTTCCCAGACACACCGGTGCCTATTATCTACCACCCCAAAGACAGTCGGAAGCAGAACACCCTTGTAACAATTCCTGGTACAGGCAACAAGGAAGAGCTTGTCCTGAATGATGTCGTCGATGTCACCATTGAGGCTGCAGAGGCTGCCATCATGGGGGATGATTGGCGCCTCGGTTACGCCCTTACGGTTCACTCCAGCCAGGGCCTCACTATCCACGACCCACAAAAGGTCTGTATCATCGACGACTACCTCGAGTGGTCCAACCATGCTTACCTCGCCGTCTCAAGAGTAGAGTATCTGAGCCAGCTCCAGCTGATCGCATGTCCACCCTCAACTCCCAATCGAGATTGGATTAATGAGGGGACTGAGTTCAATCAGCCCACCGAGCAACAACTTAGAAAGTCTATTCAGAGAAAGCTCGTGGCCGACAAGCGCCAGGATCAGATAAAAGGTTTCCATGGGTTCAACCTCAATGTCGACCACATCCTCGCACTTAGAGACGGTCATCAGAACCGCTACGCGGCATGCAACATCGTGTTGCTCTGGGCGTACCAACCCAAAGACACACAGCAGTTCAGTGTCGACCGGCTAGACAACAGCAAGGGACACTGCAGAGGTAACGTGCGGCTGACCTGTCTTGAGTGTAACCGAAAAAGAGGGGCCGAAGCGCTCATTAAATGAGAACACCATCCGGGGGTAGCTGGGTGTCAGAAGGCACCGCAAGAAGTTCTTCGCGAACAAACCCGCGCGATGGACCACCATCCAAATAGTAGAGCACGGGCTCATCGGGTTTGGTAATAGATCGATCCAGATGATATACATTGAGAGACCACACGGGATCAGTCGCGCGTCGGCGTCCACCTTCGAGCTCTCCCGGTTGATAGAGGTACCGGACGGCAACATCCGATGGAAGCCGTTTCTCCGCTAAACCAACGGGGCGCCCGCGCGAGACGGCAGATGGTTTGTGCGCCACCTTCTTTGCCTTGATGGCATCTACAGGCTTTTTACCGATCAATCTGGTCACCTCGCCGTTCAGTGCGGAGACCACGGCGGGCAGCCTGGTCACCCACTCGGTCGATCGCGAATGAGGGTTTACCAGCTCTTTGGCGTATTGGTGTCCGAACGACCTATCAGCCAGGGTTCGATTGAACCGCTCCACGATCCCCTGGTCCCGGTGGATGTTGACGCGGCCGCGTCTAACATAAACGTTGTGTTTAGACAATAGATGGGAGACCACGCCCATGAACTCGCGGCCGGGATCGACCTGGAGAAGATTCGGCCATTTGAGAGAGCTCATCTTATATATTCGGGAAAGAGCCTCGGTCACCTCCTTAGACTCTTTAGTGGTCAACGGCTCAGCCCCCTTATACCGACTCGCTACGTCAACGAGTGTCAGTGCGTACTTGTACGTCTTACGACCAACGCGATCGTGAGGGAGAAACAGGAGGTCAGCTTAGTGGACTTCGTTCGGCACCGGCACGAATTTCGGCCGCGGAATATTGTGAGGCGCGGGCAAATAGATCTGCCAGATGGCCTGCTTCTTGAGCCATTCCGTGTCGGCGTTTTCGGAAACCTTGGTCGCCGCCGCGAGATTCTTGATGACCGCGAGTCCCTTCCAGTAGCTGCGGGGGCTATAGTATGTGTTCGCTAGCTTGCGTGCTAGGCGAGCCGATAGTTTGGTATCAATCTTGCGCGTGTCCATCGTATGCGAGGTATTCTAGTAGGTCGAACAATCTCCAACATGCCCTCGCCAGATCGTCCGGTAACAGCGTCTTCGATACTAAATCTTAGCTGGAAGTTTCGCTGCAGCTACCGGTTAAGGTACAGCTCAGGAGCGGGAACTCGGGGGGATCTAACATCTGCTTTGCGAAAAGGGTGGCCGTTTTTTCGTCCTCGCGCCACGTCTGTAGAGAGTCTTGGGCCAGACGGATCAGACCCTTTACGCCAGCTAAGCGGTGTTTAAGGGCCGTGTAGCCTACATCGATCAAAGCAAAATACAGCTCGTCAACTAACATCGTTAGTTTATATTATTAAACAAAGTTTTTTAAATTAATTATTGCTTATTGCTTATTGCCTTTGCTTATTGCTTTTCCAATATAGTAGCTGATTAGACCCGTCGCAACCATTCCCACGACGACGAACGCGATCTCACGGTCTTTTTGGGCCTCTGACGGTACATAGAAATCTGAAAGTTGGGGCTCGGGATACAGCGGCGCGAGAATTTTATGCGGATATGCCAGCGAGTATTCGCGCATGGCTTCGTCAACGTTCCGGAAAATTTGCGAAGATCTTCGTTGATCCAGTCCAGACGGGCGGTTCGTTTTTCCGACCGTGCTTCCTTTGTGCTATTGAGTTGTTCTACAGCTAAATCGTGACGCTTGCGCTCCTCATCCACGTCCAAGATTTTTCCTAATTAACGAGAAGAAATAGTTGCTACCGCCGAACGTCACTGCGCTGAACACCGCACCACCTATCATTAGTCCGATCGAAGTCATTTATTTCCATATATTAGCAGGTAGAATTCCAGCTTTAATTATATAATCTCGGGTCCAAACTGCGGCCGCTACATCTAAGGTCACGAGTCCTACGTCTCTCACGGTCATGTCCAATTTGGGAGCGGACCCTCCGAAGGCCATCTTTGACAGTCGAGCAACCACGATACTGAGACCCGATATCATCACGGCGTGATAAAGCGCATTCACTATCATTTTACCATCGTTTTCAGCCATTATATTTATTGGATATAAATGGGATCGCGATTAATGTTTAAATGGGGCGCAATCGGTTTCGTAACTTTCTTCGAAACCGCCTCCAACTCCAATTCGTGAATTGATGGGGGTTGTTTCGAAAGGTAGTTCCACACACAAGGTGCCCACAACTGCCAGACCATCACCAACAACCCACGGGATGATCCAGGTAGGGACTACAGCAATCGGGGATTCCTGCGGAGATTGAACCGTAGCTGTCGTCAGGTGTTTTGCTGTTTCAGCCCCCAACTCCAATTGCAATTGTGGCTCCAGCTCAAGAGCGGCCGGAACAGATAACGACTGTTTGGCCTCTCGAAGCTCGGCCAGTATTTTATCTTGTTTAGCTTTTCGGGTGGCAGCTGCTGCCCGTCCAGCTGCCCGTCTTTTTGGGTTTTTGTGACGTGCAATTGGGGATAGTTCCCCCAACGTGTAGTAAATATTTAGTAGATATTAGTAGATATTAGTAGATACATTTGTGTTAGTAAATGATCAGTAATTCAGTAATTAATTGATAACTTCATAATTTGTGGGTTGATCAGTCCAGTCTTTAACAGAAGCTTGGCGTACTTAGTTTCCGAAAGCATCTGTCGAACCACCAGGCGCTCCTCGTGCGTTGGGATAACGTCGTTCTCTTGAAGACATTCATCGAATGAGTCTCGGTCCTTGCAGTGAAAGAGGGCGACCCATTTCGTTTGCTCGCGCAGATCCTTGAGGACGGCGTTGTACTTCTGAGTGGAGATCCATACGCTTTGCCCCGCATGGCGGCCCGAAAATGCGAGCTCGGAGAGCATGTCCTTCTTTTTGGTCATCGCCGCATTGGCCGAGCAGTCGTCAATCACGTATAGGGTGGGCTCGCCCTGGAATCTTTGGTAGAAGCCGCGCAGCCAATCGTGAAGCCTGTCGCCGGGGTCAATAACGTATACCTCAGGGTCGGTCCATATCCACGAGCGCCGCTGATAAGTATCGTTGTGCCGCACAGTGGGGCACAGGATCACAATGTGTCGAAAGACATCGCGGTAGGAGCCCTCGAGCAAGTCCAGGATGAAAACCGTTTTTCCGCATCCTGTCTGCCCACATATTATGGCAGAGTGGGCATCACAAACTTTATTTAAATCTTTAGATTGATTTATTAATAAATCGTTAGAATCATTTTTTATTAAATCAGTAGAGTGCTGAGACGTATCGGCCATCTTCGATGTTGAGTTGTGCGTCTGTGATTATATATAAGTACACGTTCAATGGTCCAGCTGCATCCGCCTCTTTGGTTATCTGGATCGTCACACCCTCGCTAGCGTTCTCAACTTGGCGTCCACTACCGTGCATTTGGTCGTCGTCGCTGGCTCGCATGTCTAGCCATAGCGCGTACTTGGAAGTCATTAACTCCGCGAGGGAGACGTCCGAGAGCTGCAGGTCTTTGGCAACCGCGGCAACCTCCGGGGAGCGCTTAGAGCCAGCGGCAAACTGCTTTCTGGCTTCGTCCCACTGCTGGTGCGCCCGAAGGCCCTGGCTGTATAATTGATTGGGGACTCCCGCGATCGTCACCTCTACCTTTGTGATTTTGGGGTTATAGAATTTGTCGCTTTTTCTAGTCCCGAGCGCGAACCGACCCTCCTCGAACAGCATCAGTATACCTTTCATCGAGCGGGCGGGTACGTTGATATTAATATTCCATAATGTGTCGCTTTTGTCTTTCGTCATCTGGCGGTGGCGAAAAACTCGGTCGTAAAGTATGGCAACGCGCCCGGCGTACTGGGATCTGATCAATCGCGCGAGTTCGGGCATCGTGACCATGTCGTACTCCAGCGAAACATTATCGATCGTATACGTCGATGTCATGTCGGTGGCTATGAGAACTCGGCCGTAGTCGTTGAACGTTAGTTCGTATTCGAGGCGGTCAGCCAAAGCGCTCTGATAGTAGGGCATGTGACTCCAGCAACTCAAAGTCGAGCGGGATGTAGAAGCGGTTGCCGTGAGCGGCCGCGATCGCGTTGTAGCTCGCGACGTTATCTGCCTTGTTACCAGCCCCGATTCTAAGTCTGGTTATGTTCTTATTTTTGCTGGTGTCAATACCCTGATAGACCGCATTTTCGCGCTCTTGCGCCGTCTTCCACAGGTCCTGGTAACAATGGTAGACGTCGCTGTCGTCGAACGACAACACCTCATTACCAGAAATCTTTATCATGGTCTTCTTGACGATGGCGCGACCCAGGTTCTGAACGACGGTTCGGTCCGCGTCCGTCGACGTCAGCGAAATAGTGAAAGCGAGGCGAACAGTCCCCGGCACAATGACGTCGCTAGCTCCGAAGTTAGGGAAGCGGGCCAAGAGCTGCTGGTTCTGGTCGATCGTCGATGGGTTGTTCGTAATAACGACGCTCTGTCTCACGCCTTTCGCCCCAAGGGGCTCCCGCAGTCTGCAGTATGGATTGAGTTTGCGACCGTATTGACTCGAAGACATATTTAAATACTCTATTAAACCCGTATGTTTTTTTCTTTAATACATCGTTAAAGATGGCTGGTTACGATATTGGCATGTACGAATTCGATCGCACTACGGCCGATCGAGACGATGATGACATGGATGATGGCATGGATGATGATAACGAAACGCCCTTCATATAGACTCCAGTTCCAATCCAATCGCGATTGGATGAAATAGGTGGCGCTACCAACACCATTAGTCCAAGTCGGGAATTAGTCAAGTCAGCTGTAGACGACTACTTCAACAATTTGGGAGAAAAAGGTATGGTTCCGTCTGTCGGCCGCGACTACTCCAAATTCGAATTGGATCTGCGCGGTAGGTTGCGACTAAAAGCATCAAATATCCCGATCGTTAACATGAGGACCGGAGAACCCCTAGCGCTGAGCACCATTGCCGGAAACCGGGGCGGTGGCGAGGGACGAACTCGGATTCGTAGATTGGAAGAGTGGTAAAATAATTATGCCGGCCCACGCTGTAGAGACCCTACAGTCTACCGACGAAACGATGACGAAGACGGCCGTCACGATAGAAACGGTCGAGCTCATCGAGGTCCCTCGTGTAGCCACCGACGCTATTCGCACAATGGAGCTCAGCGAAAGCGAGAAAGACGGAATACTCAGCACGATGGATGACCCCCGTTACCTCATCGCGAACTCCGGGGACTCGATAAGACTATGCAAACAGTCCGGGGCGAATTGGTCCATAACCTCTCCAAACTCACGGCGCTGGATGAACATATCGCGCTAGAAGAAAGGAAACTGGAGGAAGTCCGTGACGATAGAGAAGCTACCGAGCGGATCGCCTGCGGTCGTTCCGGACGAAAGAGCAGCTCGCTTGGAGGCTGCATCGGCTTGCCGTGAGGCTCTCCGCGCCCAAATAAGTCGGATCAGCGAAACAATCTCGAGGGTTCTGCACGAGGAGACGACACTCGGTGAGCGTCTTCGCACTCTGTTCAGAGAGCAGAGTGTCACGATAGCAAGCATCCTCGCAGCTCTCGGCATGACCATATCGACTCGTAGGCGGTGCGGCGGCTACACCCGCGCCAGCACCCGCGCCATCCGGCGGAGCCAAGGAGTGGGTAAAAAAGCATATAAAAGCCCTCGCCAGTCTCCTGGCTAAATTAGCCGGAAAGGCGGCTGCCGCGCTGCCTGGGCTGATCGGGGGTGTCGTCTCCTACTTGTTATAAATATTATCAAAAACGGCCGGATGGCTCGCCGAGAATGCTTGTGCTTTAATCGTGGCGATCGCCGGTCTCCTACTATTCTCCGCCCGAGAGTTCCTAAAACCAAAGCGCGAGTAGTCCGATCACCACGAGGGCGACGACGAGCTCTAATTTCTCCTCCTCGTGGGTTGTAATTCCGAAGGGACTTGATGGGGTGCCCAATTCGTGAATTGGAGGTGCTGGGGTGGGTGTGTCCAATTCGTGAATTGGGGTGCATCCAATTCGTGAATTGGGGGTGTATCCAATTCTTCCCTCAACTCCCAATCGAGATTGGATGATTGGGGTGCATCCAATTCGTGAATTGGGGGTGTATCCAATTCTTCCCTCAACTCCCAATCGAGATTGGATGAACGCGATTGGATTGGGGGTTTTATGAAATCAATTTCATGCGCGGTGGGCTTGATGATATCCGCGTTCACGTTCCCGTTATGGCCGATCTTTTGTTTGACTGTGGCGATTACGATCTGATTATTTTAACCGTCAACCCGGTCGTCTCAAAGTATCATATTGCTCGGCACCATATACACACCTATTCCAAATACAGTCTACTGGGGTGCCGGCATACTGAAAAACGTCTTGATACCGCTGGATCGCCGCCGGGAGGTCCACCTGTTTGTTTATTGCGTCCTCGACATTTGCCAAGAACTGTTTCTGGCTATCGAACGCCGTCCCGGTTCCTATTATAGAACTGCGCACTTGCGACTGTGCGCCGAGGATGGCCCAGACGTATGTGCGAATGGAGTCGTTGAAACGAATAACCCCGGCCTCCATGAACCCCAGACCCTTATCTGACATAAATGATCCCCACGCGGTATTTACCCACGCAGGTTGCTGAATGAAATCGACGTGGGCCGATTTGAAAGACCATGGTACTGGTGGCGTCCAATCGTGATTGGGGTCGATATTATTTAGTTTTATTGGTGGTGGTGGATCCTTTGCGTGCTTCAGAAACCCCATACCCGTTATGTAAACGTCACCTAAACCAAAAGTGTACCAGGACTCATTCTGGTGCCAGTCCGCGTCTTTTGGGGCCCCAAATTCGTTACAAATTCTTTCGAACGCCCTACGGTCGTATGCGCTGGAAATGGGATTCCAGCCGTCGTCCTGCGGCAGAGAGATTTTCTGTTCTTTGAGAATCCTCCTAATACATGTAGTGTAATGCGCGTGAAAGTTGCAAACGGCCCTCAAGAAGGGATCCTCCGCGGCCAGATGGTCCTGAGAGGAAACCCCACATCCGGCTGTTGCGCACCATACGGCGAAGTTGAGCTGATACTGCCAAAACTTCAGCGGTGTTGCTTTCCACCCGTTCACGGCCTCCATGGTAATAATCTTGGGCAGCCTGTATTGTTCAAAGATGTCGGGAAAGTTGGTTTGGAAGCCTTTTCCGCCGCTAACTTGGATAGTGGGGTGCACCAGCCGAGGAGCCTTAGTGTCATATACCCCGCCGACCGCGTACTTTGCATTTGAATTAAAGCTAAATGCCTTGGTATCCATTGAAAGATATTATTATGTTTGCTACTATCACTAATGTTCAAAAAGAGAGTTGTGAACTTCAGAAATCAATCGACAACTGCTGCGGAAAAGCCGGGTAGGCCTTTGATCAATCACCTTCACGGTTGGGTGGCAGAATGTGGGGACGAGCGAAGGGTTTTACTATGTGAAGGATGGACAACAAGTAGGTGTAAAGCTGCCTCCCGTACTGTGGGGAGCAAGACAGCTCATAGACTTTGTTTCCACAGAGCTTGACGGTATAGTCAACCTCACAGTATCGAAGGCTACCGGACTTGCAACAATGACCATCGGCCCAGACAGCCAGATAATGGCCTCCCCGATGTTGGGTATTCGACTCGGGTTTAGAGAGACATGCTCCGCGAATAAAGGCTTGTTTGCCCCGGGGGAGTACGTCGGTGATAACTGGTGGACTTCGCCTTCACGAAAACTCTCAGGGTGCACCTTGATCGGGTGAACACATCGTACAACACGGTAGACGGATCTCCCAGCACATTACTGAAAACCGAGCAAGCCAGTGATTGTTTCTTTGGGGAGACTGTGACCTTAGACTTCCCAAGTTTTAGAATCGGGACATATCCACGAATTTACGGTCTCTATTCTTGATGATCAAGCGAGAGAGTTAAAAAATTATTACCCGATTTCGGTCGTCCTAGAAATTTCAAATTAATTCAAAGAATTAGACTCAAGTTCGTAATAGAATCATCAATATTATTGAAAATGAGTATATACGGACCAGGTAGTTCTTCCAATTCCAATCGCGATGGGTGACAGATATAAATTCAAAGAATTTGGAACCGGCAGAAGGGGGATTCATCCCGACAGAGAGCGACTTTTTAACTACCGGAAAAACCATATCACTGATCAATAGAATTAAACGCTTCAAATTTTCAACCCAATCCATCAACACACCAATCGCGATTGGAGAAATTGGATGATATTGGTTTTCGCGAAAGAAGTCCATATTTTAGGTTGGAAAATATCGTAGAGATGCAGGAAATTCTAAAACAAGAGGGGGGAACTCTGAAAATGAATGCTAAAACGTATAGACGCGCGGCAAACATAGTGGAGGGGGTGAGCACCGTGCTGGCAGCAATTTCTATAATGGGTGGGGCCGGAAGAGCCGCATTATTAATAGTCTACAGTCGTGGCAATTCCCATTGCGGGGGGTTTGAGTGGGGTAGCCGCTGGGGCGGGGTTGTTGTGTATGGCGTTCAGAGTAGTGGGGAGAAAATTCGAAAATAAAAGTAGAAAGCACGACAGAATATCGGTACTCGCGACGTCTAAGAAAAATAGCATCGACGTTATCGTGTCCAAAGCGTTGGCTGATAACAATATATCAGACGCCGAATTTGAGTCGGTGGTGGAGGAGATGTCTCGATATGAGGATTTAAAAAATACTATTAGAACTAAGGCGCGCGCCACCCTTCCCAAGATAGAGAATACTGATTGGGATAAATTTAGGTTAAAACTGGGAGATAAAGTGGGTTGAAATGTTACAACACAACCTCCCTCAACTCCGTTGAACCCAATACCAATCAATACGAGATTGGGGTTGGACAATTGGAGGGAATTGTGATACACATCAGATCGGTTCAATCTTTATAACTGACTTTCTGATTTGAATTATTACTAAACGATAATACCTGCGAGCACGTAATCCTTGTTAACCATTCGATGAGTAGCCTGAGTGCCACCGCATGGTGGACATAATAGCGACTCGGCTTTGGTACCTACGCCGCAATGTCTACATGGACGAGGCGAAACGGAACCTCTTCGCATCCATGCACGGTGATGCTTGCAATACGCGTAAATACCGGTACGATGACACCTCTCGTGACTACCTGTCTTCAACCACGCACAATTATTCTTCAATCGAACCATTTTGTTATGTATGACAGATTGCTGTATATACTGTGTATAACCAATGGATTTCTTATCTCTAACAGGGTGTACATTGTGGTTTTATTCTAATGTTCTTAAAATTAATTAATTTATTGTGTGTTACGACTTCAAATTATGAGAAATTATGAGAAATTATGACAAAATTGGGTGAACACCGAAAAGGGAAAGGATAACAAAATAGGGACTGAAATGGGGATGGGAGACTCGGTGGACGCAGAAAAGGTCAAGGATAACAAAATAGGGAGTCCGAAATAGGGCTGGGAGGCTCTATGGAGGCTGGCGCGGCCCCCATCGATTTTGTTACTCACCCTTCCTGCTGCTTACCTAATATTAGAAAATTTTTTAGGTCACTCTCCACGCAGTAGAAAGTAAACAAAGAACGCTTCAAACGCACATTTGGAAAGACTGCTCCGTCATAACTTGCATGTACATGTAATGCAGTGTAATATAATGTAATTAGAGTTATGTACTCAGAACTACATGTTTTTTTATGATTAGAGGAAAGTATACATGTGTAGTATAGCTACATACTGTACAGAATTAACCCTTAGGCCGCTATCTTACTTTTTTGTCGACTGCTGTTTATTTTCTATTTTCCATTTTTATCATCAAAGACAAGCGTTGACAGCACTTTAGAATAAGTTACAACATGATTTGACAGCACTTCAGAATCATTTCCATTGGAAATGATTCTCTTCAGAATCATTTCCATTGGAAATGATTCTGAAGTACTGTCAAAACATGTTTCTATTGAGAAATAAGGCAAGATATAAAAGCAACAGCAGACGACAATTGTTGTGTGTAGCGGTCTAAGGGTTAATGAGTTACCGAAAAAAAATGTTTTTGTATTTTCTTCATTTTTCAATGAAAGTATATGTTGTTACCACTCATATGAACCGTCTCGTTCTGTGTAAGGTTATGTAAAACCAGTTAACCCTAACATGTTTTTATTGAGAAATAAGGCAAGATATAACCAAACTAACATGGTATATGACCTTGATGTTGTACATACATAAAACGCCAATCCATCAATCAATCAATTACATGGACAAGACGCTTGGACTCGCTTGTCTCCATCTCAATATTGTCCTTTTTGTCATGTCGAGTCGCAGTTGAAACAAACCATGCGGTTTTGTGTCTTAAGAAGATGTGTGATTTTGCATGATAATTATTTACAGAAACTGATATTTTCTGTAAATAACATTGAAATGTGACGACATCTTCATAGCAAATGCGGAATAGAATTCAACATTTGCTCTGAACATTTCGTCACGTTTCGCCATTTACGGAAAATGTCGTCAATATTTTTTTATGAGATATCGCGCATCTACATAGGTACGAAATCGCACGTCTTGGTCAGTTATCGACTTGTGTGTAAGGCATATTATCATGACACCATACTGTTCTATTGAAAAGTATAAAGAAACTTGCAACGCACTATCAATCATATGGAAAACACGACTCCATTCTCGGTCTTTTGAATTACGCAGAAAAACATGCAGTGTATTTGTCTGTATGTTAATTTACGGCGACAGATGTCGACAGATGTCGGCTAAAAACATACTTTTTTATCGCAAAAATAACAGCTGTGGCGAAAAATATGCATTATCTGATGTATGAGGAAAATGACCCTACTTTTTTGTCGAACCCGCTTGCGGAAAGCGAGACATAGTGATCACAATGACGTCCGGGTGTCCGTGCGTCCGTCCGTCCGAAATCTGCGTTTTTAAATACCTTATATCCCTGCAGTCCTAAGTCACATTGACTTGAAACTTCATATGCTTATTAGTCTTGATCCATATATTCATGCTGTATCCCACTCATGCGACCCCTGTGCCCAAGGTCAAGGTAAAATGACTTAGAAGTTTGCGTTCTGAAATCTGCGTTAAAGTTATTAAATACCTTATATCTCTGCAGTCCTAAGTCACATTGACTTGAAACTTCATATACTTATTAGTCATCATCCATATATTCATGATGTATCCCACTCATGCGGCCCCTGTTCCTAAGGTCAAGGTCAAATGACTTAGAAGTTTGCGTTCCGATATCTGCGTTAAAGTTTTTAAATACCTTATATCTCTGCAGTCCTAAGTCACATTGACTTGAAACTTCATATGCTTATTAGTCATCATCCATATATTCATTCTGTGTCCCACTCATGCGGCCCCTGTGTCCCTATGTGAAGGTCAAATGACTTAGAAGTTTGCATGAAAGTTTCTGTCAAAATTTGCGTTAAAGTTTTCACATACCTACTATCTATGTAACCGTAAGTCAGATTTGCTTGAAACTTTGTATGCTTATTGGGCATCAAACTTCAAATACACTCTGAGACCATCAAATGCCTCCGCGGGCTCGACATGCGGGCCGCGGACATCCTCGTTATTGATTATTTTCCCCCACAGATGTTGATGACGGCATATTGTTCACGCAGCCGATTTTATCAGCTCCATCGGACAACACTGCATCTGGGGGTGCAGACTTGGGGAATAAAAAAATCACAACAGGCGGGAAATTGAGAGCAAATAAATTATTGGGGTATGCCTATGGATATATTAGACGCCCTGGGAGGGGGTGGGGGTACATACCTTAGCAGGGATTCCGCTGGCGATCGCCACTTTCGCAACTGGCGATAAAAATAAACAATTGGCGATAACAAAAATACAATTTTTATTTTTTGAACTGGCAATTTTTTTATTTTCCCCAGCGGAATCCCTGCTTAGGAATTAGACAGCAGAAAAGAAATTGACAAAGTTGGGTCGAGACGGTTCAAAAGAGTGGTAACAACTTCTTCGTTCATGGAGAAATAAAAATAATGAGATTCTTTTTTACAAAAATTATCGTATCCTTAGACTGAAATGGGTTAACCATTACACATCTATATTATTTTTGTTGTTATCTGCTGTTTATTTTCTATTTTCCATTTCTATCACCAAAAACATACTTTGACAGCACTTAAGAATCATTTCCATTGGAAATGATTCTAAAGTGCTGTTAAAGCATGTTTTTATTGAGAAATAAGGCAAGATATAAAGCAACAGCAGATGACAATTGTTGTGTGTAGCGGTCTAAGGGTTAATATAATTCTGAGCAAACATTGTACATTCTGATCTGTCACGGACGTGTATGTTGATCAAGGTCTACACTTAACCATTAGGACACTGGAAACGAAAAGTGCCGTCTGCTGTTGCTTAATATTTTGTCTTTTTTTCTCAATAAAAACATGGTTTGACAGCACTTTAGAACCATTTTCATTGGAAATTATTCTAAAGTGCTGTCAAAACATGTTTTTTTTATAAGTAAAAATGGAAAATATTAAATAAACAGCAGACGACACAATTTAATTCAGCAGTGTAAGGGTTAAAGGTACATGGCCACTCAGTACTCACAAACTGTTCTTTATATCAGAGACATCATCTGAGACATTTTCTGGCATAATAAACATTCATTCATAAACATGGCATTTATATTATACATTATATATCGGATGTAAATTTCCACACTGATATCAGGGGCGATAACCGTGTATCCTTAAAATGTTAACGGACATTACTATTTATTCTCTGTATTTATTTTTTGATGTGCAATTATCATACTTTATAATCTGTCGAAAATATTATTTTTGCAGGTGACACATTTAATTAGTATAAATAATTAAAAATATATCATCCCTCATTTGCATATGAAAATAGCCTGATACCACCGTGCGTCACTATCAGTAACATAAATAGTACTAAATTATTATATCTGTATATCAAGCACTCGTAATGTTTAGAACTGGTGGAATATTGACACAATTATACACTTATTTAATTCCTATAAAGAACATCTATCTCTATCTTCCGTTAATCTAGAACCCCTGTTGGGGACTTATAGATGCATGTATGCGCGTCAAACTGACAAGAGTGTTAGTATGAGTAAAAGTTGCAGTAAAAGCCAGAGGCAGTATATACAGGGGAGTGTTATTCTAGATAAAAGTAAAAACAGGGCTGGGATTTAGGCGAATGTGGTGTGTTCAATCCGGCTGACAGCCTGATTGAACTGGTTTAATGTGGGTAGGGTTTGGAATACCCATAGGTAGGGAAGTTCCAGATGGCTACAGTGTATGGGAAGAAGGAGTACTTATAGTAGTCTGTGTTGGCTGAGATAATTCTGTACTGGAGTGGATGTGAGTGTCGTAATGGTCTGGTGTTTTGCGTTAAGTAGTGTTCTGCTGGGATGGCCACAAGATCATTGGTGATCTTGTATAGCATGGATAGCCTGGTATCTATCCGTCTTAATTCTAAGCGACGCCATCCAAGCCTTTGTAAAGTATTTGTTACGCTGGATGTGCGCTGGTATGTACGAGTTGCCCAGCGAGCGGCTCTGCGCTGGACAATTTCGAGTTGATAGATAGAGTTTTGTGTGTGGGGGGACCAAACTGAGGAGCAGTACTCTAGTTGTGGTCGTACCAGGGTTTTGTATGCTGTAGACTTAAGTTGTTCTGAGTGTACCTTGATGTTGCGCTTTAGAAAGCCTAGTGTTTTGTTTGCCTGCTTTGAAATCCTGTCTATATGTGTGTTCCAGAACATGTCTGATGTGATGTCTACCCCTAGGTATTTCGCTGAGGGGACAGATTCTAGTGTAGTGTTGTGTAGATTGTATGTTGTGGGAATATGGTGTCTTGACTTTGTGATGTGAATGACTTGGCATTTTGAAGGGTTAAATTCCATATCCCACATGTTTTCCCATTTTTCTAGGTAGGTAGTAGGTCGTCTTGCAGGGCTTTTGATTGATCTTCAGTGTCTAATGTGATGTATATGGCTGTGTCATCTGCAAAAAGGCGAACTGTGGAGTGTACATTTTCGGGCAAGTCGTTAATGTATGCTAGGAATAGTATTGGTCCAAGAACAGACCCCTGTGGGACGCCAGACGAGACTGGTATGGCACCAGATGTCTTTCCATTTACAACTACTGATTGAGAGCGGTTGTCCAGAAATTATTTTATCCATTTTAATACGTTTCCCCTGATTCCATAGTTATGTAATTTAAATAAGAGTTTTTCGTGACTGACTTTTGTTGACTTTTGTTGTGCCTACTAGGTGGGCATGTACCTTTAAACACAAACCATACACCTTTTCATGCATTTACACGTATATCCTTTTAGGTCAATTTACAGTAGGTATTATTATACTTACAACATGATCATATAAACTCGTAATGTTCTGAAGGATATTCTACTAACGATATAGATGTGCCCAAATACAAGGCAGCTTTGCCGATTTTTTCTTGTTAGCGAAGCCTGGTTTTAGAAAATTGCAGTTATCGCCCCTGAGTGGGGACTTGTCCATTTGTATTAAAGCGTGTAGCAGTTTTATGAAGATCACTAGGGTGGAGCGCCGTGGCGTAATGGTTAGTGTGTCGGACTACTGATCCAAGGGTCGTGGGTTCGAGCCTGACTAGCGGCGTGCGTTGTGTCCTTGAGCAAGACACTTTATCCACACTGCTCCAGTTCACCCAGCTGTAAATGGGTACCGATAATTCGTAGTTGCTCTGTAAATACGAATTACCGGCTTCTCTCAAAAAGTCTCTACCTCCGTTCATTCTCCCATTCTTGGGAGACGGCATGCAAGGTCCTAGAGCCAGTGCCGCCGTTAAATATAAGCATAAGAATAAGAATGAAGATCACTTCGTTTTTAGTCGTTCTACATCGTCCCCATCGAAACACGTAATATATTCCATAGTCGGGCCGTCTTTAAATGCACAAATTGGCCAATTATTCAACACGGTGATAGTGAATCCATTGTGAAAACAGAAATTCATCGTTTATTAGACGCTATTGATAATTCATGTTTGCGTCCATTTAGATAAATGTTGTAAATTGTGCCTGCGGAGTTTTCACCACCTTGAGGTTATTATTTTCGTAATTTTCAGGTCGTTCCCGTGTGTTGATGTAAATTATATGAAAGTGGTAATTTTTGTCGAGCCCACATTTGTTGAAAGTTAGCCATAGCCTTTGGCATTGTAGACGTCAATAATTTAAGACGTTTTTTGTCGGCCCGCTTGCGGACAGTGCGATATAGTCGGCACATTAGCGTACATACGTCCGTACATACGTACTTGCGTCCGGGTTAAACATTTTTTTTTGGTTAACGTTTTACGGTATACTATCAAAACCTCGGCGATGACATGCGGTCCGCGGCCATCTAGTGTTAAACTGTTGCATATCTCCTCACGTTTTAGTCAGATCTTTACCAAACTTTATCAGTAGCTGAAAAAAATGTCCGACATATCGGGGATTCCCTGTCAGAAATTCTGACATTTCCAGATAGTTCGAGATATTAATTGTATCACAGTATCGCGAAGCTACTGTGTTCATTCAGGCAAGAAACATTTGCATTATTGCTGGATATTTCTCCGTGAGAAAATATTGCTATTGTTGTTTCAATATTAATTTAATTTAATGACATAAGCGGCAATGAAATTCTTGCAATGAACAGTTTGTAACACGGTATTTATATACATGCTCATTCACCATGTATCTCTGTTTCACGCTTGTAAATTCAAATTGTTCGCCGGGTTTATTACTAGACACGGATTAATTTTGAATTTATGAGCATTTGAGAGGGAGTTGACTTGACCCAGTCCCAGATGGCCAGATGAAAAATTACCCAAATTGTTCCAAGCCAAACTGGGTCAATGTCAAGGCAATGTTAACATTTTGCTTGTTGAAAGTTGAGGAGCTGTCACTAGCAGCCAAATCCAGCATTCAACTGGCGAAAATGTAATATTTCATGTTCTAGACAGGCCTTGATAAAGGGCGGTGTCGATATTGAAGTATTGAATTAGATGCCAACAGTGTTGGGACCACGAAGAAAACATAATTTGAGAATACACTGTCTCAATTGCGAGATAATTGTGTATACTTGAATACAGTTTATTTTGGGAATACGGGACCACGAAGACAACATAATTTGAGAATACACTGTCTCAATTGCGAGATAATGGTGTATACTTGAATACAGTTTATTTTGGGAATACGGGACCACGAAGACCACATAATTTGAGAATACACTGTCTCAATTGCGAGATAATTGTGTATACTTGAAGGCAGTTTATTTTGGGAATACGGGACCACAAAGAAAACATAATTTGAGAATACACTGTCTCAATTGCGACTAATGGTGTATACTTGCTGTGTATTACTTGAATTCAGTTTATTTTGGGAATACGGGACCACGAAGAAAACATAATTTGAGAATACACTGTCTCAATTGCGAAATAATGGTGTATACTTGAATACAGTTTATTTTGGGAATACGGGACCTCGAAGAACACATAATTTGAGAATACACTGTCTCAATTGCGAGATAATTGTGTAAACTTTATTTACCTATTTAATTTGGTTACAAAATTGTGATGGTCATTTCCGAAATTGTAGTTTGTCACGGTACATACTGATTCAATTTACTTTGTACTTTCGTGGTACATATTAATCGTTTAGCTGGAACTGACTCTAATATTTCATTATTTCTTTTTTTTTTGACAATGGTAGTTTGTTAAATAATAACTACCGTCCCAATACTCCCTCTTTCAATTGACCTTAGGAAAAATATCAATAAGCAACATGGCTGACTCAGGCCCAGAGAGAATCCATGTAGACTTGGCATCTGCAGAAGACTTTTTGGCCCTTCCCGGCCTTGGCGCCAAATTGGTCCAATGAATCTTAGAAATTAGGCGTATAAATGAGGGGAAAATTTCTAGGGCACAATTCTTGGCCATACCGCATATGCGCAAAAGTCCAGAACTGTGGAATTACTTGGAGTTTGACGAAATGGACAATGAGGACAATGAGGATGACCAGACTTCTTCGCACAGCCAAGATCATCGTCCTGAGGCAGACGCAATTGGCAAAATTGCAGATGCTATTGATAATGCTGATCTTAAGGGCCCTCACCCAGGCTACTTGCGCAAACCATCAAAATTTGGATCGGGAGCGGGGGCTAAACCAAAATCTCGTGACCGGGATAGCAAAACCACATATCAACACCCGGGAATGTATATGCCATTTCCCTACCCTCCCTGGTTTGCAAATCAAATGGAAGCAATGGAGACTATGGGGAGTTTGCCCAATCCTTATGCACCTTATCCTTGGGGGCAGCAACAACAATCATCGCGACAACGTTCACCATCACCACCACGGCAACGAACAGCAATGAGGCCTGTCAATCGAGATACGGAGCGTACCGAGCACCATAGGCTTCCAAATTTGTCCAAGTCTCTTAACTACAATGGTGTGGGGAGCTGGCAGGGATTTGTCACCAAATTTGACAAGTTTAGCCGGATGCATGGGTGGTCGGATCAAAACAAAGTAGACCACGTCTGCTGGTGTCTTGAGGGGAAGGCAAGCGACTTCTATGATTTGGTGATGGAGAACAGCTATCAGCTGACATTCGCTGAACTGAAGGCGAAAATGGAAAGACGATTCGGGACCAGGGAATTGAAGGAAACCACCACGATATCCTTCAATAGTGCACGCCAGCAATCTGAGGAGACATTGGATGACTGGGCCGATAGGCTTTTGACAATGTCAATTAAAGCACACCATGGCCTACCAGATCATCACATGGTTCAACAAACCATTCACAGATTCTGCCATGGGGCACTGAATAGGGAGGCGGGTGAGAGTGTGGCTAATTTTCGCCAAATTAACCTAGAGGATGCTATTGACCGCATGAAATGGGCAATTCATACGCACACACTAATGTATGGGAAGAAGAGGGACAAGGACTCTGTCAGACTAGTTTAAGAAGTTGCCGAACCTCCTCAATGGAATTCCCTGGAGAGCAGAGTGGAACGGTTGGAGAAGCAGGTCAGCGGGTTTGACACCAAACTAGATACTCTTCTCAAACAGGTGGACCGGCTGGTCAATCATAACATGCAGCGCCAGGGTAGGTCACCGCCCGTTCCTAGGAGGTCCTTCCAACCTTCCAAAGCATCCCCAGAGCGGTCTCACTGCTATCAGTGTGGCCAGATGGGCACTTTAAGCGGGAGTGTCCGCAACTACCAGCGGACCAACGCCACGTGTTGAAGAAACGATCAGTGTCGTACGTGGATGTAGCTGATGATGATGATCCTTTAAACGACAGCGGGTCTGAGCCCGACCCAGTCCGCAGCAGGTGTCCAAGGCCTCACACCCGATACCCACATATTGGCGAGAAGCGAGTGCCATGGTGATATGATCATCAACAACGAGTCTCCACGACTCACAAGTCACTCGCATGCACCCATAGATAGAAATATCGGGTTACACGACTATGTTAAGGGCAACACATACACACATTTTACCCAGGACACCACAACGTTCAAAGGTGGGGGTTACAATCTAAAGAGGATACGGATGCAGCTAGTCGGTCTTTGTGTCCGATAAAACATTCGTATTCCGAGATAGACACCTGTATCACAGCAGGTCCAGCGCCGGATGCATCACAGCGGTGTGACTCTCTCCCACGAGTTGAGGGTCGTGTCGAAC
This sequence comes from Conchocele bisecta, assembly GCA_029237695.1. Lineage (NCBI taxonomy): Eukaryota > Metazoa > Mollusca > Bivalvia > Lucinida > Thyasiridae > Conchocele > Conchocele bisecta. Next base: position 11,654,213 of record CM055275.1, on the reverse strand, counting down.
TCTACAGCCGATCCAATGTCTCGGAAGACGACTCTGCCTAGGAACGATGACTCCGCCTAGGAAGACGACTCTGCCTCGACATCATCCCCAGAATCGTCCGGAGTCGAGTTCACAACTCAGCAGTGCGACTCTCTCCCTCGAGTCGAGGGTCTCGTCAGAGACGGAGATTATTCTGAATTCCCAGGTGTCGACTACGCCGGCGGTCTCGCGACGTCAACCCCAGGCCCGTCTGGAGGTTAGTTCGCATCCCAGCGGTGCAACTCCTTCACTCGGGTCGAGGGTGGTATCGCAGACGTTCCACCGGAAGCGCCCAAACATGGTCAACCTGTCCATTACGACCAATCGGAATGAGGAGGATCGCACAGTGGCTAGTCCGCCTCGCTCCAGGAGTGATCAGGCTTGTCCATTCTCGGTCACGTGCACACAAATATACAGCAAACGTCGCCACGTGATGATGAGCCACCTGCCAGCTCGATTTCGGAGTGCCCGTCTAGACAATCCAGACTATCACCTGTCATTGCTGGCTCATTGGCGGATACTCATCTCTATCGACTGTAACCACTTATCACACTCCTCGTCCCAGTGCGTCGATCCGTAACCACAGAGTCGAAGGGAACCGATTACATTGAACTCTTATACGGACTGTCATTACTTCCAACCAACACCAGAGTTTAGGGTATGTCCAGCCCTGTTAAGGGAACAGACTACATTGAACTCTTAGATATACGGACAGCCATTACTCCAACTACAACCCAAGTTTATGGTATGTCCAGCCCTGCAAAGGGAACAGAATACATTGAACTCTCCAAGGATATCCCATGGTATATCCAGCTTTGCGAAGAGAATAGACTACTCTGGTACACCGGTTGGAACGACTATGTGCGTCCTAGATCTTTTAGAATGGGAAGGAGTGTGGTAATATATACTGGTGACGAACCGCGACGCCTACCTGTGGGTGCTTACCGTGCGAATACCCAGAGCCTGGGAACGTCTATATATAGCAAGCCTCGTTCCGGGAGCTCACTTCAAGTCTTCACGATATAGCTTACGAACTCTGGATTGATAACAAACCGTTGTGTATCGACTACACCGAAGACTCTACGACGCCATCCAGTACACAAGGCACAGTGGTGTTACCTGCAGAGACCGTAGACGGTAAGCAGACAACAATACGGAATACACCATTTTTTAAAAATATTTTATGTTTATTATTTCTCAATGGAAGTATATGTTGCGACCACTCATTTGAACCGTCTCAACGACAAATTCTCAAGGTCAATGTCATTTATTTACTTGTAATGTTCACGGTCAAATGCCTCGGCAGGCGCGATACCGCTTCCGTGGCGGAATTCTTGTTTAAAAATATTTTATTTTTATTATTTCTCAATGGAAGTATATGTTGCGACCACTCATTTGAACGGTCTCAACGAGACGGTTCAAATGGTGGTCGCGACATATACTTCTAAGCACATTTAAAAAAAATGTTCATGATTTTCCCCAATCAAAATGGCATATTAATCCTCGGCGTGAAATGGGTTAAAGTATTAAACTATAAAAGTATTTGTTCTTGTCTAATCTGGGTAATGAACCCACGACCTTCGATATTGAAGTCCAATTTTCTACGCATTAGCCGTTCCTCAAAGACAAAGACAAGTCAAACCAACAAAAATAATAAAACTAATCCATTGCTTTGTGCTAGGCTTATCTATATAGGCCATATGACGAGCGAATCATTATTATGACTTAATGAAACCTGTCCGTCAATGTCGCACGGAAATTGACACCATTTGTGGTGTGATCGACGTAGTATTTCGATGGGTCAGCTACTGACCACGATTGAATATAGAAATGGACGTCTAAATAGGAACGGCTTTTCCATTTATACACTTCTGTGTTTAATTAATTGCTATTGCAAAAGATGTTGTGATTCAACTTTATCGATAGTTCAAGGGATTGGTTACAAACATAAGTTTGATTAGAAACGAGATAAATTACAGAAAAAAATGTGTTTTTTCGGGTTGTTGGGAGCGGGACATTTACTGATACTGTATTTGAAAATGTTTATTCGAACATTATTTTTAACTTGATTAGATTTTCTGTCCATAGGTGTTAATACGCTCTCTGCAACACCTTATATATGGGGCTGTGACTGGAGAAATGGGGCTTATGGGTTTTGCGACCAGTGTAGATCCAGATCAGCCTGTGCATTCGCACAGTCTGATCAGGATATGCACTGTTCGCCCAATTTCTCGCAGCCGCATATAAGAAACAGGAATGTCAGTGTTTCTACTGTCTGTTCCACGTTTTGCTGCCGACGAACTTTTGGCTGTTAAACGCATTAAATGTAAAAAATATTTAAAAGTAAGTACTTTTTTATCAATACGAAATAAGTCACCCTCCCAAAAAAAATTATTTGATGATCAAATATTGATTTTATTGCGAAAAAACGATTTTCCTATCGGAATTTAACATGGGGGCTAAAAATATATTTTTTTTTATTTTTTTTATTTGTGGACCGGTTTTCAAAACCTAACTTTTGTTTTCTTAGTTACATCATTTTCAAGCTATCTCGTCAGGTTTGGGAGTAAATTTCCAAAACTTTGGAAATTGACTCCCCATGTTTTTTTCGCAATAAAATCATTATTTGATGGAATTTCATCCAAACAAATGTTTGGGGAGGGTGACATTTTGTTATTGATGAAAAAGTAGTTCGTCAGCAGCAAAACGTGGAACAGACAGTAGTATCGGGGTTGCATAGAGTAAACCAGGATGGCAGTATAATGTTGTCACTTATCGTTTTAACCACAGTATTGAAGTGCACAAGTTGACCCTATGCAACCAGATACAAGAAACATAAATATTTGTGTTTCCAGTATCAGGTTATATAGTTGTGCTACCAAACGTGTGTCAAAAAATGAAGGTGAAATGTGTCAAAAACATTTTAAATATAACTTTGAACTGCATGTATTTTTTAAAAACAAAGAAGCGAAAATGTGTCAAAAACATAATATTTTCGACAGATTATAAAGTATGATCATTGCACATCAAAAATAAATACAGAGAATAAATAGTAATGTCCGTTAACATGTTAAGGAAACATGGTTATCGCCCCTGATATCAGTGTGGAAATTTACGTCTGATACAAAATGTATAATAATGCCAACCAATACGTGGGGTAATGGTGAATGAATGCTTATTTTGCCAGAAAATGTCTCAGATGATGTCTCTGATATAAATAACAGTTTGTGCCTACTGAGTGGGCATGTACCTTTAAATATAACACTGAACTGCAAGATTAACTCAGACCTAAAATCATAAGTACTAAAATGTCATCTGAACAAAACACATTCGTAGGGGTTGCGACAATAATTTGGTTCTTATAAAAACTTCCCTCAAAGTCCACAAAGCATATATATAGAAAGATTTGATTGTGACAATTTGGTTCTAAAATTATTTTTCCTCAAAGCCCACAAAGCATATTCATAGAAAGACCTGATTGCGACAATTTGGTTGACATATATTTCGTAAAAGCCTTATTTATATAGTTATAGGCCGGTGTTTATAACTACCGCTATTATATTTCGTGAATAGCGACACTCAATGTCACGGAAGTACCTGTGTATTGAGCCGTACAATTATGACAGCGCGTCAATACAGTTTTCACTAATTTACAGGGATATCCATTTTGAATAGGGCATGATTGTGTTAATGCGATTATATTCACAAGTTCAAGTTTATTAAATTTTTCACAATTCTTTATCGATAACTTCCCATTTCGTCTAATCCCATTTCGTCTACAGTTGTTTGTCCCATTTCGTCTACACCCTTATTCACATTTCGTCTACTGTTCATAAAATGAATATACATATTTCTACGGAGATTGCCATTTCATCTTACATTGTGGAAATGATTCTAAAGTGCTGCCAAACCATGTTTTTCAAATATAATCAGATAAAAATTCAAAGGTCATGTGCCCTTACACTGCTGAATTAAATTTTGTCACGTCTGCTGTTTGTGTTCTATTTTCCATATATCTTATCAAAAACATGGTTTGGCAGCACTTTAGAATCATTTCCAGTGGAAATGATTCTAAAGTGCTGCCAAACCATGTTTTTCAAATATAATCAGATAAAAATTCAATAGGTCATGTGCCTTCGAACTTTGCAAACAGAGAAGATTCAGGTTGCCTGCTTCATTTAAGAAAAGACAGGTCTAAAACAATTAATTGTTGATAATTGTCCAATCAGTTAGTTAGTTTTGGTCTATTTTTTTTCAAAAATAGAACGATAAAATAACACAATTTCCAATGAAAAGATGCTCTGGTATGGGTCCACAATGTATGTATAACCCACGTATTTTAAACAAAAGATGTCTGTCTTATTGAATTAGCGTGTTAGCAACTTATTTAGGAACTGTCTGTCGCCTTAATCTAAGTGTAGACGAAATGGCACCAGGGTGTCGACGGGTTGTAGACGAAATGGGACAAAGTGAAAAAAGTGTAGAAGAAATGAGATTAGACGAAATGGGATTAGACGAAATGGGCATAAACCTCTTTATCGGGGTACCATCAATGTTTTGTGAGACTCTTGATCAGGAAATGGAGAAAAACGAACACTGCGTTGTTAAAGACCAGCGTTGAATGTTACTTCTTCAAACGATATTAAAAGTTGGTGAATGTATCGAAGCAAATTCAATGTTAAAAGTGCATGTTTTCTTGAAGTACTACTATGTTTTCATGTTGTTTGTTAATATATTTGGTGATATTTTTGTTTATCAGATAAAGTAATACTTAACACCTTAACACCTACCGTTGTCGGGTTACCATAGCAATTACCTTACGTCAAAGATTTTCGGATAGAACCGTTTAACTCAAGGTTGTGTCAAAAAGGACCGTGATATTTGATATTTTTTATGTCAGGTACTGGTGTCATTATATGTATTCATATTTATCGGTCGCCAGCTGACGAAAGGGACCGTAATACGTGATAGAATTGCCTTAATTGTGGCTGTGAATGGAGAAATGGGGCTTATGGGCTTTGCGATCAGTGTAGATCCAGATCAGCCTGTCTGATCTCAGGATCTGCACTTATCGTGATTCCATCAATGAATGAATTACCAATGAATTACCAATCATGATTCTAACAAGGAATGTTTATCGTTATCAGGCTACGGGAGTGTGCTACTTGTTCTGGAGCTACACTGGTCACAAATGCCATATTTACGTTGCTGGCTGACGAAAGCGACCATAACTCCGTCCATGTTGGGAAACTTGTGGGCTATAAATAGTTCAAAAATAGCGGACAAGAAATCATCATATTTTCTTTTATTTAAATATCATGAATATGTCTTAGAATTTCATTAGAATTGATTCCTGAGGACTGGATTCTAATGAAATTCCAAGACATGTTTACAGAGAAAAATAAAACATATACTCCTAATTTGTTTTGCTGATATTTTCACCGCTAGCATGCTGAGTTAATACCTGCGGCCAAGTGATCCGATTTGTAAGGGTAGCTGGCACCGGACATAGATAAGTATACCCCACAGATTATAGAGAGGGGTATATTAGTTTTAGCCTTCTTGTCCATTATTTTCAACTATCTGATGACCTTCTATGACATTTAGTTTTCGGGTAACGATTTTCTCTGCAAACACAGGTCAGCGGAATTACGACAAACTTTCATCTATTCTCGTTTATCATCATCCAAATTTTCATTATATAGCCAATCCACGCAACCGAAATGCCCAAGGTTAAGGTCAAATGGTCGTCAATAATACATTAATTAGTGTTGAGCCTGGGGGACATTTTCCCACCTAAGATTTCCATGTTCCTTAAAATTTAAAAATCTCCCTATTATTTTAATACAAAATGGGCCCAAAATCTGAAATTGTACCTCTGAAAGTGAGACATGGGCACAATCCTGTGTCATGAATTCAATGTATGATTATGTGGTCAATCAATATATAATCTTCACTTTCATGTGGTACAGTGTACGGTGTTTATTAACCCTTAGACCGCTACACACAACAATTGTCGTCTGCTGCTGTTTGTATATCTTGCCTTATTTCTCAATAAAAACATGGTTTGACAGCACTTCAGAATGATTTCCACTGGAAATGATTCTGAAGTGCTGTCAAAGCATGTTATAAATTATTCTAAAGTGCTGGCAAAGCATGTTGTAAATGATTCTGAAGTGCTGTCAAAGCATGTTGTAAATGATTCTAAAATTCTGTCAAAGCATGTTTTTGATGATAAACATGCAAAATAGAAAATAAACGGCAGACGACAAAAAATTAAGATAGCGGTGTAAGGGTTAAACGTGTATACTGATTTCATAGAATCTCGGCAGAGCCTCGTTTCTTATGAAATCAGTAAACTTGTTTAATAAATATCATATTAAATCGTCACTCGTGTCATATCCATTGCGTAGAAATAACCTTTTATCTGCATTAACACATCCCCCAAGTTTTATTACTTATTGGTTTAAACAAAATTAAAAAAAAAAGGTTTATGTGTGACAAAAACATCATAAAATTTGGCTGTGACTAGAGAAATGGGGCTTATGGGATTTACGACCAGTGTAGATCAAGATCAGACTGTACATCCGCACAGTCTGATCAGGATCTGCACTGTTCGTCATTCCATCAATGAAACAACCGTCATGCTTCTGACAAGCAATATTAGATCATTATCAGGCTACAGGAGTGTGCTATTTGATCAGGAGCTACACTGGTCACAAACTGAATCCCATAAGCCCCATTTGCCAGTCACAGCCACAAATATGTATGCAGTGACTCTGATGTCAAAACATTGTCAACAAACTGACAACAGTATCTGAAATATCTAATACAGGTAAACAATGAAATCCCGTTTTTGACAGAATTTTGTCAAACTGAATCCCATAAGCCCCATTTGCCAGTCACAGCCACAAATATGTATGCAGTGACTCTGATGTCAAAACATTGTCAACAAACTGACAACAGTATCTGAAATATCTAATATAGGTAAACAATGAAATCCCGTTTTTGACAGAATTTTGTCAACAATATAACACAGGAATCACAATAACAGTGTCCAAATTTTTTTATTTTTGTTGCATTTAGATAACTGGGTTATTCTGTTTTTGTAGGTCAAATTGAGGCTGTTATTATGTAGAAAATTTTACATCAGTAGATGATATAATATGATATTTATTAACCCATTTTGGTCTAAGGATACGATAATTTTGCGATCGGTGTTGATCCTTACCGGAATCTCGACAGCAGACCTGGTTTGGCCCTCACGTATGTCCTTGGCATTTTGTATGTGACAGTTGAATCTGGTTAGACCCCTTATGTGAGTATAAGATTATTCTTAATCCTATTACTTCTAGTGGAAGGGGCCAAGTAACTTTGGTGTGGTATGGACCTCGCACCATGTCAGCTTATTCTAATTTCAGGGCTGAATATATTAATTTTTTCGATGTGAATATTCCGTTATGATTTTGGATTCCCCCCCCCCCCCCCCACCCCCCCCCCCTATATAGTGCTGTGCTATGTGATTACGAACAGACGTTATCACCTGAGATAAATGAACAAGAAACTCATCAAGAATAAGATCACAGGTATTTTCTTGGTGTCCGGTTTAAAGAGGTTCCACGGTGTATGGTTACATATTATCCTTCATGCATTAGTGAATAATGGAAGATATTAATTTCATAATTTAATTAATTATAATTCATGCAGTTTCGCCATTAACTGTGTAAATAATGGGATATTTATTTACCATGTTTACCATTAATTATGTTATTCATGACACAGGTAAGCTATATTTCAACATTGACTATATTATTTCCACATTGAAATATCGTTCTATGTGTAAAAAAAAAACTGCTTGTAGATTGGTTAGCTATGGTCTTTGAATTTGACGAGTCAATCGGTATTTCCTTTTGAAGATGAAAGTATATGTTGTGACCACTCGTTTGAACCGTCTCGATGAGACGGTTCAAATGGTGGTCGCGACATATACTTCTAAGCGCATTTAAAGAAAATATTTATGATTTTTCCCAATCAAAATGGCGTATTCTCAGCATGAAATGGGTTAATGTTCACTCCCAGCAACAGCTAAGACCATATAGAGACGAGACTTGGGTATTAACTCTTTGCATGCTGGGAAACTTGTCGGCTATAAATAATTCAAAACTAGCGGACAAAAATTCATCATTGTTTCTTTTAATTTTCCTTGTAAATATCATTAATATGTCTTGGAATTTCATTAGAATTGAGTCCTGAGGACTCAATTCTAATGAAATTCCAAGACATAATAAAACATATACTCTTAATTTGTTTGGCGGATATTTTCACCGCTAGCATGCAAAGAGTTAAGTCACAACCTCTGGTATTGAAGTCCGATGCTCTGTTGCTTGAGCACAACACCATCCATATGTTAAAGAGGAATTTGCTATGGAACATCTCCAAACCGGACACCCTGGGGACCTCCCAGGGTGTCCGGTTTAGAAACGTTCGACAGACATATGAGCACAACTGGTTATGTGCTGTGCAATCATGAACATACATGTCCATACAGGGCTCCAGATAAGGAATTAGTAATTGAGTATTTTTACTCCATCATTTCTGAAGCAATTGGGTATTTCAAAGTTTTAATTGGGTAAAGTAAAATCACACTACTGTTTACACATCAACAGACAGCAATTATTGAATATTTTTCTTCTAAATGAAACATGTCTTGGCATTTCATTAGAATTGTCTCATTTGAGACAATTCTAATGAAATACCAAGATGTGTTTTCATGGAAAAATAAGAAAATATGCTATATTTGTGGTCTGTTTATTGTTTTCTGTAGCATGATAAAGATACCGCAAATTTTTCATTGCTTTTTGATACTCACTACTTATGATTTCAATTGGGTTTTTGGCAATCTTAATTGGGTATTTACGCAAATACACATCTTATCTGGAGCTCTGTCCATATCAGATACATGGCAATGAAACCTATAAAAGAGAATAACTTGGGTGTTTCTTGGTGTCCAATTCATAGAGGTTATATGGCATAGTGCAAGAATCATGTCTTATCGGGGCTATTATTTAATTTAATGACAATATTATTCTCGAGTTATTGATCGGCTAATTAAACTTTGGGGAGGTGCATTTATAAGAACGCAATTGTTGACTTAATGTTTTTTAATATGTCTACAATTAACGTAAACTTCGAAGGCACTTATGTCTGTTATTATTATTGATAAAATTATAAATGATCTGTGATCTAAGAAAACCAGGGGGCCGTTTCACTAAACTTTTGTACGACTAAAATGTTCGTAAGTGCAAAATTATGATAGTCTGTAAATTTCACATTAACATTGTTTTCTTGTAAATAAATATTGGATTTACATATATGCAGCCTATGCTCAATAAATGTAAATCCATAAATTGAAATTTACAGACGATCTTAAATTTGCACTTACGAACATTTTAGTCTCAAGAAGTTTAGTGAAACGGGCCCATGGTTCTTTGTGGCTGTGAATGGAGAAATGGGATTTGTGACCAGTGCAGTTCCTGATCAAATAGCACACTCTCTGATAACGATCTATATTGCTTGTTACAAACATGACGGGCGTTTCATTGATGGAATGACGAACTGTGCAGATCCTGATCAGACTGTGTGTATTGTAAGGTTACTCACGTTGTGAGGTATTATAGCGTGGTAAATTATTATACTTTGTTGTGAGTTGTGACTGCTACAGGAGAAATGCGATTTATGTGTCTTGCGACCAGTGTAGATCCAGATCAGCCTGCGCATTCGCAGTCTGATTAGGATCTGTACTATTCGGCATTCTATTAATGAAATGCTCATTGTGTTTCGAACAATCGATAATGTAATTGTAAGGTTATTCACTGGATGAGGTATTATAGTGTGGTACCACTAAAATGACTAAATTATGGGGTGGAATATATTACCCCACCCACTATAATACTGTCTGTCTGTCTGTCCATGTCGCCATTTTATGAGTGTTGATAAGTTTATTGCACATAGACTGTAAACAGATATATATATACTTCATAGTTGGTTCATGTGCACACTAGATCACTAGTTTCATTAAGTTTCATCCCTTCAGTCATCATTTAATGAGAATAATCCATAGTTTATCCACAGTTCGGGAGTCTGTGTAGTGTTTGACCTTTGACCGGAAAATGGGCTAAGTGTAAAGCAAGAAACGGACAGGTTTACGAATCGGTATCATAGCCAATTGTGGTTTATATTAAATAGTTATTAGATTATTGATAAAAAGACCGCACTATTATTGCAAAAGACCGTTAGGGATATTAGTTTAGCATTATTGACGTGTTACTTTGTTTTTGTCAAATGCGCAGCCGAAGTACAAGCTGTTAATTCTTGCGCCAGATACCGATTTCGTAATTTAAGAGTCTTTTCATTTAGAAGAGAGTCTTTTGTCTTGTCTCTTGTATTTATGACATCCATTGATACTTATGCTCAATTGGACCTTCATTATTATATGTAGTTCTGTTTAATTTGTCATATATTTCGTGATATGTTTAGCCTGACAGTTAGGTCATGGTGATTTCGTGCTCAGCCATTGGCTGAAACAGGTCACATGGTGGTTACGAAAATGCCTATATAGGAAAACACGGCGTTGAACATAACGGGATCTAACCTAGAAACCTCGTATAGACAACATCAAGTTGCTTTAGCCTAGAAATTCAAATTCCGGAAACTTTCTTCAAAAGTTCAACTTCAACCTTTTAGAAACCTTCAAAAGTCCCAGAAACAACTACAGAAACCAAGTGACAACAGTACTTAACAATTATCTAACAGTGTAGACGAACAGCTGGCTTCTTAGCAACAATATCAGCTGTTCGCCGAACTTTTGAATGAAGAACGTGAACACATTTCCTTTTAAGCTAGATTAGATCTCGTCATATTCATCTTCGCTGTATTCATCGTTTCATCAATGAACTGTATACTTAAGATATGTTGTTACCTGAACTTGTCATAATTGTTGTGTTATGATTGCAACTATAAGTATCTTGAGCAGATATTTGAAGAAATTAAAAAGGGAAATAACTAAATGGCAGTTGGTATTTTAATCAGTCTCAATCGTAGTGCATAATCCTGACCGTAACTGCTGTGCACACACTGTAGGCTAGTTGGTAAAACGCATGTAAAAGACGGGTTTACAGTATGCACAGGCTGATCTGGATCTACACTGGTCAAAAATAATTTCTCCAGTCACAGCCACAAACTTGCTCTAAGTGGTGCTGAAAACAAACACCATTACAAACAGATGTCACTGATTGATTGATTTATTGATTGAATCATTGATTGGCTATGAATTGGTTGATTGATTTCTGTGTTATTCATCTACACTGGTCGCAAAAACCCACACGCCCCATTTCTCCAGTCACGAAACCCACAAGCCCCATTTCTCCAGTCACGAAACCCACAAGCCCCATTTCTCCAGTCACAAAGCCCATACACCCCATTTCTCCAGTCACAAAACCCACAAGCCCCATTTCTCCAGTCACAAAACCCATAAGCCCCAATCAATTATGCCACCAGTTCAGGGCTGAATATATTTTTTCTCGATGTAAATATTCCGCTCTGATTTTGGGATTTTTCCCCCAATGCAGCAGGTTAAAATGGGATTGAACCCACAAAACCCCATAAGCCCCATTTCTCCAGGTTTATGTGACTGGAGAATGGGGCTTATGGGTTTTTGTCACAGCCCCATTTCACCAGTCACAAAAAAATCATAAGCCCCATTTCTCTAGGCCCAGCCATATGTCATTCCTGGCCAATGTAGTAAGGGTGCTTGGCATCAAGTCAGAACTCTATCATTCGGTGATGAATAATGAAGGACGAATTATATTTGCATGCAAAGATTTTTTCAGCACGTCTATTTTAGAGAAGTTCCACTTCATATGATGCTGCTTTATATAGGTATGCTCAGGGCTCCAGATAAGGAATTAGTAATTAGTATTGTTACTCCATCATTTCTGAAGCAATTGGGTATTTCAATATTTTAATTGGGTAAAATAAAATCACACTACTGTTTACACATCAACAGACAGCAATTATTGAATAGTTTGCTTCGAAATGAAAACATGTCTTGGCATTTCATTAGAATTGTCAATTATAATGAAATACCAAGATGTGTTTTCATGGAAAATAAGAAAAATATGCTATATTTGTGGTCTGTTTATTGTTTTCTGTAGCATGATAAAGGTACCACACATGTGTTATTGCTTTTGGATACTCCTTACTTCTGATTTCAAATCGGTTTTTGGCAATTTTAATTGGGTCTTTACGCAAATATGCAGCTTATCTGGAGCACTGGGTATACTAATATTCTTATCTGTTTCTGTGGCTTTATACATATTTTTTCGAGATGTCGAGACATGACATTAAACAGATACCGTTTACAATGCATTTTATGCCATCCTGTATTAAAGGGACTTGTTCCAGGCACACAAACTATGTTTGGAAATTTGAGACATTGAGCTACTCAGGGAATACACAGACAAATCAGGTGCTACACTGGTCTCAAATTTAATAAACCGCTCATTCACAGGGAATAACTTTGAACTTGTGACATTAAGAAGATCAGGCCCAGCAAATGTGCAATCTTTTATAGAACCCTGTCAGCCCCTGGTGACTATTTTGGAGAAGAAAACATATTGTCTTGTCCGATTATAAATTGGACCTTATGATGTTTGTTGACAGTGTGGCATACGCTGTGGTATTCAATATTTATGTCTTGGTCTTGGTCGTGGTCTTGGTCTGTCTGTCTGTCTGGATCTACACTGGTCACAAATCATTTATCCAGCCACAACCTCATGTTGGATCTATTTTAATTACGAACAGTGCAGATCCTGATCAGACTGTGCGGATGCCAATCACATAATAGTATCGTATCACCACACCAGTGTCACTCAGCCCCACTCCCCAAAAGTAATATAAACATTATACGAACTCATCTTCTTTCTATTGAAACAGTTGTGGTTTATCTCAAATATTATATGTTTCTATGCCTTGTTCCGTGCCTACTTTGTATTCATTCCTAATGCATATTGCATTGTCAAAAATTCACAATTTACAATGCACGTTCACAATTTACAATTTCACAATCCAGTGCTGAATTTGACCTAAAAAAATGGTAGAAATATTATATTTGATTTAACGGTTAAACTGTTTTCTGGGCAATCTGAACACTGGCAATTATAATTATATTCAAATTATTGAATATCTAGCCAGGGGACAGTCAATGTTCTATCTCAGATATATCGCAGAAATATAACGCATTGTACTTCTTCTGCAGATAAATCGGTACGCAAACACGTCGAGAACACCGTAAATAACGAGTTCATTACTAAAATATATCCAGACTATAGTGTCTGTATACATGCTTTCAAACTATGTATTTTGTTAACTATCTACGGTCTGAATCAGCCAAAACAGTTGGTTCAAATCAGCCAAAACAGATGGTCCAAACATCAAAACGGATGGTCCGAATCAGCCAAAGATTGGTCATAATCAGCCAAACGCATGGTCCGAATTGGCCAGAAAAAATAAGGTCCGAATCAGCCAGGCCGAGGTCCGAATCAGCCCATAAGGGAGCTTTTCGCTTGGGGCTTCAAATATATTTTGTTTGTATAGCCATACTGTATGATAAAATATGTAATTTAATTGTTGCAATATAGCCAGCCAGCACATAACTGAATTCGCAGTCTGATCAAGTGCGGTCTGCTGATGTGTAAACAGTAGTGTGATTATATTTTACACAATTTTGAAATACCCAATCGCTTCAGAAATGATGGAGTGACAATACTCAATTACTGATGCCTTATCTGGAGCCCTGTATAAGCATAAATCCTGTTTCACTCATCTGACATGTTATATTCAATGTGGGCAATGTACGTCCAGATCCAGATCCCATGCCGTTTAGTCCTGCTTCGGCCTTCATTTTTCTAAATATCTTAGCAATTAGCGGCATTGCAGGCATGCTTGACGTACATTCCCCACCATCAAGGTGATTGGCAGTTTGACACTGAATCGATCGTAGGGAAACCAATAAATACTTTTAAATTGCGAACGGTTACATAATATAACAATACTATGACATGTCTGATTACTGAACAGCCAGCCTACAGAGGCGCATGATGCACTGGCAGTAATACATATACACAAGGAGCTATGGCTATAGTCATAGGGAATACCAGGCTACTGTCTTTTGATATCAAGTTTATCAGGCAAGGCTAGGAAACGCGTAGGAATTCCGAGGCTTGCCGAGGAATTCCTACCGTTTCCGAGCCGAGCCTGCTAAACTTGATATCAAAAGACATTAGCCTGGTATTCTGTTTATCAGGTAACTTTTTATGCTCGAAAATGACCACATATGACGTTATATGTGGACAGAACACGGACTTCTTTACATTGCATCATTACACTGACGTCATTCGGTAACGTCATGTGACGTCATCCGACCAATGGAACGCCAATATTCACTTCATTGTAACCCGGATGTTTGTATCAGGTCAATGCCTGATACAACAATATGTTATCAGTCAGTACGTATTCGGCCAATACAGGGCAGGTTACCTGATAAATTGTAAGTACATGCAGTTTGTATGTTGTCGTTATTGATATTGAAACACATCACTGGAGAAGTGTATTGCGAAATATGTATTGTAGTAAATGAATTTAAATATTTGTCGGAGAAAGTTAAATACACTGCAATAAATGGAATCAGTATAATGTTATAAGTTACCATGAGTATAATTTGCCTCTCCGCCGAGATAATGGACTTTATACAATGCGTATGATCGGCGTATCCCCAGACCGAGCCCGGGATCAGTGCAGTCTTATCAAGGACGACACTGTTCGCCATAAGTGACTCAACATAACCGTTTTCTTTCACTGAATAACCGTCTGTTGTAGCGGTAGCGGTGCTACATGATAAGGATCTACGCTGGCTACACATACACTAACGTTCGTTTATCATCTGATTGGTCCAATTATTCCGCGTTTTGATAGACGTGAACACAGTGTGGCAAACTGATCAGGACCTACTCAATTATCTGATCATCAACACATAAACTATTATGGTTTGGAATATAAGAATGAAATCATGTATATGTGGCACCCGTGTAGATCCAGATCAGCGAGCGCATATATGTACACAACCGGATCAGGGTCTACACATGTTGCAATCCCATACAACATTGCACTATGTCTGTGCGAGTATGTCATTCATAAAGAACAAGGATCTACATCACGTTTCACCAATAAACCATTGTGGTATTTCGTACAAGTATAATAATGGGTTCATATTTATGTGCAACCATTGTAGCAACATATCAGCGAGCACATGTGTGCAGTCTGATCAGTGTGCTACGCTGTTTGCCATTCTATACTACCTTACGTTATGCATGTGCTTTCAGCCAATACGCCATTGTAGTACTACATACAGGAATGAGTTCACATTTATGTACAAGCAGTGTAGCCCCTGCTCACTTGCTCAAATTTTAAATCAGAAGCACCGAAAGAAAAACGGTTAAAACTTGTGTATCGTATAATTACTTAGTTACACAACGTACACTATACTCATAGTAGAAACAAAGTACATTTTTATAGTCGTCTCATAATCACTATGATCACATTTTTGCCAGAAACATTTTAGTGAAATAGTTTTATTTGCTGGTAGCTTATCAGTCAGTGATCGTTTTGACCAGACTGCGGAAAGTTACACTGTTCGCAAAGTGAATAATCCCCATTTTAACCCGACGAGCCATATTATGTTCGGTATAACAATTTATAATACATACTTTTGAAACAAATCACATGGCTTGGATACATGATATTGCAGACCAAAGGGAAGCATTCGCCCTTTGTCTATTTGAAAGACAATTACTTACTGCTTACGGGGCACAGCTGAAAACCGTATTGTCCGTTTGCACGTAGCGTGCAAGCGACACGGAGCTAATTTCACAATCGGGTATTTGATACGCCTATAATCACGTCCTGGGAGAGAAATTGGCTACGGTAATTGACAGGGTGACGACCGCGATTGAGGTAGCGTATAATAACAGGTACTATGGTCTCATTCTAGTATATGCTAATTCAGAGAGAATGTATTTAACTGTAGGCCTACTATTCAAGATTAACAATATATCAGACTGTTATTGCTTCACTGAATTAGTGGAAACTAAACTATTTTATCAATAATAATGTCAAACAATCAATGCCGAAAAGACCCAGATGCTGCACATTCGCAGTGATATAAATCAGAGGCACAAAATGCACAGAATCCGCAATTCTGGAATCAATTGGTTAAATCTAAACAATCCGACCTGTCAAAATCAATTAATAAAATCCCCATAAAACTCCAAATAATCTACTATAAACATGATAAAAGACAACAGACCTATTGAATATAATGCAAGAAACTCCCTCTTTAAATTAAAACTAACCAATTCCCTCAGCATACCCCAATTACATCAAAACAATTGAATACATTTTCTGTGAAACAAAACAGCTGATCAATTAGACAATTTAAAATAGCTAGTATCGTTTGCCTATTATGCTCAACTGTAACGCCATCGTTATATAAAGTATACATCAAAACAGTGTGGTCTAAATTTACGTGTTTACGAACGTACGTCAGTCTGTTATATATAAGTATATATTATGGAAGCAAGTCAAAACGGCCCCTGGTCAAAACGGCCCGGATTTGGTTATTTGTTTATTCACTCGGCTCACATAGTTATGACAACATGAGGTAAATACAATCATGAAATGACACAATGGCTACTGAAGATAAATTACTATTCAAATGTATAAGTATAACGACTAGCTGACCATGTAACGGTGACCTTAAGTCAAATATCTGAAAACATATACATTGGTTTGGAAATATATGTTTTATGTGTAATTACGATTTAATATCTTTGGGAGGAAAACATGTTCGACCCAGTGGACATCTTAAACATAAGTGTACATAGTATTATTATAGACATGTGTATTCAGGATGATATGTTGCTGGCAGTTTAAGCAGTACAATTATCAGTAGTCTACACACAGGCCATTTCGTTTCCACCTCCGACCTCTGTCGGAAATAGAGTTATGGCAGATGGTGTATAATGAATGTAGATTCCGAATATGTTGTTACTCTCCGGATACGAAATCGAAAGCTGAGGGTATACAGTTCGAATACTCTGCACCTAGATACAAGTTTTAAATACCGTCTTTGTGAAGTACATATTGATAATATTGCACGAGCAGGGTTATCCAAACACGTGTTATGCATGACATCCAATACATGAGACAGTAATGTCATTAAATACATGTTGTCATCAATACAATACATACAGATTATTTGAACTTACTATTCAAACATGTTTACATGTGGGTCACTGGCCGCCAAAAGGGAGCACACAACATTTAATATTGGGGAAATAATTCGTCCAGCACATTCACACCCTACAACTTAAATATATAAATGGTGAACAGCGTATGCTCTGATCAGACTGCGGGGGAAGTTTTGGAAGGTCCGAGCGGATATTCGTAAGAAAAACGGTAGAAATATGTATATGTTTCATACTAAATGACTCGTCACACCATGTGTAAATACTTGAATATGTCACAAAAAATTATCTTATAAGACGATAATCAGAACGGATTTAGCATCGCCACTAATGATGATTTCAATTTTATCACAGGTCCGGTGGACCTTTTCCTTGTAAAATACAAAGGTCCGACATTAAAATTTGCAGGTCCAGGACCTCGGACCAGTGCTATTTTCAGGCCCTGAATATTAATATTAATAATAACATTACACTTCCATATATGTCCTTTCTGATAATAAATGTAATACTAACTAACTTAATATGAACAATCTTGTTTCCTTATAAGAGATACACATTTCGAGAGATTCCTTAATTCTTTTTTTCGATAAGCTGATTGGTGCTATAGGAGACCTCATGCATGCTGTGATATGTCTTTCTCTGCAGCCTGCGCAGCGCCATTTTCGATATCAGTTTATCAGTTTAACTTGGTTGTTCGCCTCGCCTGCTTCTTCGTGCAGGACCTTCAGCAAGGAGTAGAACGGTGGAGCAACACCTGCTCGGACGTTCAGACGTCTGTGCCAGCCTGAAAATATATAGATAGCATACACAACTCGAATGTCATTCGTTTCTTTTCGACCCCCCCCCCCCCTCCCCCCCCCCTAGCAACATCGGGTCCTTTGGGGGGCCCTCACGCCAGCCACCCCCCCCCCCCACCCCCCCCCACCCCGGTTTCCGCCCCCTATGTAGTATGTATAAGGATGGGAACTGTAGATATTTGAAAAGTGTAAGGACATAACTCTGCAAAACCTTGCACAGCGTCCCGACGGTATGGGAAGTTTTTCAGTTTCAAGCCTTAGCCGTAAAACTACGGTATCTGGATTTATAATTTGAAGTGGTCAACTTTTAAAACTACAAAATAAAAGTATAAACAACCACCCACCACAGTCCACACCCACGGATCCATTCCTTCTTCACCCCCAATTTAACAAGTGTTTTCTATTACCTAGCTACCTGTATCTTGTAGTATTCTGTGTATCTCCACATTATTCCTCGGCTTTCGACACTGCCAGCCATGGCCCATGCTTCATCGTGTTCATGTCGTCATGGAATAATAATACTTTGCTTTGTTTTCAAACTCCATACACGTTTCTTAATGTCCATAAACAATAATAAGTTTTAGCTGCTAAAATTGACAGTCACTGAATCAGCCATGAACTCCGTGAAACTGCTTTCTAAAACACTGACACTGATCGCGTGTATTGAATTCGTGTCGTTACCGCGCGCGTGTACTAAAGTAAACACGTATGCGACACTGTTATTGTGACGTGACACTGATAATGCAGCTGGATGTATAAAATAGAGTGTCAATGCGGT
This sequence comes from Conchocele bisecta, assembly GCA_029237695.1. NCBI lineage: Eukaryota > Metazoa > Mollusca > Bivalvia > Lucinida > Thyasiridae > Conchocele > Conchocele bisecta. The sequence goes on along the minus strand of CM055275.1, from coordinate 11,635,260 downwards.
AATAAACTCCTACTTATTTAATCCATGTGGAGCGAATTTATCGAACGGTCGCCTATTTGTTTTCTCCGAAGAGCCTGGTTACGAACTTGGTTAACATTTAATCAGGCTTCTGTAGGTCGGTTAAATTTAACCAGAAAAATCATGGTTAAAATTTAACCGGAGTTTTATACAATCGCTAACCAATAATTTAAGCAAATATTTGACCTAACCACGGATTTAACCAGTGGTTAAAATGTAACCAAGGTTTATACAATTAGCTGGTGTTATTATATTGTCTAAGAAAGAGTACCTAATTAGGGTCTCTTGTTATGAGTATGTTATGTGTTTTGTTGCAAATAGACAATCAATCTATCACCCTATTCGGACCTCATTCACGTGTCAAACACTTGGCGTAAAATAGCATGTACTTAAGAATATGCGCACATTCATGACTTATATTTGTAGTTAGATTTTTTTAAATATTCTAGTAAATTCAGTAAGTCTCATTTCGGCAGCAAAGGGTATCTTTGTTTGAACAAACTTAATAAAAAACATACGTTTAAGCACATAATAAAAAATACGAATATGGCAATAAAGTTCAACTTGTTCACGTAAGCAGTTCTTTTTGTGCCGCATAATGATGCACATTTTCTAAGCTGGTCAACGTCCATTACCGGTGGATTTCGTCGCGTTGTCACGAATAGTTGTAAGCGCCTCAAAATACGCATTGCGTTGTCAAAGCCGAGCATAGAACTGACCACTTCAGCTCGGCACGGCGAACCACCCGTGTCATACAATCAGTCATGTGACCATCTCACTGGCCGTTACGCCTCATCAACGGACACAATGTGCTTTGTCATGTTAAGACATACGTTCTAAGCTATACTACGTAACGCGAAGAACTTCCAATTCATAACAATACTGTACAGCGAGTCTCATTGTATATGTGATTTTAAGCACGACCTGTTGTCTGGTATAGGTTTTGTGCCGTGTGCAATATTGAGTTGCGCATTTAAATAGCCGTGTTCCATTGATACGCTCATACATTCTTCAGTGCAGCTACTGCCGATGTTTCAAGTGTTCTCCATTTCTTTCTTTACAGAAGGATTTACAGGTATGTGTTATATTGTTTGAATTAATTAATTGTCCTAGATGTTTTTATCCGGCTATGAGAGATATGATTCATCTCACTAATCCGTCGTAAATTACTGACCTATGTATGCTAATTGATAATTATAGCAACTCGCTGTTCAAAATAGCTCGTTGTCTGTAAGTGATCTTGCTGTTGGAACGGACGTAAAACCCCAGTCAGTGAATCACATAGCTTGTATACTACTGCATGTGTATATGCACTATATAGCCATGTTGCTCATGATATTCCGTCCCCTGATAGATGAATGGCTATTTCTTCCCAGCAAAGAGCTACACGCCATTCACGTTTAGCCGAACCCAAACCCAATGTATGACCAGTTTACGTTCATTTATTACATATAGTGACCAGTTAAATTAAACATGTTTATGAAGTAACTGTCTGAGTTTTGCCGCCGCGCAGTCTGAACTGAGTCTATACTGGTGCGAATTACAATGCAGGCACAGGGCGATTATATATCGCATTTTTTGTTGGTAAACCGTTAGTTGTTGAATGTTTCAAACTGCATCTTCATAATGTTGACTGCATCCTTTTAGTCTGATCGGAAGTTACACTGTCATGAAAACATAGACCGATGCTTCATATTTGTACTCCGTTTATCCTATTTATATTGTACTTTATTGTCATCGTATGTAATAAAATTTACAGACGCCAATGGATCGAGTTGTATTACAAACTCACGCCAGCCAGGTGAAGGGGGCTGCGACAATAGTATAACATTAATGCTGCTTGGTGGATTGCTTCAATGTTTGGACACTTGATGATTTAAGCCTTTCGAACACACTCATGACGTCATTAACATAACCTAGACATTTTTTACCATCACATTTTCTTTTTGCGGAACCACTTAGCCATTTGTTTGTGCGTCAAAAAGTTTGTACACGTTTCTTCATCATCGTATAACATTAATATTAATTGATGGATTGGACACGTGATACATGTAAGCATTTGGAACACACTCATGCCGCCATTATCAGGACCTTGACCATTTTGACCTTCGCGTGGTTGTGGAAACAATTGGCCATTTGCTTTTTGTCAAAACGTTTCTTCAATTTTGATCTTTTACGTGTTTTAAGCATGCACTTCTCTGATGATTTGTTGTGATGCTTCCTTTAGCACATGCCCATGATCATGTTACGATCAAATGAAAATTCCATATAGTTGAGCAATTTGGGATATTTGCCAAAAATGTAAGGCTAGTATACCTACCATAATTGTATGAATTTCATACCTGAAACACGGCTTTAAGCTTAATAAACCGTGATTGTGAGGTACAATGCTTGGTTCAGAAAAATGAGAGAAATCTACAAAAACACACGTGTTTATGACTAAGTGTGGCACATACTAGTATCTAAGATCCGGGGACTTTATATTAACGTTTTCTCTAGAATAAATTACTGTTTGAAACTCACAGAAAAAAAGTGTATGAAACTGGCATCTAATTGGTCACTGCTACCTAAGTGTGAGATAATTATAGCTGCTGTATTCATACGCACGAAATGTCTTGATTCGTATTTTCCAGAATTTAACTGATAAACTGAGCCCAAAACAATAGAGAATAGTATATGTAGAGTTTCAGATGCAAAGCAAGACAGACCAAAACGCCATAGGATAAGCTGGCACAGGACACTATTTTCTTGGTCGTACTTGCCGTTTAGGCGTAGCACGACAATATAGCTGCCCCCATATAAATTTGCCTGACATAATATGCTATCTCAATGGAGATAACATATAATTATATAATAATCTTGAAGCATTACTCATTGACCCATTCAACCCGACATGCCATAAAGCGAACATTTGCCAACACTGTAGATACAGATGAGCCGGCTTGTAAGTGGTTGTCAGTATTGCTCAGCTCCTAGGGAAATGTGCATTAGCTGAATAATGGAATATTCCAGAAATGGGCATGGAACTGGAACTACCAATGCCAGATGAAAGGGTTAACCCTTTGATCTCGAAATATCGCTATAGCGGTTTTATGCAAACAGTGCAGATCCAGATGAGCCGCCTCATCAGGATCTGCACATTTTGAAAGTATTTTCATATTTTTTCAGAAGAAACATACCCCTTGTTCATAAATGGACTAGTTTGAAAACCATTTTGTGAATGTTGGATTTGTATCAAAATCCATTCCAGTTATTTAGGGGTCAACAGGTTAAGTATACGTAAACCATCGCTACGGTAAGTGACGTACACGTTGTGTTACGTAATCTAATTGGAGGAACACAAGGAACGATAGAAACAAAATTGCTACCCCGCTACATACCTCTCGCGAGGGTAGCAATTTAACCCCATCTCTTTTAAAGGTACATGCCCACTCAGTAGGCACACACTGTTCTTTATATCCGAGACATCATCTGGGACATTTTCTGACAAAATAAACATTCATTCACCATTACCCCATGTATTGATTGGCATTTTTATACATTTTATATCATATTAAATTTCCGCACTGATATCAAGGGCGATAACCGTATTTCCTTAAAATGTTAACGGGCATTACTGATCATACTTTATAATCTGTCGCAAATATTATTTTTTCAGGTGACGCATTTAATTTGTGTAAATAATTAGAAAAAGATTATGCCTCACTTGCATATGAAAATAACCTTATACTACCGCGCGACACTATCAGTACAATACATATTACTACATGATTATATATGTATATCCGGCACTCGTAATTTTTAGAACTGGTGGAATAGTAACACAATTATACACTTATTTAATTCCTATCAAGAACAGTTTGTGCCTACTGAGTGGGCATGTACCTTTAATGCAACGCATGGAAGAGTGGTTTTTGCAATCGGTTATACGGCGTGTTTGATATGTTAGCGATATAAAACTGTCAAAGCTGTATCAATAAATTAAGAAAATAAAGAAAATACATATGCAGAAATTGGTTATTTTACCGGTTCAAGGTGTTTATCTGACATGTACATGTATATCTTGTAAATTTGAAAGCTTCATTTCGGTATAAAATATACAGTTTACTAAATTTTTACATACATGCAACAAGTTTGGGTATGCACTTCGGTTGCTAACATTTGTTTGAATGGGTCAAATTGTAGCCGTGGATAACATATCGGAGGCGAATTATTGTAGCTAAAGGAATGAATGTCCACAAAGCAATGTTTGTCCCGATGGAAGCGAGTAGATTGAGATTTATTTGCTTACTACGTCTTTATTAAAGTACTAAAATCATTAATTGTTAGATTCATCATTTCCTGAGTGAAGTGACCCACTTTCCATATACAAAGCGCCCATGTTACGCGATTTTTATGACGAAATCGACCTACACGGATTCTTGTAACTTTCGTGATGAACTTCTGCAAACAGTGTTATCAATAATTACATCTGGCGTACTCGTTGGTTTCTATTCATATATTACCCGGAAGTTTCCCGAAAATCGATGAAATAGATTACCAACGGAAACCCGATGAATACATCTACATGTAACTACATGTAGTTCAGGTAGAAACGGATCACGCCATGTCTCGTGTCATATAATGAAGAACAAACGGGTACATCTCATCAATAACACCGATTGTTGTCATGGTTGGTCACGTACATGTAAAGTATGCTCTTCGTTAATGTCGTAAAGCTATGAACATTCATCATATCTGCTTGCATATAGCTTTATACAGCTTTGCTGATGAAACAGATACGAGAAACAGATATTTTTCTCACATTTTTGCGAAGAACTTGCGTGTTAATAGCGGCTCTCATTCTTTGATATTAAGAAAAGGCTACTGGTCTGATCGTTCCACGACGGACATTTATGACATGACTTCCGCACATCGCTGACACAGAGACGTCACAGGAACATGTTACACAAAATTAACAAAATACCAGCCAGATGGCGTGGTCGGTATTGTCTAAAGTGATCCATTAACCTGAAGTGGTCGATGTCGTAAACAATATTCTTTTTTACAAGTTATCGATTGATTGCTATTATTTTATTTATATTCATTTAAATATAATTTATTTAAACTGTGGTGCATGTAGTCTGTTATTTTGAAAAGTAACGTAATTGAAATGGTATGTATCCATTTACAAAAGTGTGATCTGGAACTACCTGAATAACGGTACACCCAAATACTTGAAAATTGTGCTTGAAATTGAATATTGTGCTTGAAATAAAGCAGCTTGATTGGCTGAGACTAAGCCGAGCTACAGCTCAGGCTCAGCTAATCAGACTGCTTCATTGCGAGTTGAGATTTCCAACAGATGTTCCGATCTGGGCAAGATTAACGGATGCGGTTTTCTGATACCCCGGCAGTTCCGTTCAGGAGACATTCCACAGTAAATGAAGGAATCTCGGGGCCGTTTCACTAAACTTCTTACGACTAAAATGTTCGTAAGTGCAAATTTAGGATCGTCTGGAAATTTATATTTATTGGATTTACATTCATTGAGCATAGGCTGCAGTCTATGCTCAATAAATTCAAATCCAATAATTGTTAACAAGAAAACGTTGTTAATGCGGAATTCACAGACTATCATAATTTTGCACTTACGAACATTTCAGTCGTACGAAGTTTAGTGAAGCTGCCCCCAGTAGAATAAGAGGGAGTTACATGTAGCCCTCTTATTCCACTCACAGCAGACTTGTGGGTGCGACTGGATAAAGTGAGCTTATGAAATTTGCGACCCGTGGTGCTCCTGATCAAATGGCACACTCCTATCGCCTGGTTATGATCTACATTCCTTATTAGAAGCATGCTGAGAGTTTCATTGATGGAATGACGAACAGTACATATCCTGATCAGACTACGAATGCACAGGCTGATCTGGAACTATACTGGTCGATAACCACATAAGCGCAACTCACATGCAGAGTACCAGCATAGATCTTTAACAACGAACACGCAACGTTATATAATTACAAAATATCCAGTGTATGTGAATGTTTGTTTGTTTGTTGGGGTCTAACGGCCTATCAACAGCTAAGGCCATTTAAGGCCGGGTCAGTGGGTTTAGTATATACCTTATATTACCTGTACAAGTACATGTACAAATAGGAGGTAAGGATCCCAAAATCAGAACTGAATATTTACAATAACAAAACTATGCATTCAGCCTTGAAATCAGAATAATCCTGATCTGATGCCAAGTCCTCGCCACATCAGAATCACTTGGCCCCCTCCCAAAAGCAGTAGGATGATCAGTGATAATCTTACTACTTTTATAATGGACAGTAACCCAATTCAACTCCCAGGTAACAAAAGAGCCAAAAATAAAAACGTATCTGAGGGCCAAACCAGACGAATCGTGATTCCTGTAAGGAGGTACCCCATGTTAATTTACACCATCGCGTTCGCCCGACCAACCACCCACTTTTGTGTGAAAGAGAAATGATTGATTGGGAGATTACGTCCATTCAACTACAATGTCATATACAGACGGAAATTCATTATTCCCGAGATTAATAAATTAAGGTATAATGAATAATAGTCTGGACTTAACTTTCTCTATAAGGCATGCAAACAGCGTATCCATTATAGGAAAGTAAATGGTTATACGAATAATTTCCCAAACATGTGTGCGTCGATATGTAGTATACTTGTTCACCTAAACTAATTAAATGATGTATGTTTGGCATGACGGGTTATACTGCTGGAAACTCATGTCAAAGTTACAACATGTTTGCGAAGCATTTTGCACAGATGTCAAGTTGAACGTTTCTGAACATCTATTGGCAATATCAACTCGCAATCAAAACGTTCGATTGGCTGTGTCTGAGCTTTAGCACAGCTCACGCTCCGACAATCAAGCACCAGTTCTGAAAGCAAACGGTGTATATGTACGGAGCCCCAGGGGACGTAGAATTCTTTTTTTTTATTCATTTTTCCCACGAAATGACAATTCGTTCCCTCAATTTAACAATTCGATCCCACGAATAAACAATTTGTTCCCACGAATTAACAATTTGTTCCCTCAATTTAACAATTCGTTCCCAAGAAATAAGATATTGTGGGAACGAATTGTTAAATTGAGGGAACGCATTGTCATTTCGTGGGAACGAATGGTTAATTCGAGGAAACGAATAGTTATATCGGGGGAATTAATTATTAATTCGAGGGAACGAATTGTTAAATTGAGGGAACGAATTGTTATTTCGTGGGAACGAATTAATAAAAAAAATCCATGTCCAACTACGGGGCTCCGTATATTTGATATAAAAGATGTCCAATATTTTACAGACTAACTTTGGTTACACCGCCTATACAGTATCCATACAGTATATAGTTGAATGAATGTGATGACAGGCCATGAGCTAGACTGACAACTACTAAAACGTAGTAAGGCCCACTCAGTAGGCACAACATGTTCTTTATAGGAATTAAATAAGTGTATAACAGTGTCACTATTCCACCAGTTCTGAAAATTACAAGTGCCCGCTATTCCTATATATATCAAAGTACTGAAAGTACTGAAATATGGTATCTCCACAAAAACTGATCACTTACGGAACTAGAGACTGAAAGTTGCATATTTTCTCAATCATCATCCAGAGGCCAATGTACTGTGGTGGTGTAAACCCATTACCACCCATACGTTTTCTCTAGAATAAATTACTTTTTGAAACTCCCTAGGCTATTAATATACTATACAGGGATCCTCCAGATTATCGGACAAAAATGGCAGTGTTTTTATAATATCTTTCTTAGCATAGCAGTTACGGGCATAAATTTTTCACAGAACAATTCTCGGTTCTTGCTTTCTCAGCTCATGTAAACTGGTTAGCGAACTGTGCCATCTTTCTCACTTAAAATTGGGTCAGATCATCAGTCGTAAGATTGCCCCAAAATTAGCATTGACAATCAGTTATCCGGACAAACGTTACTACTAGTTTATCGCTCGTAAACCAGAGTAAACAGCATTGTGTAGTTCTGCAGAAAAATCAGTCACCCTTCGCTTCTTGGCAAACACCATATGTATAGGTTAGACTATACCAAATGGCGCGAAATCACCCAGGGGGTATGCATAAGTAGTCCGGTATAAAAACAATTGTGCGGGCGTTTTGTGGTCACAGCCATAGTTTGCTTGCAAATCTTGATCCATTACTACCAAGTTTCAATTGAGGAACATTTTGGGGTGCTTTTAACATCAGTTTTCAGCATGTTTGTAGCACTTAAAAGAAAACACTGAACCTGTTGGTCACGTGATGTAAACATAGTTTCCGTGGCTAATAAATATAAACAATATTGGGTGATATGACGAGGTTGGAATTTTCTTCCTTAGGAGTAAGATAACCTATTGTTTAATTCATGCAGAACGAGTACAGACTGGCTGCAAGTCAAGTACAAGTTGGTCCCACAGCATCCATACAAATAGTGAAAGTAGGAGAGACTGATCTTATTGGATGGCATTGGGTTAAATTATATAGTAAAAACTGTTTGGTGTGGTCTAACCTATAGAATTTATTATATTTATAGAACAACTGGGCAATGACGTGATGGGCGCACTCGATTGTGCTCCGGTGCGACTTTTGATGTTGTAAACAACTTGTGGACAGAGTTGGGGAATATTTCCAGTAAATTTTACTAAATGTTCACATTGGCGATATATTCTTCATACTGACTGATATGTATTCGTTGCAATATCGGATCAAAAGAATGCGCTTAATTAACAGGTATTTTCATTTGTCCGATAAACTGATTGTCCGGATAACTGGTAGGACGTCGCCCGTCATAGGTAGTGCCTATTTCATATTAGCTGATGTATTCTTACGCACGAAACGTCTTGATTCGTATTTTCCAGAATGTAACTGATAAACCAGGCGCTGATAAAGGGGGGGGGTGTGTCCAGGGGGTCCGCCCCCCCCCCCCCCCCCCCCACCCCCCCCCCCACCCCACCCTGCTCCCGGCCAAAAAAAAATGACGAAAATCTACAATACTCGAACAGTTGGATGACTTTTTTTCGTGACCTATGTGTCAGGAAATCGCATCTGCGGCGATCTGGCATCTACAAATTGCAAGTGGGAGGACCCCAGACCCCCCTACAGACCCCCCTACCGCGCTCGCGGAGATCGGCTATGCCGACTTGTAATTACAGACACCCCCCCCCCACTGCAATTATTTCTGTATCCGCGCCTGTAAACTGAGCCCAAAACTGTGAAAACTATAGAGAATAGTATATGTAGAGTTTTAGATACAAAGCAAAACACACAGGGCATTATTTTCTTGATCGTACTGGCCGTTTAGGCGCAGCACGAAAATGGCTGCCCCCATAGAAATGTGCGTGACATAATATGTGAGATAACATACAATAATAGTACACGATAATGTTAAAGGTACATTCCCACTCAGTATATGCACACCACGTTCTTTATAGTCACTATTCCACCAGCTCTAAAAATTACGAGTATAAATAAAATATGTAAACATTTGCATATACATGTATTAGTGCTCCAGATAAGGAATTAGTAAATGAGTATTGTCCATCATATCTGAAGCAATTGGCAGGCCTCGAAAAATCCACCCGTCCGCTTGTATTTACGAGTAACTTTTCAGTCTGGGCGAGTGAAAATTGAAAGCCGCTCGTCCAGTCGGGCGAGTGGAAATATGAAGATCACCACTGAGAAAATGCTAATTCGATGTTTTACGAAGCGAAATAATAAATTACAAGAAACGATATTCAACTGATTACCGAGCGTGGTAAAGGGAGACTACCTACTACACTAGATTTTCTGCGTTGCCAAGATACACATATACAATGTAGACTATGTCCGACTTATTCCCAATTCATGGTTGCAACTACTGAATTTAATACGTGCATTCTACCACCAGTCACCGTGACTCAGCATCCTGTTTAACTGTCGTCTGCTCTGTGTTTACAACAAAACAGGATGTCGAACAAAACAAGATATCAGACATACGCCGGTTTTTTATCACAAACTGTACATACAAAAATGTATGTTTTGTTATTTGACCAAATGTTTGGACTAGTAGAAGTCCAGTCTGGACGAGTATATTGTTATAGGTTCTCTCGTCCAGTGGGACGAGTCAGACCATAACAATTTGTCGAGGCCTGAATTGGGTATTTCAACATTTTAATTGGGTAAAATAAAATCACACTACAGTTTACACATCAACAGACAGCAATTATTGAATAGTTTGCTTCAAAAAGAAAACATGTCTTGGCATTTTATTAGAATTGTCTCCTTGATATTTGTGTGGTCTGTTTATTATACGCCCGTTCGATAAAACGGGACGTATTATCATGATTATGTATTCATTTCTAAGGGCACAGCTTGTCCACGCAAAAACTAGAGGTCTACTTGACGGATTGTAACCAAATTTGGCTTTCATGTTTATCACGGCAAGCCTATCGATTTTCAAAAATTTCCCACGACTTATCTCCCCTTGGCGGCCATTTTTAATTTTCGCACTCTGTATCCTTGTCCACGCAATAACTCGAGTTCTACTTCACCGCTCGCAACCAAATTCGGTGTACATGTTTAACACGGCAATACAAAGAAGCCTATCAGATACTTATCTCCCATTGGTAGCCATTTTTAATTTTCGCACTCTGTATCCTTGTCCACGCAATAACCGAAGACAGTTCTACTTGACCGATCATAACCAATTCGGTACACATGTTTATCACGGCAAGACGAAGAAGCCTATTGATTTTGAAATGTTTTCGATGACTTATCTCCCGTTGGCGGCCATTTTTATTTTTCGGACTACGTATCCTTGTCCACTCAATAAATCGAGTTCCTCTTGATGGATCTTTATACATACCTTTACTATGATATGTAGATAATTATAGGAATATTATCGGTGCCCCAGGGTCAAGACCAAGGTCCCAGGTTCAAGGTCAAGGCGGAACAAGGCGAGACATTTGATTCCGCGGAATTCTTGTTAAAAAACGGTACGTATTATGTTTTACCGCCGGGCGGGCGGGCTGGCGTCGGACAGAACAAGTGCATAGTTTGTGTACACAACTCCTCTGAAACCGTTCAGTCGATCGATCTGAAACTATACACACGTCTTCTATACATATTGAAGATGTGCACCTTGGTGTTTTTATGGCGAAAATTGTTTGTTATGCCCCACCACGATAGTGGATGGGGCATTTAGTGTTACCCTTGACCGTCCGTCCGTCCCGTCCCGTCCCGTCCCGTCCCGTCCCGTTCCGTTCCGTCCGTCCGTCCGTCCGTCCGTCCGTCCGTCACGAAACTTTAACGCTCGGGTAAATGTCTCATAATTTCTTCATCCTTTGACCGATCTGCTTCATATTCATATACACATTGCTCTAATGGTCCTCTACAGCCCTGTGCCAAATCCACGTTCGTCCTACCCCCGCCAACCCCAGGGTCAAGGTCACATACTTGGTGCTTCAAAAACTTTAAGGCTCAGGTAAATATCTTATAATTTCTGTTTCCTTTCACGGATCAGCTTTATATTTCATATACGCATTTTGCTCTAATGGTCCTCGACTGTCCTGTGCCAAATCCACGTTCGTCCTGACCCCGCCAAGCCCAGGGTCAAGGTCACATACTTGGTGCTTCGAAAACTTTAACGCTCGGGTAAATATCTTATAATTTATGTTTCCTTTCACGGATCAGCTTCATACTTCATATACACATTTCTCTAATGGTCCTCTACTGTCCTGTGCCAAATCCACGTTCATCCTGCTCCCGCCAAGCCCAGGGTCAATGTCACATACTTGGTGCTTCAAAAACTTTAACGCTCGGGTAAATATCTTATAATTTCTGTTTCCTTTCACGGATCAGCTTCATACTTCATATACGCATTGCTCTAATGGTCATCTATTGTCCTGTGCCAAATCCACGTTCATCCTGCCCCCGCCAAGCCCAGGGTCAAGGTCACATAATTGGTGCTTCGAAAACTTTAACGCTCAGGTAAAAAAAAAAAAATGACTTCGAATTTGGCCTCAATTATTATCAAAGCGATATGTGGGGCATCCGTATTCTATGAACACATTTTCTAGTTTTAACAAAAATATCACCTTTTTAACTTAGCCAGTTTTTCTACATTGTTGTATACAATTCTATATAGGGTACAACGTTTGTGTACATAACTCCTCTGAAACCGTTCAGTCGATCGATCTGAAACTGTACACACGTCTTCTACACATATTGGAGATGTGTACCTTGGTTATTTTATGGCGAAGACATATTTATAAATATCACCTTTTTAACTTAGCCACTTTTTCTACATTTTTCTATGCAATTCTATATAGGGTACATAGTTTGTGTACACAACTACTCTGAAATCGTTCAGTCGATCGATCCGAAACTATACACACATCTTCTACACATATTGAAGATGTGCACCTTGGTGTTTTTATGCCGTAAAAATCTTTTTTTTAACCAAAATATCACCTTTTTAATTAACTTGGCCATTATTTTCTACATTTGTTATGCAATTCTATAAAGGGTACAGAGTTCGTGTACACAGCTTCTCTGAAACTGTTCCGTCATTCGATCTGAAACTGTACACACGTCTTCTACACATAGTGAAGATGTGCACCTTTGTGTTTTTATGCCGAAAACATAATTATTTTTTAACAAAAATATCACCTTTCTAACTTAGCCATTATTTCTACATTATTTGTATCCAATTCTATATAATTTCTACTTTACACATCTCTACCTAAATTAGCATACCTGTTTATCACAACCAGAGGAAGAAATTATGCTATAGATTTTCAAATTCTCATTAATATTTCTTGCCTTGGTGGCAGCTTCACATTTCTGCATCTTCGCTGTCTGGCCCATCTTCGACGGGCGTATTTTGTGACGTACGGCACTCTTTTTTTAGCAATTCCTATTTTTTTCTATTGTTTCGGCCTTGTTCAAAAGCTGCACACATTTTTGCCCAATTTAGCTATGAACATGACAGTGAAATATTGTAAATTGTCACAGGGTGAGAAAAATGTGCTCCGGCCCGGGCCTCGAACCCGGGACCTCTGGTTTACCGTACCATCGCTCTAACCGACTGAGCTAGCCGGGCGCGAATACACATTTCCTCCCCACAGTGAGTTACGTACCGTGACACTATCAAGTTGACAGATGACACCCCCTTCAAGGAACCGTACCGCAGGATTCCACCTGGAATGTACGAAGAAGTACGGGAACACTTGAAAGAGATGGTGGAAGCTGGAGCTATACGTCCATCAGAGAGTCCGTTCTCGTCGAACATCGTGCTTGTACGAAAGAAGGACAACAGCCTCCGCTTCTGCATAGATTTTCGTAAGCTTAATACCAGAACCATCCGGGACGCATATAGTTTACCACGCATAGACGAGACCATCGACGCACTGGCAGGCTCCAAGTACTTTTCCAAGTTGGACCTTCGGAGTGGTTATTGGCAGGTGGCCATGTCAGAGGCAGACAAGCAGAAGACGGCATTCTCCGTGGGTCCCCTCGGCTTCTACGAGTGCACCAAGTACTTTTCAGCGAATCATAGAGAGGTGCATGGGTGATCTCCATCTACGCGACTGCCTGATCTACCTAGACGACGTGATCATATTCTCCAAGACATTTGAGGAACATTGCACCAAGCTGGAGGCAGTATTTCGCCGGCTACAGCAGCATGCTCTGAAGCTAAAGGGATCCAAGTGCGAGTTCTTCATGCGTCGGGTGAATTATCTTGGTCACGTGGTGTCAGCAGACGGCGTAGAGACAGATCCGGAGAAAGTGGAAGCCTTGAGGAATTGGCCTGTTCCCACGAACATAAAGGAAGTCGGAAGTTCCTGGGATTCGCGGGATACTACCGTAGATTCGTCAAGGATTACTCGCGGATAGTATGGCCACTTAATGACCTGCTGATCGGACATCCCACGAACAAGACCAAGAAGAAACGGACTAGTATACCATGGAAGTGGACGGTTGCGCAACAGGAAGCATTCGACGTCGTCATCGACAAGCTGACGTCACCACCAGTGCTCGCGTACGCAGACTACTCGAAGCCATTCATCTTACACACAGATGCTTCAGGAGACGGACTCGGTGCAGTCCTGTACCAAGTGCACGATGGAGTTGAGAGAGTGGTTGCCTACGCCAGCAGAAGCTTGAGAAACAGCGAGAACAGGTATCCTGCTCATAAGCTGGAATTCTTGGCGCTCAAGTGGTCGGTGACGGAGAAGTACCATGACTTCCTGTATGGTAACAAGTTTGAGGTCCGAACCGACAACAACCCGTTAACGTACGTTCTGACGTCTGCGAAGCTGGATGCCACCGGACATCGCTGGATCGCGGCGCTCAGTAGTTTTGATTTCAGCATCAAGTACAGGAGTGGCAAATCCAACGCCGATGCAGACGGATTGTCACGCCTACCATCGTCACAGAATCAGACGTCAGAAGTGTTTACAGAGGCAGTAAAGGCGATATGCAATGCGTGTCAAGTGGAGGTGCCACTAGCTGAGTGCAACGCTGTCTTCTCACCAGAGTTGGCTGGAGAGGTCATTCCAGAAGACGAGGTCACACATATCGGTGATGAACCGGACTGGAAGAAGGAACAGCATGTGGATCCGCATATTGGCCGAGTACGACAACTGGTACAAAGTGGACGACGCCCCACCAAGGAGGAGGTGTAGCTGGAAAGTTTGACCGTCCAGAAGTACATCAAGAACTGGAGCAAATTGGTGCTGCGGGATGACGTATTGTTTAGGATTTGGCAGCAGGACGGCCAGAGCACCCACCAGCTTGTACTTCCAGAGGCGTATCGAGATCTGGCATTTCATGCACTGCATAGTGATTTAGGCCACCAAGGACGTGACAGGACACTAATCACTCTGAAGGCAAGGTTTTATTGGCCTGGGATAGATAAAGACATTGCCGACAGGATACAATGCTGTGCCAGCTGTATTAGACGCAAGACACCATCTACAAACCGGACAGCTACGCTGGTCAACATCAAGACATCTGCACCGATGGAGCTCGTGTGTATGGACTTTCTGAGCTTGGAACGGCCAAAAGGCGGATACGAGAATATATTGGTCATCACCGATCACTTTACAAGACTCGCCCATGCCGTACCTACCAAGAGCCAGACGGCCCATACCACTGCAAAGGCGCTGTATGACTCGTTCATCCAGTACTATGGATTCATGGCGAAGCTACACAGCGACCAAGGTCGAAATTTCGAGTCGGATGTCATCCGTGAGTTGTGCAAGATCGCCGGCGTCCGGAAGAGTGGAACCACGCCATACCACCCGATGGGGAATGGGATGACCGAGCGATTCAACCATACTCTCTGCAACATGCTTGGTACTCTCCCAGAAGAGCAGAAGAAGGATTGGAAGTCGTACGTCAGTCCAATGGTTCACGCGTACAACTACACCAAACACGAGAGCACCGGATATAGTCCATATTTCCTAGTATTTGGAAGACATCCCAGACTCGCGTTTGACGCTTTCCTTGGACTGCAAGAGGACTATGAAGTCGGACAACCCAGGAACCCTACTGGCTACGTCGACAAACTGAAGAAAAGACTGGCATTTGCTTACCAGCGAGCTTCAGAAGAATCCCGTACTCAGCAGGAGAGGCACAAGGCCATTTACGATTTGAGAGTCCGACAGTCCAAGTTGGAGCAAGGAGATAGAGTTCTGGTGAAGAACGTGCGACTGGACAAGAAGCACAAGTTGGCAGACAGATGGTTGAGAGACCCATATATTGTGAAGGACCAGCCGAACAAGGACATTCCCGTGTACTTGGTAGGGAAAGAGGACGGACCTGGACGTGACAAAGTGCTCCATAGGAACTTGTTACTGCCGTTCAACGCCATCCCAAGTGACCTTCCTCCGGATGAGTCACATGACCAAGGGAACACACCACGAACACGGCTGCGTTCACAGAGACGACACCACCAAGAGAATATCACTGGAGAACGACAGTGGAGACACAGGCATTCAAGCACCAGTTCGGACGTTTCTAGTGATGCCAGTGAAGGGACATACGTTATTCCACAACGTCGACGTGGGGGTAGAAGACGTCTATCTCCGAGACGTCACCTGGATCCACAGGATCCGGGATTTCAACCATGTAGCCCCGTCGACGTCAGTATGTCATTACCCGCTGTCCATTCTATTCCAGATGCTGACGGAAGTTATGTTGTAGAGGAACATGCGTCGGGTGTGTCTAGCACCAGTAACACTGTAGAACCAGTTTCCGTGATTTCAGATCACACACCTGATGGAGAAGCTATTCCCAGCGTACAGTCACCAGAAGTGAGACCAGTATCACCAGAGATAGTGACAGCCGCGCCCGAAGTACCGGAACGAGAGTTAATCTCCGCCATTCGCAGATCGGGACGGGAACGGAAACCGCCTGCGTGGATGAGTACCGGCTTCTGGGAGCTGAACCACTGAGATTCATTTTGAAAATAAAATGATATGTATTTTATAGGTGAATAAACGTTTTTAGATTATGATTACACACTGCTTTGCTTTGTAATAATGTTAAATGTCGAGACGACATTTCACGTGGGGAGGGAGTGTGTAACCGGAAGGTCCTTTTATCCAAACTCCTATATCATATCCTATGATAGCCATATCTCCTATAACCTATATATCCTATATCATATATCCTATATCATATCCTATAATACCCATATCTCCTATCTCCTATATCATATCCTATATATATTATATAATATCATGCACAGTTAACACCTGTATATTTTTCTGAGCATTTTAGCGTCCATCTTAAGACATGGCTTACTGTTGCATAAGCACAGCTCAACAGCTAAGTTTAATGCCTTATGATGTGCGTCATTCGGCGCGGAATCTCAAGTCTCGTTCTGGCGTTGGCTTTGGCGCGCACTGCCCGGCTGTCGTCACTTCTTCGATAGTCGCCAGTATACGCATATCGCCGCCATATTGTATATATATCTTTGATAACTAATAAATTACATTTTGTAATTTAGTTTTGGTTTATCTCCAGTTTCCCCAGACCTCAGCGATACAGAGCATCCCTGATTGTCCAACCATTCCCCTCTTCAGTATCTCCTTAATGGACGTGCTGTGACATTTTTGCACTTCCTCCCCTCAGTGAGTTACGTACCGCGACCGTGACTGATATATATACTTCCCCGCCAAATTGGAATTCGTCCCCGAATTCTATATTTAATTCGTCTCTGAATTCCATATATTTGGTACATTTTGAGTAGTATATATATCAGTCACGGGCCCACGTTGGGCGCCAAATGTCACAGGGTGAGAAAAATGTGCTCCGGCCCGGGGCTCGAACCCGGGACCTCTGGTTTACCGTTCCATCGCTCTAACCGACTGAGCTAGCCGGGCGCGAATACACATTTCCTCCCCACAGTGAGTTACGTACCGTGACATAACATAACTACCAAACTACTATTGCATAACACTATTATTCAAATGTGTAAAGTTAGTATCTCACTGGACTGCGACTGTTGGCGACAAATTGCGAACGGCATTCGCGAGGGAGTTTCCAAAATGTCTCGAAACGTTCGCAGGGGTTTTTGCTCTCGTGTCGCTGGCATTTTGAACATGTTAAAGAAATTCGCGCAAGAAATGTTCTCTCAAAATAGTCACAGAGTCGTCGCGCGTGTCTCGAACCGTCTCGAACTCTTCTCAATTTAGTTTCCGTGAGTCAGAAAGTGCGAGAAATCGAGACAACTTTGTGAGGGGTTGGCGACCTTTGAAACTAAATTTTTATTGATTGGAGACAAAAATGAAAATCTGACGACATTCGCGAATGCGCAATTTATTCGCAGCTTGTTCGCTTGACGTCTGATGACAAAATGATTGAAACGATTTCTCAATTGTGTCGCATAGCTGTCGCGCGAATGTCACGCGACACTCGTGCGACATTCGCGCGACATGTATGCGAACTCCCGGCGAATTTTGGCCTAAATTTCCCGAAACTTATCGCTAAATTGCGTATTTTCACGCAATTTTGTGTCTCCAACTAGTTGCGAGCTCTCGCAGCCCAGTGAGATACTACCTTTATATGACTATGGCAATATTCTGTGTCATTTTCCAGCAGGCCGTCTTTCAAATTGTGCGTACATTTGCATTAGTCTATTAATTGTACATTAGTATTTTGTACATGTACTTTGTAAATTAAAAGGTAATTACTAACTTGCTGACATCTATCATTGTCTATACAGAAGATTGAAAGGCATTAGCAGTGCTACTTGCCCCCATAGCTACTTGTTATACCCCCGGCATATAAAATATGTCGAGGGATATATAGAGAATAGTAGGTTAGTGCCGTGAATGGGAAAATATATATGAGCCGAGTACATCCCGTTTCCGTGCCGCGCCAGATATTTTTTCCCATTCACGGCACTAACCTACTATTCTATTTATCCCGTCAACACCTACAAATGGCTGTAAAATGCAAAAATAGTATTGACTGGATATCACCGGCACATACGCACTGTGTTGACGGGATAAATAGTTTTCGAATTTCCGTCCATTCATAATCCCATGGCGTTTCTCACATTACAACCCTAAATCCTGTGTTATTTACATTATATGCCCATATATGTTATGTTTGCACGAATGACGATTATGTTAGATACAAGAGAATACAGAAAAGAAAGAAACAATTGATAAATGTAATACATCAGTATAATAATTCTGCATACTTTTAATCATCAAATATATGCAGTCGTTAGTTATATATGAAATAATGCATTTCGGGAAAAATAAATGATTACTCCATCGAGGTATACTTAGCTAGATAAGTATGCTTACCTGTGATGGTGAAATGGGCAACTGGTGTCGCTTTACCAAGCCATGATCCTGTGGCATTAATCAGAAATTAGTCGCGTTCATTAGTTTTAACTGTATACGTTCAAATAGTACGGAGCCCCACAGGGGACATGGATTTTTTGTTATTAATTCGTTCCCACGAAATAACAATCCGTTCCCTCAATTTAACAATTCGTTCCCTCGAATTAACAATTCGTTCCCACGATATAACAATTCATTCCCTCGAACTAACAATTCGTTCCCACGAAATGACAATTCGTTCACAATGACAATTTAGCGATTTAGCAATTCCACGATATAGCAATTCGTTCCCACGATATAACAACTATTTCCCTCGGATTAACAATTCGTTCCCATGAATTAAAAATTCGTTCCCGTGTGAACGAATTGTTATTTCGTGGGAACGATTTTTTAAATTGAGGTAACGAATTGTTATTTCGTGGTAACAAATAAATAAAAAAAAATGAAAAGTCATGTAGAGCATGATGTTATTAGCCGATCAAATCAGGGTTCAATATATGTCCACATTTGAGTAGTTACGGAATCTCAGGGAAAAGTGAGAGAAGTGTTGATTTCCTCCCCAACCAAATTCTCCCAGTTATATTTAGCTATCATTAATATCTGATCATAGAAACACTTATGGTAGTCAAATGTAAATGAACTAGCCACAAGTGTATAAAACATTCTAATGTGTTAATCATTTCTCTATATGCTGGTATATTTTAGCAAAATAAGTAGATTCCGTTATATATATTGGGCCAAGTGATGTTGGTGTGGTAAGGGAACCTGCCACCATATCAGCAAATGGTAGTTTTAGTGTTGAATGGATATTGTATATCCCCCACTGTAGCGCCGTTAAACGTAAAAACGCTATAGATAAGCCAACATTACATAAAATAATGTTGATGTTTTTTATCCCCAAAACATCTGGCATCTAAGGGCCGTAATGGCTCCACTTTTCTCTCGGTACAGTATAAATATACTGCAGGGACAATCCCCAATCGTATATTGTTAATTAACAGTTTGTAGCGTATATTCTCGGCGGTATTTATACTCAAATGTACTTTGCAAAACAAATTACCTGTATCTAATGGTTGTATCTTCTTGCAAATGAAGCTGATGTGCGGTTATCAAGATCACGTGATCGTCAATTGTTCGATTGATTGGTCAGCTGGGTGAGCCAACATTGGTCCGGTCCAATCAAATCACGAATACAAAATATCACGTTTTATGTAGTTTGGGGTGAATTGTCGAGATTCCGGCACCGCGTGTTTGTCAAGGTCATTACCAAGGTCAGGAATGATCGAGACAAATTGTCTCCCCTATTATCATATGAACCAAGTATACTTCAATTGTTATGATGTTATGGCCAATATAGCTTGATCTGACGAACGAAAAGTGGTAACAATGCAGTTGAAGTGTAAGGGATAGGCCAGAGTAGATAAGTACACGTAGTCACTTAATCACTTATAATGTACACTATATTACATGGGGAACACACAGGAATACATGATACATTGATATGCGAACATCACTGTACTGTGCATGATACCATTCAATTACAAGGTTGTATGCCAATCGACTGTTATACTTTAACGCAACTTAAAAGCTATAGACGAATAAACTCAGTATGTGGTATCTCAATGGTCCCGTAGTGGACAATAGTATGAATGCACAAGTACTTTGATGATCGCTAATCTAAGTGAAATAACATACAAGTACAACATGGCAGAACGAACATTGGAGGACAAATGACAATCATCTGAGCTACCCCAGTGCTGGCGTATCTCAATAGATAGTGGTAACTTCTGAGTATCAAGGTCCCAAGGTCTGCCTCACCCGCAGTATGAGGTCTAGTCACCAATATGGCTATTATCCAACTTCAAGTGGATTAATCCATAAACAATATATGTAGTCTTACTACAATCCCTTAGCCATGATATGCCATGATAGGAGTATTACCATACACTATCAAAGTATACATATGTATTGCCTATGCAATATATTTCCAAAGTATGAATGTCAAAAGTCAAAGCCGGATGTGGTTACATCACATGATAGTCACTAACGATATTGTTCCGGAAGCTGGTACCGGAAGTAAAGTTCCAAAGGTAGTATTATTTCCGGAAATGGTGGACCAGATGTAAAGTTCCTATGGCATCACTCGACTGTAGCAACCCGGATGTGGTGGACCGGATGTAAAGTATCCATATAATACAAATGGCGATGATCACGTTGGCTAAGACGCCGGGAAAAGTTTCACTTAGGTGACATTCAACTCGGTGGTAGTATAATGATATGATGTGTGTATGGCGTTTCACTTCACTAATCTATGGCTGTGACTGTCTGCTCAACGCGATGTAGCTATCACACACTGCTCTATACGGGCCTGTACCCGTAGCTGCTACACACACTGTGCCAGACAGACGGACACTCGGACGACCTGGTACTCTGCACTGACTGGGGTCTGCCCTCAACGAGTGGACCAAAACGTCCATTGTGGCTCGCTGGAGCGATCTCAAGAGGCTACAAAATGAAATGAGCCTCCAATTACTGGATGAATACGCATAGACAGACAGACAGGATGCACAACGGACTAAAACGGGAATCGAACAACGGCAAATCACAGCTGAAATAAAATGTTGTAGGTACATACCAAAATCCTCCGTGTCACTGGTGAATACAGTACTATCCTTCTGTTACCAGAAAATATGTGTCCCACCAACACATTGTGAGACATCGCTTATATACGCACCAGTGAAACCACTCAAGGAATAATGAATATGCCTACCCCTCGTTCGACATCTCACATAAATATTACAAAACCATGGCTTTTGCCATTTCACCCGTGGGTTATATTTGGCATAAATATATGTTCCCACGCCATAAATTCAACCAAACCAGTGTACAGCCCTCGTGGAATAAATACCATCCAACATGGTATATCCCACACTACCATAAATCTGCACACTATAGACCAAGATCTCATAATCCGAAATCTACTCGACTGGTCTCGACATGCGAAGGTCGTTTTTTGGCCCCGCCAAACCCATCCATATCGGTACTACGGGCTGTACACTCAAATGAGAGTGTAGCACATACTAAACTCCAATATCGTGGTCATTTACGGAAATATCACGACACAAAGCATCACCAGTATGGGATCTGATATATCCGTGTTGGCCAGTACCAGGCTATGCTGAAACACTAACCCGTAGCATACACAACAGGGCAGACCATGGTATGGTCTGCGCTATATACTGGCTTCACCTACAGAAGGTCCCTTATCTGGTGAACAACTGACACGCGGACAAACTCGGCGGGCACGGATAGTGGACATCCGCAATACTAAAAGGGGTCTTTTCCCTAGCGAAACCAGCACACGCAGTCAACGAGTTCTCTACCACACACATGCATAGTCTGTGGCAAATATGGCGTGACATCAGTAAAACATTGCTCATAAAATTGACGTGTATTTAAATCCGCAAAAAGGACACGCATAAACGTATTTCCACCAATACAACATAGGCCCCCTTATTACACGCACATCGTACATGGCAAATGTACATGCTAAATCACAGGCATGTAAAAATCACAGGTGTGTGAGATACAACACAGTACCACACATCACAAATATACAAATATACTGAAATCTGGAATGTACAAGAATGCACGTGTCACGCGACAGTGTTATTTTTTGTTTCTTGGTGGTTTTGTATACATTTGGGGTCTGGCTTTCCGAAAAATCCGGGTGCCATTTTTCTCTGACACGTTCAAGGTCATTTCAAGGTCATTGACCTTTTTGGCGTAATTGGAGCCCGTGTACCCTGAATTATACACCAATATGTCGTGTATACATATGACCCTAAACTGGTATAAATTACACAGAAGAACCGACTAATAGACACACTAAACATTTTCGGAAGATTCGATTTTCACTCTGGCGGTCATATTTTAAAGATGGATATTCTGAAGCTCTGTAAGTGTAGTATATTCTGCGACTGTCGTCTGTGTTGAGAACAGACGTACAGACTTTGTCTGCCCTTCTTTTATGTGTGTCAAAATTGTCCATGTTCATGAAAGTAAATTACTATGGATTTGCCATTTATTTGGCTGCCATTTTGAGTTTTCTGACAATGGAGTATGTTAACTGCAACATTATTTCAGTTGAAAGAATTAACCTTTGAATATAGGTGAAGGCGCTTAGCATTACACAAATATGTAGCAAATCAACCGAAATCTCATAAATACCCGATTTGTGGCGGCCATCTTGAAAATATGATAATTATATACTGAATATTAGTGTAGTTTATGTAAATTCTTTAATATATCCATCAGAACTTTTTTTGAACAAGCTACACCAATTTCCAAGTTAAGGACCATGACCTATTTGCTCATATATTGGCAGTTTTCTACTTCCGTCAAGCATAAAGTTCAATGACCTTGAAATGACCGTGAACTTGGTTTA
This sequence comes from Conchocele bisecta, assembly GCA_029237695.1. Classification (NCBI taxonomy): domain Eukaryota; kingdom Metazoa; phylum Mollusca; class Bivalvia; order Lucinida; family Thyasiridae; genus Conchocele; species Conchocele bisecta. Next base: position 11,611,927 of record CM055275.1, on the reverse strand, counting down.
AAAAAATGGCACCCGGATTTTTTGGAAACCTTATACATTCAAGTTTATAAAAACACCGGGTGCCATAAATTAACACGAGGTGCCGGAATCTTATATAGGCCTATATACCTACTTCCGCTCCAATCAGATGTATAATTACGGGAGCAGCTGTATTTGTACAGGTGCAGCTGCATTCTTTTACAGGTGCAGCTTAATCCAATATAAAATGTAAAGGCTTTATCATCATCCTCGACACTGTCAACATTGAATGTGTCATGAAATGCAGTAGATGTGTCCGAGGTTTGTTTTTTACCCACAGGCTTGCGTAATGCAAATGGTGTAACACTTTCATTTAATTTGGCACTGTTTTCCAATATTTTATTTTGTATGCTTAATTTAATTACTTCAGTTGTTGGTGGATTGTCTGTTTGACATTCATGATCACGTACATAAGGTTTACAGGTGGTTCCAACACTTATAAAGAGTTGTCGCTGGTCTGGAATGGTCTTGGTATGTGAAGTTGACGGAACTTCTGGTGCGCTGGAGCCCACGACACCCACGTCACTTTCATTTGTATCCGTCAACAGCAGTAGACTCTGCGCTGCATCCGATCTTTCCAGTTTGATTTGCTTTGGTGATCGATATTCATGACGCTGAGCTGGTCGTCTTCTTTTAGTTGTGACCTTCAAATAGAAAATGTACAAAAATACAATTAATTTCATTATGAACCATTTCAATAGATCCAGATGAGCCGACTGATCATGCTGAGCTCATTATCAGGTGCATCAGCAAGGTCTGGACTGTTGTCAGCATAGACACAGATCAGACTGCACACTTATGACGGACTGACCTTAGGGCTAGGGGCATGGCATAATATGAACTGGATCGTATGAACAGTAAAACAGTATGGCCCATTTTACAATGATTTAAGTTGAACAACTGAAAAACGGATACACACACTCCCCACACACAGACGGACATACGGACCTTTGTGACATGTGTTAGCCAAACCAGCATGCGCATCAATACAGTCTGATCACTCAGATCAGGGTCAACATTCATGATTATTACTCAACAAAATGCACAGGCTGACTCTTGAGTGGCCAGTTCAGACCAATATTATAATCCGGTTATTTGCACTGTCCGGACACACCTCCGTCATTACAAGTTGTATAGGTCCTACTGTGCATGTACATGTATGTCAATAATTAATAGGCCTAATATACCTGTGTTCCGCATTTTATGGGGTCTGGATATTCAGCTATCGGGCCTCGTCCACCCACAAAGTGCATCGAACATATGTAGGTGTCTCTGGTCAATTGTCAATGGTAAAATATTTTCGATCACAGTTCTGTACCCAGCGTTGACATTTTTCTCGATTTTGTGCAGGTTTTGGAAACCCGTTCCCAAATCCATCCAATAAAGTATTTGTCTTCACCGGGTTTCAGGGTTCGTGAATCGCAATAGCAGCAATGTTTTGTTGTCACCATTATGTTGCGAAATATTCCCGCGTAAAACCTGTACTGTATGCTCGATTTATCTACAGATTACACTCCGCAGTACACAAAGTTGTAGTCACGGTGTGTTTGTCCGAATTATGTGGTAGCACACGAGTGGGCGGAGCTACCGGAGTTTACCGAACTCTTGTAGTTATTTTTAAAACGTGTATTTATAGCCTGTTTACCGAACTCTTGTAGCTAAAACGTTTATTTATAGCCAACTTGTGTTATTTCACTATATTTAAAGTTTTCAACAGATATATTGGCCAAACATGAACAATTGTCCGGTTGATGTAATTTGGAAGTGATACAACAAATGTCGCGTTTGTAGATTACAGAATATAGGGGAAAAGGGTGGTTACAAACTTTTCACAAATCGCGGATTACCAATATATTAGCCGATCTATACATAGATCGGCTAATAATAATTCTACCACAATGCGAGGCTCCGTACTACTTTTTGTATGTGCAGAATTTTTATTTAGTTAATCAAGAGACATATTACATGCATAATATAGCCTGACTATGTCTCTGGTTAATCCAGAGACATATGAGACACGCCATGTGATTTTGTACCTTCAGACATCTGCGTAATTTCATGAAATACGTGTTATTAAATTTACCATATTTTCCGTAAATGTATGTACTCTGAAAATTTGTTAACTTTTGACTCAATCTTTGAAAAATATTGTAAAATTTGTAAACGTATTTAATGAAATTACGCAGATATCCGAAGGTACAAAATCCCATGGCGTTTCTCATATTACAACCCTAAATCCTGTGTTAGTTACATTATATGCCTATATATGCTATCTTTGCACGAATGACGATTATGTTAGATACAAGAGAATACAGAAAAGAAAGAAATAATTGATAAATGTAATAAAATCAGTATAATAGTTCTGCCTACATGTACTTTTAATCATCAAATACTAGTATATGCAGTCGTTAGTTATATATGAACTAATGCAATTCGGGGAAAATAAATGATTACTCCCTTGAGGTATGCTTAGCTAGATAAGTATGCTTAACAGCGATGGTGAAATGGGCAACTGGTGTCGCTTCACCAAGCCATGATCCTGTGGCATTAATCAGAAATTAGTCGCGTTCATTAGTTTCAACTGTATACGTTGGAACAGTACGGAGCCCCACAGGGGACATGGCTTTTTTTTATTTATTAGTTCCCACGAAATAACATTTCGTTCCCTCAATTTAATAATTCGTTCCCTCGAATTAACAATTCGTTCCTACGATATAATAATTCGTTTCCTCGAATTAACAATTCGTTCCGTGGGAAGGAATTGTTATTTCGTGGGATGGAATTGTTAAATTTAGGGAACGAATTGTTAATTCGTGGGAACGAATTGTTTAATGAAGGGAACTAATTGTTATTCGTGGGAACGAATTGTTAAATGAAGGGGACGAATTGTTATTTCGTCGGAACGAATTAATAAAACAAATAATTATACTTCCCTGCGGGGCTCTGTAAAATTAAAGGTACATGTCCACTCAGTAGGTACATAATGTTCTTTATATCGAAGACATCATCTGAGGCATTTTCTTGCAAACTAAACATTCATTCACCATTATCTCACGTATTCATTGGCATTCTTTCCGCACTGATATCAGGGGCGATAACCGTGTTTCCTTAAAATGTTAACGAACATTACAATTTATTCTCTGTATTTATTTAACTCACCTGAGAAAAGCTCATGTGAGCTATTGTTACCGCAATGTGTCCGTCGTCCGTGAACATTTCCAAACGTCTTCTCCTTGGTAACCATTGGGCCTATTGTCACCAAACTTCATGGTCATGGTCCTTAGGTAGTGGGATTACAAAATTGTTAAAATGACGTCACTACGTAATCCAAGATGGCCGCCGTCTAAAAATAGCACGAATTCGTCAAAATTCTTCTTCTCAAGAACCGCCAACCGGATTTCGACAAAAGTTGTCGAAATCGGATGGTTTAATCATCCGAGATGGCCGCCGAAAGGTCAATATGTCGTTCTTTTATTAGAGATTTCAAAATTCATCTTCACATGAACCGCTTGGCCCATGGTAGCCAAGCTTAAAAGTTATTGTCCATGGGTGAAGCCTTTTCAGATTTGTTAAAATGGAGGTCATCGCTAATCCAAGATGGCCGCCGTCCAAAAATAGCATATTGTTTTAAAAAATCGTCTTCTCGTGAACCGCTATTCGGATTCGACGAAACTTGGTAGAACTGATCGATGTACAATGTTCTTTCAAAGTTGTTAAAATGGTGACCACGGGGTCAAAATAGGCGTGGCCCGTGGGGTCAAATTGGGGTCAATTTTTATTTTTGACCGAATATGGTCATGTCTATAATAAATCGAAGGTATCAAAGAGGTGATAGCTCTGGTACATTTTTTGTCGAAATCGGATGGTCATGTCATCCAGGATGGCCGCCGAAAGGGCAACAGGTCGTTATTTTAATAAATATTGCAAACGTCTTGTTCTCGTGAACCGCTTGGCCGATATTGGCCAAACTTCACGGTAATGGTTATTGAGTTAAGTCTTTTCATTTTTATTTAAATGGTGGTCATCACGAAATCAAAGATGGCCGCTGTTGAAAAGTAGGTAAAATTCTTAAAAAATATTATTCTCGCGAACTGCCAGGCCGATTTTTACGAAACTTGGTATGAATGATCGATAGTTAACGATGTTTCAGATTCTTCAAATGGTAGCCCCCGGGTCAAAAATGGGCGGGGCAGGAGGAGTCGAGCAGGGGTCAAATTTCACACTTGACCGAATATTGTCATGCCATATATCAATTCGAAGGTATGGACGAAACGATCACTTAGGAGCATTCTTTGTCGAAATCAGATGATTACATCTGACCGATTTCTACGAAACTTGGCATGTACAATGGATCGATGTACAATTCTTTTTCAAATTTGTTAAAATGGTGACCCCTGGGTCAACAATTGGGTCAAATAGCAATGAATAGGGGTCAAATTTCATTTTTGACGGAATATGGTCTTATCATATATCAAATCAAAGATATTGATGAGGCGATCGCTGTTGTGATGTTTTCCTCGAATCGGATGATTACATCATCCAAGATGGCCGCCGAAAGGTCAAAATGTCGTTCTTTTATTAGAGATTTCAAATGTCTTCTTCATACAAACCGCTTGGCCATTGGTGGCCAAACTTCGCAGTTATGGTTCATTGGTAAAGCCTTTTCAGTTTTGTTAAAATGGCGGTCGTCGTTAATCCAAGATGGCCGGCGTCTAAAAATAGCATAAATTCTTAAAAAAATCTTCTCACGAACCACCAGACCGATTTCGACGAAACTTGACAGGAATGATCGATGTACAATGCTTTTTCAAAACTGTTAACATGGTGACCTCTAGGTCAAAAATGGGCATGGCCCGGGGGGGTCAAATAGGGGTCAAATAGGGGTCAACTTTTTACGGAATATGGTCTTATAATACATACAATCTAAGGATTGTAATACAAAATAGGCTGGAAGCTTCCTGTTGTTGTCTCCAAACCTCTCAAAGTTGTGTAAGATATATCTGTACATATCGCGAGACAACCCCTACCCTGGTGACTTCTCAAGTTTGTCGCATTGACATTTTGTGCCTGTCATGGGCTTATTTTGATGTGTATGTAGTGACAACCAGTATTTGCTTAATTTGTGTGACATTGCACAGGTGAGCGATATAGTGCCATCATGACCCTCTTGTTTGATGTGCAATGATCATACTTTATAATATGTCGAAAATAATATTTTGTTCAGGTGATACATTTAATTAGTATAAATAATTAAAAAAAATAGTATGCCTCATTTGCATATGAAAATAGCCTCATACCACCGCGCGTCACAATCGGTAAAATAAATATTATTAAATGGTTATATCTGTATAGCGGGCACTCGTAATTGTTAAAACTGCTGGAATAGTGACACACTTATACACTTATTTAATTCCTATAAAGAACAGTTTGTGCTTACTGAGTGGGCATGTACCTTTAAATGAAGGACTCGTCGATTCCTGTATATGTAGTTATCCTGCATCATTTTACAGGCCAATGTCAAATTGGGAATTTGATACTAAAACAAACGATATGTGTAATACACCGGTTGTATCTCACTTTCCCAACATTTTGATTTTTGATCTGTCTAGACTGTCTCACTTTCCCAACATTTGACTTTCACACCTTTGACTTATCTGTATGTTGGGTATACTGCTGGGCTTAAAGTTGCGTTACACACATATTTAATTATAAATTAACAATTTTAACATGTGTCCAGTATCGTTTACATCAGAGACATCATCTGAGAAATGTTCTGGCAAAATAAACATTCATTCGCCATTACCCCACGTATTGATTATACATTTTATATCAGACGTAACTTCCCACACTGATATCAGGGGCGATAACCGTGTTTCCTTAAAATATTAACAGACATTACTATTTATTCTCTGTATTTATGTTTTGATGTGCAATTATCATACTTTATAATCTGTCGAAAATATAATTTATCGGGGTATAAACTTGGAAAAGTCGCGGGAATACTGGACGAAGGCCGGAAGGCCTCATCCAGTATTTCCCGCGACTTTTCCAAGTTTATATCCCCGATAAATTCCACAAAAAGACCATTCATTCCTTATAATTCCATCATTTTAAATAAATTCATCAAGAAAATGTGTTTATTTTCCGTTTTCTTAAGAATTATTTTAACTGCGCCTGACGGTTACGGAAAGTAGTTCGGCATGGGAGTTTACTGGGATATAAATTTTGGACAGAGACTTGCTACGGACCAATCAAAAGTTAGGGAATTGTGTAAATATTTTTGTGCTGGAATTATATATGTATGTTAAATAAAAGTTACTTCTGATCAGGAACTACACTGTACTTTAATAGAATATAGTGTACAAATGTGCTAAGCTAACTTTAGTAGTCATAGCTGATCGGGATCTACATAATACAAATTGTGACATTTTTGTTTCCTGCTTGATTTAATAATTCATTACATGTACATATTTAAAACATTTAATAGCTAATAAAGTCATGTTTATACACATGTTTACTTTACTTTAACCCAAATTGTGGTATATAACTTTCTGCTGTGCAGAATATCAATTTTGACCAATTATCACCAACTAAGTCCATTGTTAAGCATAACAATAGTGTCTCACTTTCCCAACATGCAAAAACCCCAAATGTCTACCTGAAATACAGAATGTTGGGAAAGTGAGAACACCCCAATACACTATACATGTAATTGCATACAGCTTGTGTGTATACAGTATACAATGTGCATACAGCTTTTGCTTGTGTGTATACTGTATACAGCATACAATGTACATATAATTGCATACAGCTTTTGTGTATACAGTATACTGTGCACGATGTATATGTAATTGCATATAGCTGTTGTGTATACAGTGTACATGTAATTGCATGCAACTTTTGTGTATGCAGTATACAGTATATAATGTATATGTAATTGCATACAACCTTTGTGTATACAGTATACAGTATGCAATGTATATGTAATTGCATACAGCTTTTGAGTAGACAGTATACTATATACAATGTATATGTAATTGCATTCAGCTTTTGTGTATACAGTATACCATATATAATGTACATGTAATTGCATACATATTTTGTGTATACAGTATACAGTATACAATGTACATGTAATTGCATACATATTTTGTGTATACAGTATACTGTACACGATGTATATGCAATTCCATACAGCTTGTGTGGTGTACACAGTATACAGTATACAATGTACATGTAATTACATACAGCTTTTGTGTATACAGTAAACAGTATACAGTATACAATGTACATGTAATTGCATACATCTTTTGTGCATACATTATACAGTGTACAATGTACATGTAATTACATACAGCGTTTGTGTATACAGTATACAGCATACAATGTACATGTAATTGCATACAGCGTTTGTGTATACAATATACAGTATACAATGTACATGTAATTGCATACAGCTTTTTGTGTATACAGTATACAGTATACAATGTACATGTAATTGCATACAGCATTTTGTGTATACAGTATACAGCATACAATGTACATGTAATTGCATACAGCTTTTTGTGTATACATCATACAGTATACAATGTACATGTAATTGCATACAGCTTTTTATGACTTTTGTGTATACATTATACAGTGTACAATGTACATGTAATTGCATACAGCGTTTGTGTATACAGTATACAGCATACAATGTACATGTAATTGCATACAGCTTTTTGTGTATACAGTATACAGTATACAATGTACATGTAATTTCATACAGCTTTTTGTGTATACAGTATACAGTATACAATGTACATGTAATTGCATACAGCTTTTGTGTATACAGTATAGAGTATACAATGTACATGTAATTACATACAGCTTTTGTGCATACAGTATACAGTATACAATGTACATGTAATTACATACACCGTTTGTGTATACAGTATACAGTATACAATGTACATGTAATTCCATACAGCGTTTGTGTATACATCATACAGTATACAATGTACATGCAATTGCATACAGCGTTTGTGTATACAGTATACAGTATACAATGTACATGTAATTGCATACAGCTTTTGTGTATACAGTATACAGTATACAATGTACATGCAATTGCATAGAGCTTTTGTGTATACAGTATACAGTATACAATGTACATGTAATTGCATACAACTTTTGTGTATACAGTATACAGTATACAATGTACATGTAATTGCATACAACTTTTGTGTATACAGTATACAGTATACAATGTACATCTAATGTCATACGGTTTTTGTGTATACAGTGTACAGTACTTGCAAAAAGTGCAGATCCTTATGAGACGCCGGCTCATCTGAATCTACACGTTTTGCCAATACCACAATACAGGCCTGTGGTGTTAAAAGGGTTAAAGGTACATGCCCACTCAGTAGGCACAAAATGTTCTGTATATCAGAGACATCATCTGAGAAATTGTCTAGCAAAATAAACCTTCATTCACCATTAGCCCACGCATTGATTGAGATTATTATACATTTTATATCAGACGTAAAATTTCCACAGTGATGTCAGGGGCGATAATCGTGTTTCCTTAAAATGTCAACGGACTTTACTATTCGTTCTCTATATTTATTTATTGATGTGCAATGATCATACTTTATAATCTGTCGAAAATGGGCACTCGTAATATTTAGAACTGGTGGAATAGTGACACAATTATCCACTTATTTAGTTCATATAAATAACATATTGTGCCTACTGAGTTGGCATGTACCTTCAATAAGGGGGTGCGTATGCACCCGTCGCATCCCCTCTGCGTACGGGCCTGAAAAACGAGACCGCTACCGAAAACACGGTAACCCGTCCAACACTACATACCTTTATAGCGATGTTTGCAAACTGTGTAGGTCCAGATGTGCCGGCTCGCCACGAGCCGTCACACCAAAATTTGCACTTTTGTAATTAATTTTCATATTTTTTAGAAGATTAGAAGATAAAAAATACACCTCATAACTGGAGTAGTCTGAACATCGTTTTGTGATGAGTACATTCGTCGGCAAGTGGACATATCAAACTCCATTCCCGTTATTTAGGGGTGAATGGGTTATATTATCAGTAAGGCTGCAATGTGTGATGCTGTGGTTATGCAGTAAATATAATCTAACATTTGTGTTGATTTAATATGACATTTATTAATTAAATAAATAATTTGTTTGATACATATCATATTAAAGCATCACTCTTGTAAGAGCATCTGTTTATAGTAAAGTCGCTGGCTGATTTCATAAGAAACTCGACACATCCTCGTTTCTTATGAAATCAGTAAAATTGTTTAAATGACTACGATATTAGGCCATCAGTCATGTACGATCATCATCTATTTATTACAGTCGTTGACTGATTTCATAATAAGGTTCGTGGATTATCTCCTCGTACATGCGGACGAACGGTGATGTAACCGTGGCAAATACCACACCTTCGTACATGCATTACTTTACGCGATCTGCTCACAAACACAGGTGGAAAACTCGTACATGTGACACAAATAAAAAATATGGAACAAAAATCCCATTACCCCACCCACCTGGTCACGTACTGTACTGTTTTCTATAAACAGTACAATACGAGGCCAGGTGGGTGGGGTAATTGTTTTTGTGTCACAGGTGCGAGTCTTCCACCTGTGTTTGTGAGCAGATCGCGTGAGGTAATGCATGTGCACTATTCCACCTGTGCTCACAGTGATGAATACATGTTTTGTAATAACCTGCATTGTTATAGTACACCACTCTATACGAGTGAAGGAACTATTTGGACACCTGCCAGAATATGTAACTCTAATCATCGATATACAAAATCTACACTGGCCACAAAAAGCGCATAAGCGCGATTTCTCAGTCGCAGCCACACATATCACATGTGACATGTGATATGTGTGGCTGCGACTGGAGAAATCGCGCTTATGCGCTTTTTGTGGCCAGTGTAGATCCAGATCAGCCTATGCATCTGTACTGTCAGATCAGGATCTGCACTTTTCGCCGTTCCATCAATGAAACACCCGTCATATCTAGATCGTTATACATTGAACTAGACTCCTTGAAATCACTGGAGTTTGAACAGATGGTCAGACTGTTGGTGTCATACGGGTTTTTGGGTAGGTTTTAGGTAGATTTGGTTGGTTTTGGGTAATGTATATAGTTTTGTGCAACTACTAATGCTCAATCACTACACACGATAGAAATCGTCAGTTTATCTACACATTCACCGTAACGGTTCCGAACTTTCGAACGCATTTTCTACTGCCAAGATATCCATATATATAGTTCCTGTACGGACTAAAACGCAATGTCTAAGTTTGGTCAATGTCACACAAACTTAGCACATTCATAAACTTAACGTTGGGGTAAATGTCTTATAACATCTGTTTCCTTTCATGGAACGCCTTGATATTTCATACATGCATTCCTCAGATGACCCTCTATCATGCTGTAGCAAATCCACGACCCACCACCCAACCCTTACCACAAGGTCAAGGTTACAACATTAGCATGTTCATAAACTTGACGTTGGGGTAAATGTCTTATAACATATGTTTCCTTTCATGGAACGCCTTGATATTTCATACATGCATTCATGTGATGATACTCTATCGTGCTATAGCAAATCCATGACCCACCATTCTCCCTTTACTCCAATGTCCAGATCACAAACTTAGCACATTCATAAACTTAACGTTGGGGAAATGTCTTATAACATCTGTTTCCTTTCATATATGCATTCCTTAGATGACTCTCTATCATGCTGTTGCAAATACACGACCCACCAACCAACCCTGACCCCAAGGTCAAGGTCACACATTTAGCATGTTCATAAACATAGCGTTGGGGTAAATGTTGTGTAACTCCTGTTTCTTTACCGGGAACGCTTTGATATTTCATACATGCATTCACCTGATGATCCTCTATTGTGCTACAGCAAATCCATGACCCCCACCCCTTTCCCCAAGGTCAAGGTCACACACTTAGCTATTTACATGAGGAACTATCATGCTGTAGAAATTCACCAACTTAGTGCGTTCATAACCTTAACGTTTGGTTAAATTTTGTATATTTATGTTTTCAGGGAGCGCATTAATATTTTATACTTGCAGTCATCTTAATATGCTATATCATACTATAGTAAATCCACGACCCACTTTCCACCACTGACCCCAATGTCAAGGTCCACCGCACACCCCTTAACCCAAGATCAAGTTATAAAATATGCATGTGTTTTAACAGTGCCAAGTTTGAGTGACGGCTGCCAACAGGCGAGCTTCGTTGTCTTCTGACAAATCTTGTTGTCTCACCTATTCCCTCATTATTGTAGGACAGAATGGACTGTATGTAAACACATTGCAAACCCTCAATTCAGCTACAATTATCCTATCCATATGCATATTCACTGCTTTCATCTCTTTCATTCTGCTCATTTCCCTTCATTTATGTCTCGTTTCCGTCTGTTTCAGACGACCGCAACCTGTACGGAATTGCCTTCGATAGTTTGAGTTGCCGCACTGACACGTGTTCACGATCCAACAGTTCTTGCCGGCTCAGCTTAGTTGTGACTGCCATACTGGGAACATCACCGGATGTTTCCCCGCTAGTGGACGGGATAGCAATATAATTGGAACTCGCTTGTGAGGTGTGCGCACCATCTGCCATAATTTTATTTATAACCACTTATTTATAACCATTGCGTTTCGTTCCATACAGGAACTTCATATTTTAGCCCACCATTTGATGAGGGGTAATTGCACGAATACTTAACCAATGGCTTACGTTCCGTCACAGAAATCACGTGTCGCCAATTCTGACTTACAGTTGCTAAGAGCTGTTTGCAGTGGTACATTGATTTGTTTTTGCCAGTTACCGTAATTCCCTTAATCTGAGAGCCACTGCAATGTGAATGGAGCACTGGTCTAGATACTTTAATACCAGATTGACCAGTCGTTAAATCATCTGATAATGATTACCAGTTCATCAATGTCACATGGCTGTTCACTGGTAAGCTTCCAACACTCTTTGTGATCATGTATAAGGAAACAGATGAGCAATTTTAAGGCTGCAGACCCTGTTGATCAGTGTTTGGCTCGTACGGTGAACTTGCCACATGTGGAAGTGACCTGAATCTTAATCAAAGTGACATAGTTGCATTTTTTGGTGTTCTTGCATATATTCTTCAACCAGTGGAAGAAATGGACAGTATGAAAGTCATCTCTGTGTTCTGTAATTCCATTTTCATGTGGGCAGTACTAGAAAGGCGGCGCTTTAAATGCTGAATTTGTCCGCAAGAGGGTATTGAGCATAAATTCTGACTGCGGGCTTAATAGGTCACTTGGGCTACAATAATTTGCATGGTTTTGCTTGAAATTGATGTCTTTCCATGTGGCAGTGACATGAGCGGGTACAATTTTTGAGAAAAAAAGTTCTTAAGGTGGCAGTTGGTTGTCCGATTAGCGCAATCGGTAACGAGCGCGATTCTCACCAATGCGGCCCCGGGTTGGATCCTCGGCCGGGGCAGTATGGGAGGTGGTATGGTGGTCGCCAGATCGGACAAGTGGGTTTCTTCCGGGTACTCCGGTTTCCTCCCACATCAATGACCGCCCTTACGCCTTCATCTGTGCCAACGAAAGCATTGATATAAGTGCTGTCGCGCTTGTTTGTAATCGTTGTAAAATGAATAAAGTTTAAGGTGGCAGTCCTCGGGCGAGTTGGTTAGTTTCGAATATATATGAAAAAACACATGTCTGTGGCTTGTGAAAATGTTCTACGATTAATTATCCAACATCATATGATGTTTTCCACTGCATAAAACATTTTTTTCTGCAAAAATATGTGATTTTGCTTGCATCTGTGTCATGCTGGCATGATTTCAGTTGCAGAAGAGTGCGAAACTGCTGCTCGGAATTTTCGTCCGAAATATTGGCAGCCATTTTATCCGTCAGAAAGGCAGGTCGGTACCAGTACAGACTATGATCAGTGTGACAAGGTGTGATTACAGAATTGGTACAAATAGCAAGTATTAGTGTTTACTCCGCATGGGATATTTGAAATACATGTTGTGAAATGTGTGGCCGCGGTCACATAAATGCAGATTTTGGCACATTTTGTGTAAACACAACGGAGTGCAGACAGCCTGTGCCGAATTGACTTTTGTTGTTAAAGGTACATGCCCACGCAGTAGACACAAAATGTTCTTTATAGGAATTAAATAAGTGTATAATTATGTCACTATTCCACCAGTTCTAAAATTTACGAGTGCCCGCTATACAAATATAATCATTTATTAATTATCAATGTACTGTTAGCGACGCGCGGCGGTAACAGTCTATTTTGATAATGTGCGGGGACGACGACTTACACATCACGGCTTGCGGTGCGCATGCGCAGTATACTAGGCGCGCCAGTAGGTTTCCCAATATGTAAACAAGAATATCAACATGTCGAAACGTCAGGACGGAAATTGTATGAAACGGCGTCGGCCAAAAGAAAAAGGCGAAATATCTGAGGGACAGGCAGTACATAGAGAGAGAGTGGTTAATATTGGCGACCAGATCATCAAATGGAAAGAGTTACGTGGAGATTTAGATTTGGACTCGAGATTTTTCTTCTCAACTTCCGATACTTCACTGCGCATGTCAAAGATGTGATATGATTGACCGTGTCACGTGAAGCGTATTGGTAAAAATAGCAATAGGTCGGAAAATACCCTTTCTGGTCGCGGCATATAAAATGCGATTTAACACCAATTAACACGCGCCGTAATTAAAAATAACTCGTTAGTGGGTAGACAAATGGCTCATATAAGGCATGACAGAAAATGAAAAGTAGTAGTACAGTGTAACCTGCTGCGTGGGCATGTACTTTTAATATAGCTCTTGTGCAGCAAACAGATTATGTAAATACGTGAACTGAAAATAATCACAAATAAGTTTCGGCTGCGGTCGCCGGCCCGAAAACTCCATAAATTGCCTAAAATGTGTGAGGACTGCCACCTTAACTACTTTTGTACCGTTTTGGCTACAAAAATTAGGTCGAAATCGTGCATGCGAACGAGAGTTCGCACACTTATTCCATTATTCTGTATGCTTTTCCTGCAACCAGCATATTTAAATGAATATAATTTTGATAAACACATAAAATACTAACGAACATAATAAATATATGTACCAAATATGTTTTGGAAAAGAAGTGAAAAACGCCTGTTTATGAAGTTTGAGTGGCATGCATGTGGTTCCCGGTGCTCCGCTCAGTTATACTGGTTACCAGCCGACAAATTGGTCGAAGAATTTCTCGATTCCAAAACACGAGATTGATTTTCACAGATTTTCAGCAATTGACAGATATTTGAACGATATCAAACACAAAGGTAATACATTTATGTAATTACTGTTGCCAAGTATTTGTCTGAAGCGTTTACAGAACGTTTATTGCGGACAAAATAGCGATATGAACCTATATCCGACAAGAAGAGAAGTCGACATTGTTGTTTACAGTAAATATTTTGGCCGTTTTAATAGCTGGTATTCTGATATGGCCACACTTGTAATGGATCTTGTTTGGTGCTGGTGTCATATAAGGGAAATTGAACATTCCCATCCAACAAATGGCGGCAATAAATTCATAAAAATAGGGAGAAATAAAAAAAAAATGTGCAGAGGTCCGTCAAAAAAGATAGTTGCGAACGGTAACTCTTGCAATCTACTCGCGTACCGTCCGGGAGTAGATTGCAAGAGTTACCTTCGCAACTATCAAAAAGACACCACCACCACACGGGTGACCCCTGTGCATTATAGTCTGTTTCACGAAAGCTGCCCAAATTTTACGGCCATGTAAACAATTCAAAAACAATATTTTTTTCGATAATATTAAATTAAAGAAAAATTTAAGAATGGGCCTTCTTTTTATTTCGTGAAATTTGGTCAAATATTGATTTTATTACGAAAAATTGATTTGTCTATGGGAATTTATAATGGGGGGAAAAAGAGGTAGAGGAGTGTGGGAGGAGTAAAAAAACAACCAATTTTGGAAATTGACTCCGAAACCTAGCTAGATAGCTTGGAAATGATCTAACTAAGAAAACAAAAGTTAAATGTTAAAAATCAGTCCAGTATTTCTGAAATTCTAAAAAATTTCCCCATGTTAAATCCCTAGACTATGGGGGATTTAACATGTGGAAATATTTGGGTCAATTGGTCAATATTTGATCAATATTTGACCAAATTTCACGAAATAAAAAGAAGGCTCATTCTTAAATTTTCCTTTAATTTAAAATTATGGAAAAAAAATATTGTTTTTGAATTGTTTATATAGCCGTAAAATTTTGGCAGCTTATATGCAGTCAACTGTACGGGAGGCTTTACGTGCCTGCAACTGCCCTTGTAGCTTAGATAATCTCAGCTATACGTATGTCTTTTAGTTTTCATCTGTCTTTGGAAATAAATACAAAGTCAAAGTGTTAAGATGACACTTTATCAGATAACGAGCTTCGTATTGACCGAATACGTACTGACTGATAACATATTTGTGTATCAGGCATTGACCTGATACACACATCCGTGTTACAACACAGTGAAAACAGACGTTCGTTTGGTCGGATAACATCCAAATGATGTTACCGAATGATGTCAGTGTAATGACTCAATGTAAACAAGTCCGTGTTCTGTCCATATATAATTACGCCATTTGTGGTCATTGTTGAGCATACATGTAAAACGTTACCTGATAAATAGTATACCATGCTAGTGTCTTTTGATATCCAGTTTATCAGGCTCGGCTCGGAAATGGTAGGAATTCCTAGCCTTGCCTGATAAACTTGATATCAAAAGACACTACCCTGGTATTCTCTATTTATCAGGTAACCTATTGTTGTATCAGGCATTGACTTGATACAAACATCCTGGTTAATACAATACAGTGAAAACTGATGTTCCATTGGTCGGATGACGTCACTTGATGTTACCGAATGACGTCAGTGTAATGACACAACGTAATCATGTCCGCGTTCTGTCCATAGATTACGTCATCTGACATGTTGTGGTCATTTTTTTAGCATAAAAAGTTACCTGATAAATCGAATTCCAAGCTACTGTCTTTTGATATCAAGTTTATCAGGTTCGGCTCGGAAGCGGTAGGAATTCCTCGGCAAGCTTCAAAATTCCTACGTGTTTCCTAGCCTTGACGTCTCAAAAACAAGTCCACATTCTTTTCAACGAAAACAAAGTCACAATTGATCATTATGTACCTAAATACGTTACCTGATACATAGAATACTATGTTAGTGCCTTTTTAAATCATATTTATCAGGCTCGGCTCGGAAACTTGGCAAGCCTTGTAATTCCTACGTGCTTCCTAGCCTTGCCTGGTAAACTAGATATCAAAAGACACTACAGTCTGGTATTCTATATGTCACTACCACATTATGGTAAAGCCTTGCTCTAACACACAATGGGTTTCTATTACAGGACGGAAGTTCATCGCTCGGACTACTTGGAAGTTTAGGAAGCCAGCTATGTTAATGAATCTAGCTGTACATTGTGTCACCCAACCTGGTAAAGGTAGCAAACATAACAAATGCTGCAAATGATAGCAGAAATGGACAACCAGCCAAAGACTTGGAGCCACATTAGTGCCCTGTGTGCCACCTACATGTACTGGATGAGAACCAACTCCATTGTGAATGTCTCCAGCAATAAATGTGAAATTTGTAGTGTTGAGATGCGAGAGATTCTGGTCATTTTTAGTTTAAGAACGACAGAGACTAAAGCCAACCAGCTGTCTGAATGAGTGGTGTGCATCCAAAAGTTGAAGTACATGTACTTTTAGTGCATGCTAGGGATCAGAGCTCCAATAAGGTTTAGCCTTAAAGAGTAGTTTACCCCCAAAAAGATTTTTCAGTGATGAAATTAGATTTTCATAGTACAGAGCCCCGCAGGGGACATGGATTTTTTTATTAATTCGTTCCCACGAAATAACAATTTGTTCCCTCAATTTAACAATTTGTTGCCACATTATAGCAATTCGTTCCCTCGAATTAACAATTCATTACCACGAATTAACAATTCGTTCCCTCAATTTAACAATTCGTTCCCACGAAATAACAATTCGTTTGCGTGGGAAAGGAATTGTTATTTCGTGGGAACGGATTGTTAAATTGAGGGAACGAATTGTTAATTCGTGGGAACGAATTGTTAAATTGAGGGGAAGAATTCAGAACAATATCATACAGTACATAGTTCACCACTAACTTCAATTGTAGTACTAAATTTCATAAACATTTCATAAACTTATTAATTGAACAGACATACGCAACTATATCCATCTGTACTTGATACTTGTAGGTTATATTTTCAGCTGCAATTTTCTAATGATGAAATGTCAATGCTGATTTGTACTCCCTCAGATGTATTTCAATGCTGAATTCCTGATTTTCAATGCTGATTTACCCCGAAAATATGCTTATCTGGAGCACTGAGGGGCCATGTTAGAACTAAAATAAAATTGTGTGTCTTTGTTGTAACACGACAAACCTATATGTATGCCCCCGTCTTGGTAGAGCCGTAGGCATATAGTGTTTGGACTGTGTCTCCGCGTGTCTGTCCATCCGTCCGTGTGTCCGGCACATTAAGAAGTTCGACCGAGTTTAGAAATTCTGCTATAACTTCTATATTCCTTGAAGAATTTCTTAAATATTTCAACACAGCATACTTGTGGACAACTGCCACATATCCATGCTGCCCTTAATATGACATTGACCTTTTGACCATGACAACTTTTCACACATATGTCCGCGGGAGTTTCTCATTTCTGTCATAACTTATATATCCCTTGATGGATTACTTTAATATGTCAATACGAGTCGTGTTACAGGAAACAAACATTTGTTTAAGAATGACCTTTGATCTCATGCGATGCCTCATCTTATCACCCTGGTAAATAGAGAATACCAGTCTAGTGTATGTTGATATCAAATTATCAAGGCTAGGAAACACGTAGGAATTCCGTAGATCGCTGAGGAATTCCTGTCATTTCCGAGCCGAACGTTATCAGTTATCGTGTTATGTTAGGAGATGATATTTTTTGTTGAAAAGAACTCTGACTATTTCACGTTGTGTCATTCCACTGATCATGTAAATGCCTGCTGCGACATTATGTTATCAGTCAATACGTATTGGGTCAATACATATTGGGTCAATACAAAACTTGTTAATTGATAAAAGTCTGATTTTAATATTTCTAAGAAGAACATAGATAATATGTAAGTACATGTATACAGGTATATTTCATATGAGATGCTCTAATTTGGCTACTTGGCAACTATGTTGTCCAAAGTGGCTAATTGACAGCTGCATTAATTTAAAGTGGCTATATACAAAGCTCTGTTTATATGTACCATTATTGTTTTTATGCCACCGGTCTCGAAGAGCCGGGTGGCGTATTGTTTTTGGACCGTCCGTCTGTCCGTCTGTCCGTCCGTCCGTCCGTCCGTCCGTCCGTCCGTCCGTCCGTCCGTCTGTCCGTCTGTCCGTCTGTCTGTCTGTCTGTATGTCTGTCTGTCCGTCCGTCACACTTTTCGGTTAACCACTTTGTCACAGTTTCTCAAACTGGCCATAGCATCTACATAAGTTGCTTAATCGCTTCAATACTTCAACACTTCATTCATTGGTTTGTGTGCCACACCTGCCTTTTCATAATTTATATGTCCTTTTTCATAATTTATATGACCTTCGCCTTTTGACCTTCACCAGGTTACTTAAATGACTTAACAATTTTGGTTAACCAGTTCGTCACAGTTTCTCAAAATGCCCATATCATCTACATAAGTTGCTTAATCGCTTCAATACTTCAACACTTCATTCATTGGTATGTGTGCCACACCTGCCTTTTCATAATTTATATGACCTTCGCCTTTTGACCTTCACCAGGTTACTTAAATGACTTAACAATTTTGGTTAACCAGTTCGTCACAGTTTCTCAAAATGCCCATAGCATCTACATAAGTTGCTTAATCGCTTCAATACTTCAACACTTCATTCATTGGTATGTGTGCCACACCTGCCTTTTCATAATTGATATGACCTTTGTCTTTTGACCTTCACCAGGTTACTTAAATGATTTAACAATTTTGGTTAACCAGTTCGTCACAGTTTCTCAAAATGCCCATAGCATCTACACAAGTTGCTTAATCGCTTCAATGCTTCAACACTTCATTCATTGGTATGTGTGCCACACCTGCCTTGTCATAATTTATATGACCTTCGCCTTTTCACCTTCACCCGGTTACTTAAATGACTTAACAATTTTGGTTAACCAGTTCGTCACAGTTTCTCAAACTGGCCATATCATCTACATAAGTTGCTTAATCGCTTCAATACTACAACACTTCATTCATTGGTATGTGTGCCACACCTGCCTTTTCATAATTGATATGACCTTCGTCTTTTGACCTTCACCAGGTTACTTAAATAACTTAACCACTTTGTCACAGTTTCTCAAATATGCTGCAGGTGGCATCCGCGTTCGACAGACGCAGTTCTTGTTTATCCATGCTTCCATTAATATAACCTTGCAACTTTGAACTTTTTCACAGATTAAGAAGTTTGCCGGTGTCTCAATTCTGTTATAACTCCTATATCACGTGAAGGATTACTTTAATATTTCAATTCATCATACTTGTGGACAAATTCCACACATCCATGCTGCCCTGTATATGACCTTGACCTTTTGACCTTCACAACTCTGAAACCTTTTCAGTAATTAAGAAGTTTACCAGAGTTTACATAAGACTTGTGCACAAATGTCGCACATCCATGCTGCCCATAGTATGATATTGACCTTCATAACTGTACATGTGCTTATGAATACTTATTAAATTTGATTAATTAACTTTGCCACAGTTTCTCCAATCTGCCATCGGATCGGGTGTGTGTTGTGGGGCGGGGGGGGGGGGGGGGGGGGGGGGGGGGGGGGGGGGGGGGGGGGGGTTGGGTGCCGACGGGCCACATTTTCTTGATTTATTATTAATTAAAAGATTGCTTTGTTAGGTTGCCATCGGAGGGAATGTGTGCACCAATAGGCCACATTTCTCATAATCATATAATCAGATGTTCCCCAGTCAGATTTAAAGTGTTTTAGCATTAAGTTGTGTATGGTACTTCCATCAGTTTTACTGATTTCTTGTGTTAACATTGGTGTAAAAGTAGTGCACACATTATTTCTATATTTATTTTTAAATATATGAATAAAATAATAATTTAGCACTTTATTTTAGGCTCATGAGGATGAGAATTAATGTTGTGGTCAAATGTTCATGCTATAGAGTTAGAATTACTCAGTTTGACCAGGTGTACATGTATATAGTTTTCATCATTCCATCGGATCATCCGAATATCCATCCATGACAGTTTATATCATATGCACCCTATAAATCAATGTCATATTTGTTCTGTAAATATTCGGTTCTGACTTGGGATTCCCCCCCCACCCCCACCCACCCCCACCCCCATCCATCACAAATAACATACATGTATGCCATTATGGGATTCGATCCCCATTAATAATCCGGCCAAAAATTACCTTAGCTGTTGACAGGCCGTAAACACCATTAAATCAAATAATTCCACAGCCCACCCATGAGGCCCACATGCTCAAGGTCAAATTACTTAGATTGTGTTAAAGTTTTGGCAGCATTTGTGGAAGTTTTGAACTACCCATTATTTCTGCAACCCTATATCCAATTGACTTGAAACTTCATGTACTTGTTTGGGCGGTTGGTTGGCAGCATGCGAAGGGTACATTTAACAGGGGGATGCATTCTTACCGGAATCCCGATATCCCTGGTTTGACCATCGGGTATATTTTTGGCTTTCTAGTACGTGAGAGTTGAATCCGGTTATACCCATTATAAAGGTAATAATATTAGTAATAATACTATTACTTTTGGGGAGTGGGGCTAAGTAACTCTGGTGTTGTAAGGACCTGTCATTTTATCCTAATTTCAGGGCTGAATATACTTTTTTTCTGTAAATATCCTGTTCTGATTTTGGGATTTTTGGCTCCGAAATTATAATGTTTGACTCGTACGGGACTAGTACTACAGTTCATACTTCCCATACATGACTACTATAAAGTCCCGCTGTGCGTAGCGCAAACATTATCTCACCCCTCAAACCCTTACGGAATTATCTCCCTTTTTTACTCCAAAATTCCTATTTTTTGGCTCGTACCGCGAACTAATCGTACAGTTTTCTACTGATGAGGTTCATACTTACCTTACATGACTGACTACTAACTATACATTTAAAGCTGTGCAAGGCGTAGCACATTTTGTTTTACTCCCAACTTAAATCCTTATGGAATTATCCCCATTTTTCGACTCCGAAATTCCCATTTTTAGCTCGTACAGCGAACAATTCCTACATTTTCCACCGATCCAATTTATACTTTAAATACCTTACCACCATCAAATGTTGAAGTGTGTAGCACAAAAATATCACTGTACCTCAAATCCTTATGGAATTATCGCCCTTTTTCAACTCATTCTTGACTTGTATGAAAGTCCTATTTTTTTTCACCGATCCAATTCATACTTTGCATACCTGACCACAATCGAGAGGAAATTAATCAATCAACACAAACATGTTCACTCCACCTCAAATCCTTGTGGAATTATTCCCCTTTTTGGACTCTCAAATTTTTATTTTGGACTTGCACAGCGAAATAGTCCTACATGTTTCCACTGATCCAATTCATACCTTGCATATATGACCACCACTGAGCACCACATTGTGTAACACAAAAATGTTCACTGCATCCCAAATCCTTACTTAATTATTCCCTTTTTTACGATTCAAAATTCCTATTTTTGACATTTACTGTGAGCTAGTTCTGAATTTTCCACTGATCTAATTCATACTTTGCATACCTGATTACCATCAAGTGCCGCAGTCAGTAACACAAACATTTTCACTCCACTTAAAATCATATATGGAGTTACGCCCCTTTTGTGACTCAGAAAATGCAACTTTATGCTTGTCTTCTACTACTTCTAGAGTTCAACCGATTTACTTGATACTCATGCACATAACAATCAGCTAATGGTGTAGATCAGCAAGTGACATACACATACATGTATACCATTTGACCTTAATTTGAAATTGACCTACGTTTTTTTGCTTCATTGATCATGCCTGGGTGGGCGTTTATTGTGACCTCCGGCGCTCTTGTTGGTTTATCTTGTATATCTCTGCAGGTCCAATTTGCTTGAAACTTCATATACTTATTTGTCATCATCCATATTTTTATTATTTAGTCCATCCATGCAGCCCACTGTGTTCATGGTAAAATGACTTAGCCAAAAAACTTTAACGCAACATTCTGTCGTTATATATTTGCTTCTCACAGGCAATATCCGCAAAATTGATTTGTTTAAAAAAATATATAAAACAGAATGATTTGAACGCTAGATGGGCATCTAATTATGTCAAGTGGTTATCAAATTTTAGCTAAACATATGCCTTTAAACTTTTCTACACGGTCAACATTATCTTGTTTGAAGAGTTAAAACAAGTATAGGAATAGGGTCCGATTCCCCCCTGGCCCTGTGCTCTTTCAGAAGGTAATTATAATATTCAGGTGCCGAAATGGACGAATTATGACTTCTAGAATAGTTGATGTAGGTTATTTGCAGCGTATAATGTGAAAACCCATATATCAAATATATGAGACGGATTGGCTTTAAATCAGTAATGGCAGTATGTCCCAGCTAGGGTACCACATTGACTGGTACATCAACGTGCGAACAACAACGTCGTGCCAACATTGAAAAAATGGGGACGAATTAATTCGTGGACGGGTTGACTAAATACATAAGTTATATATCGGACGAGTTGCCATGCTCCAGATTAAACTTTTAAAACCCACAAAACTTTTATTTATTCTTAACTAATGACAATTCTTATTGTCAGTCTCTCCAATATATCAGATATACTGGAATGAGTCAGGTTAAATTATTATTTATTTTACGATCTTATTCAGCAACGTATAAACAAATTGATTCCATATTTACTTCGCTTCCTTTATTTATTTTGACTGGAGCGGGACCAGAGTAATTGGTTCCCGGCTTACTGCTTCGCTGTTGCTATGGCTGATAACCCGCTTGCTTAGATCGGATGGTCTGCTCTGGCGGATGAAGCGGTGAATCGATCACTCGGGTGCATTCTAGAATTACCATAGACGCAATGCTGCAAATTAAAATGACAGCCTCCCGAGTCACTCCCGAGTCTCTATTTACGGAATGGGTCGAGGGTTACCGAGTGGTTTACCAATTGAGGATATTACATCAATATTACTTTGCTTTTTGATACTTTCAGAACATTGGCTTTACAAAACAACGTATCTACTTTCTCTCACCTGTACAAACCGTAGCGCGTTTTCGCGAAACACCGTATCCGGGTCATGCTCCCCAGTGAAATCTTTGAAATCTGAGAGGCATTGAACGCCATTTCCTGCATTCTCAGGGCCCAGTCTTAAGATGCTCCCCCTGAATCTCCCCCGCACCCACACTTCCGCCGCCCCTAGGTACATTCCCACTCAGTAGGCACAAAATGTACATTACAGGAATTAAATAAGTGTATAATTGTGTCACTGTTCCACCAGTTCTAGCAATTACGAGTGCCTGCTATGCAGATATAATCATTGAAAATCAAGCAAATATATACTGAGAATAAATAGGAAACACGGTTATAGCCCCTAATATGTAGTGTGCAAATTTACGTCTGATATAAAATGTATACTAATGCAAATCAATACGTGGAGTAATGGTGAATAAATGTTTATTTTTCCAGGAAATGTCTCAGATGATGTCTCTCATATAAAGAACACTTAGTGCTTGCTGAGTGGGCATGCACCTTTAAACCTCGAATCAAATATCGTCCTAGTTGTCGAACTATGTGCCACGCGATTCACGGTACATTTCACGAGAAAACGGTCTTCATTGTCTTTGCAGCCAGCGTTGTTACAATTATATCTGCGTCTGCGCAGTCACGACCCGGCTATAGACAGTGCGAACGTGGCGGCGACTCAATCGGGGATAAATATCGGCTAATAATGAATGTGATTTCCGCCGTGTTTGAAAAGAAATATCATAGTTATCTCAGGTTTCCGTGGTATCCGTGCAATAAATTAGTTAGATAATGCCTTCTCGTTTAATATGGTTTATTGTTAACAGCGCGTGGGGGGAATTTTAGACGGCCGAAATACGTCTCGCCGAGCGGCTCGACGATTTTCTGCCCCCTAAATGTTCCCCAGCACTGCTAAATAACTGTTATTATCGAACCATATTGGACTCGCAGGTTGAAGTAACGTACCAATGTCTATACGTACATTAAATATGCATAAAAGCATATAAGTGAGATAAAGAAATACGCTAACATTTGTTAACACATTAAGGAGTACATCATGTGTTTAGCTTATTTTGTCACTCCAACTTTTATTGTAATGCATTATCTCTAACATATACTTACAGCTGAGCGACCAACAGAGACACAACATTGGCGTGTGGGGTATCGTGGATTATACTACTTACATACAGCTTTATACGCGGTGAATAAATTGGAAAACGTCGTTGTAACTATGGAAGTGTCTAGAAAGAGGGAAACAGATGGTAAATTTGATGGAGGGAAGGAGACAGGTGGCCACAGTAAGGACAAAAAATCAAGGGCGGACCAACACGAACACCGCTGCCAGCCGTGTCACGAGGATGACAAACATCGAGCGGCCCAATCGTATTGCACGATCTGTAACAAATACCTGTGTCAGGAATGTATAAAAATCCACAACAAAGTGACGCTCGCCAAGACTCACGTCCTGTTGAATACAGCAGATATGGCGGGAGCGGGAGCGACGCCAACTAAGGCCGATGACGTAGATAGCGGGGAGGATAAACTGACGTACCCGTGCCCCACCCACCCCGACGAGGTCACGGAGTACTACTGTAGGTCACACAATAAAATTGCATGTAGTGCGTGTGTTACGGAGGACCATGGAGTCTGTGAAGGGGTCGAATACATTACCGGAATTTCTAAAGGGATCGCCGTCTCGACGGAATACAGGGACATAGAGCATGCGTTTACGGCGCTACTGGATACGATGAACAACGCTAGTATGCAGGCGTCCAACAGCCGTGACGACTTGAGTAAATCGGGCGCTGAATACTTGAGTGATCTGAAGGCGTGTCGCCATAAGATAATGGCCATCATTGACCGACTCGTCGAAGACGCCGAGAAGAAGTATAGGGATTACGAGTACGTCATGACGCACAGACTAAACGACGTCTGTAAGTTAAGTCGCGACTACTGCGGTCGTATCACGTCCGTACGGACGGCCATCAGCGACAAAGCAAAGAAAGGCCGCGAGAATAATCTCTTTCTATTGTTGAAGGAGGCTGAAACATTGATAGCAGAGTGCAAGAAATCAACTTCCGGTATTCAACATCAATGCAACGTGAAGCCGTGCAAGTTTGTAGAAAACGAATCATTATTGATTGATTTACACAGTGCTGATGATATTGGACGATTACAGACAGAAACCTTCCCATATCTGCGTAAGGATATCAATATTCGTGTACCTACTGATGGCCGCATGTGTGACGTCACAGGTTTACTCGTGCTCGCCGACGGCAGGCTAATACTGTCGGACTTTGACAATGAGAACATAAAGCTGTTTGACGACAACCATAAATTAGTGTCCCAAGTTCCACTAAAATCCGGTCCCACCGACCTTGTAGAGACAGCCGGCGGGGAGGTAGCTGTATGCCTGCCACTCAAGAACACTGTCCAGTTTGTGTCCGTATCGGACACCCTGATCCCCGGAATGGTCATCAAGACCGCAATGCAATGCTACAGTTTGACCAGATGTGGCGACAACCTGGCGGCGGTACCTTGGTCATCACGAGACATTGTGGAGATTACCATGTTGGGTTGGAAGGTGAAAACTGTATGGACATGTCCTGATGGTGAACTCCAGTGTATAAGGCACAACACAGGTGGGGACTTTATCACGACAGACGACGGCGGCGGGGTAACACGTGTGACCCAGGATGGCGTCGTGCTGGCCCGATACAAGGGAGACGACTTGGCGGATCCAAGCGGACTCACCGTCCACCCAGACGGAAGTATCTATGTCTGCGGCGGGGTGTCTAGCAACATCCACCACATAACGGCGGCTTGTACCGATATTGAAGTCTTCAGGGACGGACGGTTATTTATGCCTTACAATGTCTGTTTCAACCAGCACGACAATTCGCTGTATGTATCTCGGCGAGATAATGACTGCATACAAGTACTTCGGCTTGAATAATAATTATGGTACTGGTTCTCAGATATAAGGAGACATGGATGAACCAGATCAGGAAAACATGGGTTGATTGTAGATTTGTATCGTATTTTGTTATCCCAGTTATACCTATAAGTCGTCTGGAAAGAAATCTGATTTTGACAAATTGAATTTGTGAAAAGTATTGTTTTTATAATGTTTATAATACTGAACAATAACTAGCATTTTCAACACTATTTATTTTCCAGTATTATAAACATGTTTATTACAAGTTTATTTGGTTTAGCCCTTAGACCGCTACATACAACAATTGTCGTCTGCTGTTGCTTTTATATCTTGCCTTATTTCTCAATAAAAACATGGTTACAACATGCTTCGACAGCACTTCAGACTCATTTCCATTGAAAATGATTCTGAGGTGCTGTCGAAGCATGTTGTAAATTATTCTAAAGTGCTGACAAAACATGTGTTTGATGATAAAAATGGAAAACAGAAAATAAACAGCAGACATCAAAATAGTCGTGACTTCAGGACTGTCTTGATATTAAAGTTTTATTTTCATGTGGAATTTTTAAAATCAGTGATAACATATCAAATTTACATATTTTTAAATTTATAACTTCTGGGTTATTTCAGTATGTATGTAAATAGTAGTTGTGGAATATGTTCAGCTTTTATTGTTCATGGAAATAAAAAAAGAAATATTGACAAAATGCGTGAATACGTTTTCTTTAGTAAAACATTGTACTGACATTAACAATATAATGCAGGTGTATGTTTGTAAATGTAAACTACAGTTCGATCCAAGTGTTTATACAGTTAGATGCTATAAATGTTCAGTTTTATTGAAAAATATAAAATGCCAATAAACAACTAGCAGCCATCACGATCCAACTCGATGTTAATATAAACCTGTTTGTTTTTTTAAACTTTATTGTTTTTAAAATAATTTCACTAGCGACTATAATGGAAACTTCCTATTTTGAGGTAAAGTATGACAAAATAAATTTTGATCCATGAATAATTATTTATTTTATTATATAATTTTGCATATTTTTAGTTGTTCAAATAGAAGGCAATATTTTGACAATATCATTAAATGCTGTCTCAGCAGTATGGAACGCCAAATCTACATACACTCAAATATACATGTATATTGCTAGCTGTAATATATTTAGAGCTAGCAATATATATTTAGAGCTAGCAATAAAACATTAGAACTCACTAATTAATTTGGAGCTAGCTCTAAATCAATTAATGATATCTCAAATTGATTTGTAGCGAGCATTTTATAACTTTGATTTGGAGAGCTCTCTAAATAATTTGGAGCTATCTCCAAATCATTAGGAGAGCTCTCAAAATTATTTAGAGCTAGCTCTAAATCAATTAATGGTAGCTCAAATTGATTTGTAGCGAGCATTACATAACTTTGATTTGGAGAGCTCTCAAAATCATTTGGAGAGCTCCTGGAATCATTTCGAGCGAGCTCTAAATCAATTACTGATCGCTCAAATTGATTTATATAACTTTATTTGGAGAGCTCTCTAAATCATTTGGAGCTAGCTCTAAATAATTTGGAGCTAGCTCTAAATCAATTAAAGATATCTCAAATTGATTTGGAGAGAGATTTGAAATACGATTCCACGTGGGAACTCGAGGAAAAAAACAATAAGCGCTCCCTTCCCTCGCTTTTATAATCTCTGTACGCATGTGCACCGAGCCGTAACAACAACAGCGAACAAGTTACGTTCATCATCTGACCATGGAGGTTAAACATATTTAATTAATAATTATAATTAGCCTTATACTTTTAAATCATAAAATTGTGTTTTTTTAGGTGCGCATGCGTAATTCAATAATTCAGGGAGACATCGTTTTGATAGTTTCATGCGATTTAATGCTAGCTCCAAATAAGATAGTTATTGCTATAATCAAATGAATTAGAGAGCTCTCCAAATGATTTGAAGCTAGCTCGAAATGAATTAGAGATAGCTCGAATTGATTTCGAGAGCTCTCCAAATGATTTCGAGAGCTCACAAAATCATTTAGAGATAGCTCCCAATGATTTAGAGAGCTCTCCAAATCAAAGTTATATAATGCTCGTTATAGATCAATTTAAGATATCATTAATTGAATTAGAGCTAGCTCGAAATTATTTCAAAAGCTCTTCAAATGATTTAGAGAGCTCTCCAAATGATTTAGAGATAACTCCCAATGATTTAGAGAGGTCTTCAAATCAAACTTATATAATGCTCGCTAAAAATCAATTTGATATATAATTAACTGATTTAGAGCTAGCTCCAAATGAATTAGAGAGCTCTTCAAATGAATTGGAGCTAGCTCGAAATGTTTTATTGCTAGCAAGAAATCATTTGGAGCTAGCTCCAAATATTTATTGATTTAGAGCTAGTGATATTTATTATATACCTACCCATGAAATACATAGTTATACGATGTAAATAAAAACCATATGTTCTCATCGATGAAATAAACATCTTCCGGTGAAAATACGACTACTTCCGCTATCTATATTCACAACGCGCACCTGCAGTGCCGGACTGCAAATAGGCTGCAAATACACATTCATTACCGTATACAGTCTAAAGAATTGCTAATTTCCATGGAGTGGTTTATAATAAATAGAATGTTCATATTCTTGCAACGAATATGACATATATGTTCATCTCGTGGTGTGAAATGTCCATATTTAACGGCACTCGTGAAATATGGACATCTCACACCACTCGATGAATATATGTGTCATATTCGTTGCAAGAATATGAATATCCTCTATATATTTGAGTTTATGTAGATTTGGCGTTCCATACAGCAGCTCTGTAATTTCAAATTTTTCCCGCCATTTACAGAAAACAATTGCACAGCCATGTTCTTACTATAAACTTGTTGTTTTTTTAAACTTTATTGTATTTAAATTAATTTCACTATAATGAAAACTTATTTCTAACTGTGGTATAGTATGATCATTGCGCAACAAAAATAGATTTCACAATTTTTCCTTACTGGTACATGTATATCGAAAATGCAAAATTATCTGCCCTGTTTATCATAATTTCTGGTAGTATCATGTACTTGAATATAACCCATGTTTTTGGAAAGTTCATCAAATATAATTGTGTGATTGATTGACATACGACATGTGATTTTGTACCTAAGAACATGTGCGATTTTTCTGGAAAAATATTTACGATATTTTCTGTATTAGACGTCGAATGTTGGTGATTCTGCATTTGCTGTGAATTTTTGTTCACCTTTCGACGCAGTTTACAGAAAATATCACAGTTTATGTAAATATATTTCATGAACAATCGCACATGTTCTTATGTACAAAATCACACGGCGTGTGTCATCTGTGACTGGAGAAATGGCCTGTATGGGATTTGTGACCAGTGTAACTCCTGATCACACTCTTGACCAGACTGCGGGTGACAGGCTGATCTTGATCAACACTGGTCGCAAAACCTATGAGCCCCATTTTTCCAGTTGCAGCCACATGTCATTTACATTGCACGATACGAACATTTATATATTGTATATCTGAGACACAGTTCCTTTAGTACAAATTCAAAGTTATAGTTCACATATTGATTTTGTATGTGACTGTTTTAAAAAAACGGTGCGTATTATGTTTTACTGCGGGGCTATAGCTATAGATTTTCAAAAATATATATACAATTCTATATAGGGTACAGAGTCTGTGTACACAACTCCTCTGAAACCGTTCAGTCAATCGAGCTGAAACTATACACACGTCTTCAAAGTTCTTTACATATTGAAGATGTGCACCTTGGTGCTTTTATGCAGAAAAAAATATTGTTTAACAAAAATATCACCTTTATAACTTAGCCATTTTTTCTTCATTTTTATGCCCCACCACAATAGTGGAGGGGGCATTTAATGTTACCCTTGTCCGTCCGTCCCGTCCCGTCCCGTCCCGTCCCGTCCCCCGTCCCGACCCGTCCCGTCCCGTCCGTCTGTCCGTCCGTCCGTCCGTCCGTCACAAAACTTTAACGCTCGGGTAAATGTCTCATAATGTCTTCATCCTTCGACCAAATCTGCCTCATATTTCAAATACACATTGCTCTAATGGTCCTCTACCGCGCTGTGCCAAATGCACGTTCGTCAAACACCCCCCCCCCCCCCCCCCCCCCCCCCCCCCCCCCCACCCCCCCCGCCAAGCCCAGGGTCAAGGTCACATACCTAGTGCTTCAAAAACTTTAACGCTCAGGTAAATATCTTACACTTTATGTTTTCTTTCACGGATCAGCTTCATATTCATATACACATTGCTCTAATGATCCTCTACCGCCCTGTGCCAAATCCACGTTTGTCCTGCCCCCACCAAGCCCAGGGTCAAGGTCACATACTTGGTGCTTCAAAAACTTTAACGCTCGGGTAAATATCTTATAATTTCTGTTTCCTTTCACGGATCAGCTTCATACTTCACATACGCATTTCTCTAATGGTCCTCTACTGCCCTGTGTCAAATCCACGTTCGTCCTGCCCCCGCCAAGCACAGGGTCCAGGTCACATACTTAGTGCTTCAACAACTTTAACGCTCAGGTAAATATCTTATAACTTATGTTTCCTTTCACGGATCAGCTTCATACTTCACATACGCATTGATCTAATGGTCCTCTACCGCCCTGTGCCAACTCCACATTTGTCCTGCCCCCGCCAAGCCCAGGGTCAAGGTCACATACTTGGTGCTTCAAAACTTTAACGCTCGAGTAAATATCTTAT
The DNA here is from genome assembly GCA_029237695.1 of Conchocele bisecta. Lineage (NCBI taxonomy): Eukaryota > Metazoa > Mollusca > Bivalvia > Lucinida > Thyasiridae > Conchocele > Conchocele bisecta. Next base: position 11,580,797 of record CM055275.1, on the reverse strand, counting down.
AATTTCTGTTCCGTTTCACGGATCAGCTGCATACTTCATATACGCATTACTCTAATGGTCCTCTACTGCCCTGTGCCAAATCCACGTTCGTCCTCCCCCGCCAAGCCCAGGGTCAAGGTCACATACTTGTTGCTTCAAAAACTTTAACGCTCGGGTAAATATCTTATAATTTGTGTTTCCTTTCACGTATCAGCTTCATACTTCATATACGCATTGCTCTAATGGTTCTCTACCGCCCTGTGCCAAATCCACATTTGTCCTGCCCCCGCCCAGCCCAGCGTCAAGGTCACATACTTGGTGCTTCAAAAACTTTAACGCTCGGGTAAATATCTTATAATTTCTGTTCCCTTTCACGGATCAGCTGCATACTTCATATACGCTTTACTCTAATTGTCCTCTAAAGCCCTGTGCCAAATCCACGTTCGTCCTGCCCCCACCAAGCCCAGGGTCAAGGTCACATACTTGGTGCTTCAAAAACTTTTAACGCTTAGTTAAAACAATCATTTTACTTGGAATTTGGCCTCATTTATTATCGAAGCGATATGTGGGGCATCCGTGTTCTATGAACACATTTTCTAGTTCTATACAATTATATATAGGGTACAGAGTTTGTGTACAAAACTCCTCTGAAACCGTTCAGTCAATCGATCTGAAACTATACACACGTCTTCTACACATATTGCAGATGTGCACCTTGGTGCTTTTATGCGGAAAACATATTTGTTAACAATAATATCAGATTTGCATGTGTATTATATATTCATCTTGTGCGGGCGGCGGGCGGGCGTGCACAGCTTGTCCACGCAATAACTATATTTCCACTTGACGGATTGTAACCAAATTCGGTATGCATGTTTATAACGGCAAGACGAAGAAGCCTATTGATTTGAAAAATTTTCCTATGGCTTATCTCCACTTGGCGGCCATTTTTATTGATCGCACTCTGTAGTCTTGTTTATCAAGGCAAGACGAAGAAGCCTATTGATTTTAAAAATACTCCGATAACTTATCACTCCTTGGCGGCCATCTTTAGCTCGCCTGCACGAAGTGCATGCATACATGCATTCCTCTGATGACCCTCTATCATGCCGTAGAAAATCCACAACCCACCACCCAACCTTTACCCCAAGTTCAAGGTCACAAACTTAGCATTTTCATAAACTTAACGTTGGAGAAATGTTGTGTAACTTCTGTATCGTTTCATGGAACGCTTTGATATTTCATACTTGCATGTGATGACCTCTATTGTGCTACAGGAAATATATGACCCCACCACCCCCACCCCCCCCCCCCACCCACCCATTTCCCCAAGATCAACATCATAAACTTACGTTGGAGTAAATGTATTTTTTTATAACTTATGTTCTTTTACAGGGAACGCCTTGATATTTCATACATTGCATTCATCTGATGATACTCTATAGTGTTATAACAAATCCCAATGACCCACCCCACCCCTTTCCCCAAGGTCAAGGTCACAAACTTAGCACATTCATACATGCATTCCTCATGTGAATAGCTGTCATCCTGTAGAAAATCACTTAGTGCGTTCATAAACTTAACGTTGGGTTACATTTTACTTCTGTTTTCAGGGAGCACATTGATATTTCATACATGAATTAATCTTAATATGCTATATTATGCTATAAAAAATCCACGATCCAGCTTGCACCACTTACCCCAATGTCAAGGTTCACCGCACGCCTCTTAACACAAGGTCAAGTTATATAATATTCATGTTTTTTTATGCAACTGTGCCAAGTTTGAGTGAAGGCTGCCAACAGGCGAGCTTCGTTGTCTTCTGACAACTCTTGTTAATTTTCGCACTCTGTATCCTTGTCCACGCAATAACTCAAGTTCTACTTCACCGATCGTAACTAAATTTGGTATACATGTTATATCAAGTCGAGTTATCTCCTCTTGCTGATTGGCCTTGCCGGGCGTATATTGTGACCTTCGGCACTCTTGTTATATTTGGCTCTTTTGTTACCTGGGAGTTGAATTGGGTTATTGCCCATTATAAAAGTAGTAAGATTATTACTGATCCTACTGATTGTGGGAGGGGGCCAAGTGAGTCGGGTGTGGCGAGGACCTGGCATCAGCTCAAGATCATTCTGATTTCAGGGCTGAATATATAGTTCTTTATTTGTAAAAATACAGCTCTGACTTTGGGATGTTCTTCCCCATTTGTACATGTACTTGAACATGTACTTGTACAGGTAATATATGGGATTTCGTACTAAGCTCATTGACCCGGCCTTAAATGACCTTATATGTTGATAGGCCGTTAAACCCCAACAAACATACAAACCCCAACGAACGAATAAACAAACTAAATGATTATATCTGTATAGCGGACACTCGTAATTTGAAAAAACGGGACGTATTATGTATTCATCTTGTGCGGACGGGCGGGCGGGCACAGATTGGCCACGCAATAAATAGAATTACTACTTGACGGATTGTAATCAAATTCTTATCTCCCCTTGGCGACCATTTTTAATTTTCTCACCCTGTATCCTTGTCCGCGCAATAACTCAAGTTCTACTTCACCGATCGTAACCAAATTCGGTATACATGTTTATCACGGCACGACAAAGAAGCGTATTAATTTTCGCACTCTGCATCCTTGTCCATGTAATTACTCAAGTTCTACTTCACCGATCGTAACCAAATTTGGCATACATGTTTATCACGGCAAGATGAAGAAGCCTATTGATTTTCAATTAGTTATCTCCCCTTGTTGACTGGCCTTGCCTCGACGGGCGTATATTGTGACATTCGGAACTCTTGTTAGAACTGGTGGAATAGTGACACAATTATAATTCCTATAAAGAACATTTTCTGTACACTGCGTTGGCATGTGCCTTTAAAGGTAAATGCCCACGTGTCAGGTTATATTATAGGGAGGCATATCTTTTTCGTCCAGTCGTTAGATATAACATTGTTAGGGTAAAATAAACAGTTATAATTGGCTTCGTATATCATGTATATCAAACATGAATTTCCACACAAATATTAGGGGCGATAACCGTGTTTGCTTAAAATGTTAACTAACGTTACTATTTATTCTCTGTCATTATTGTTGATGTGCAATGATCATTCTTTATAATCTGTCGAAAATATTATTTTTTCAGTTGATTCATTTAATTGTATCCCCCGGACGAAAGTCGGGGGATACTATGGATTTGACACCGTGCCGATTCCGCGTCCGTGTCCGCGTCCGCGTCCGCGTCCGCCGCAGACACTTATTGCGCACTGATTTCGTGTCCGGAGCATAACTCGACCACCCTTTGGAATATTTTCATGAAACTTCACACATGCATAGACCACGACCCGAAGGTGTGTCGCGCACTAGAATGACAACACTTGCATAGCTAATGTTTGAGTTATCTCCCCTTTTTGTTTCGTGCACTGACCCTTTGGAATATTTTCATGAAACTTCACACATGCATAGACGACGACCCAAAGGTGAGTCGTGCACAAGAATGACAACTCTTGCATCGCTAATTTTTTAGTTATCTCCTTTTTTTGTTTTCGCGCACTGATTTCCTGTCCGGAGCATAACTCGACCACTCTTTTGGAATATTTTCATGACACTTCACAGATGCATAGATCACGACCCGAAGGTGTGTCGCGCACATGAATGACAACTCTTGCGTAGGTAATTTTTTAGTTATCTCCCTTTTTTGTTTCGCGCACTCTACAAACTGGACAATAATGCACGAAGACCCGTTTTCTCGTGTGCTCTGTACACCTTACCTGTAGAGAGAACAATAACCTTCTCCAATTGAACAATAGTGACTGGGAGAACCATTCACCTGTGCATGTGCAAATGTCCAGACTGACCACTAACTTATTGCAGGTAATTTATACAGGTAAATGATTATATTACATTTCCGTAAACTGTGTTGACAATATTGTGGCAATATGTTGACCTGTGCAGATATGATATGTAGATAAATATAGGACTATAAACAAAAATTCTGGGCTTCAGTAGCTAGCATTATTATTTTTTTAATTTTTAATAAAAATTTTTAAAAAAAAAAAAAAACCTTTTTTTTTCCATTTTGTTTTTCAAATTCTTTTTCAATTTTTTCTTCAGTAGCTAGCATTATTATTTTTAATTTTTAAACCTTTTTTTTTTCCATTTTGTTTTTCAAATTCTTTTTCAATTTTTGTCTAGTAGCATAAGGTCGTAAGTGCTATATACAGACTATTATCATATAATAAAACAATTATTGACTAGTGAGCCATAGAATATAATCTGATATTCTATGGCTCACTAGTCAATAATTGTATAATATGTTCTGACCAATGAAAATTGCTTTCGGGCCCAGGCAAGAGGTCAAGGCGGGACAAGGCGAGGTTTTTGATTCCGCGGAATTCTTGTTTACTTATCTCACTTTGTTGTTTCATGCACTTATTTCGTTTCCGGAGCATAACTCGAATACCCTTTGGTATATTTTCATTAAACCTCACACATGCATAGACTACGACCCAACTGTGTGTCACGCGCAAGAATGACAACTCTTGCTTCGTTATTTTTTTTTAATTATCTCCCTTTGTTGTTTCATGCACTGATTTTGTGTCCGGAGCATAACTCGAACACCCTTTGGAATATTTTTTATTAAACTTCACACATGCATAGAAGACGACCCAAAGGTGTGTCGCGCGCAAGAATGACAACTATTGCGTCGTTAATTTCTTAGTTATCACCCTTTGTTGTTTCGTGCACTGATTTCGTGTCCGGAGCATAACTCGAACACCCTTTGGAATATTTTCATGAAACTTCACACATGCATAGAACACGACCATAAAGGTGTGTCACGCAAGAATGACACTTGCAGCGCTAATTTTTTAGTTATCTCCCTTTGTTTTTCCGCGCACTGATTTTGTCTCCGGAGCATAACTCGAACACCCTTTTTTCAAACTACTTGTGTATCTGGAGAGTGGGATGGATACACATGCGCTTGTCAACAAGTGTCCATTTCTAGTTAGTATAAATAATTCAAAAATAACAGGCCTCATTTGCATAGGAAAATAGCCTGATACCACCGCGCGTCACTATCAGTAAAATAAATATTACTAAATGATTATATCTGTATAGCGGGCACTCGTAATTGTTAGAACTGGTGGAATAGTGATACAATTATACACTTATTTTATTCCTATAAAGAACAGTTTGTGCATACTGCGTGGGCATGTACCTTTAATGAATGCATCAACCTAATCCATATGACACCACGGACACAAATGACACCACATTGATTAAAATGACATAAAATACACACAACAATACTTAAACTAACACGCATATTATGTTGATAGTAAAATGACATAACCAAAAACATTTTAACACTAGAATATATAGCTAATATTGTATTGCAAATTATAACTAATGTTCGATACTTATGCTAACATAGTGTGGTATATTCAGCCGGATTACATGCTTTTCACCATTTGTCACATTGTTATGCCCCACCACGATAGTGGAGTGTGCATTTAATGTTACCCTTGTCTGTCCGTCCGTCATTCTGTCCCTCTTTTACCAACCTTGCATGTCCTAAAACTTTTAAACCGTAATAGGTACAGACCTGAAACTTGGTATGTAGCTTCCTTATGATGAGTAGATGCCCAAAGTGTATTTCAAATTTTCATTCGACCCCCCCCCCCCCCCCCCCCCCAGGCTCATGGATTATCTGCTTATGGCATACCCTCGGCGTCGTAGGCGTCCGTCCGTCCGTCCGTCCGTCTTCAAAAATTATAATGGCCTATATTTTATGTTTCCTTGCTTGGATTTGCTTCATATTTCACACACGCATTGCTCCAAGGGTCCTCTACTGCGATGTGGCAAATCCACGTCCGTGCCGCCCCTTCTAAGCCCAGGGTCAAGGTCACATATTTTGTGCATCTCGAAACCTTAACGCTCGGACGCTCAGGTAAATGGCCTATAGTTTCTGTTTCCTTGCTTGGATTTGCTTCATATTTCACACACGCATTGCTCTACCTCTGCTAAGCCCAGGGTCAAGGTCAAATACTTTGTACGCTCGAAACCTTAACACGCTCTGGTAAATTGCTCATAAATTTTCCCTTATCCAGCACGTTGTGTTTTCAAATGTGCCCTCGGTTCCTTTGCTGCCACCGGGCGCGCTTCGTTGTATATGGCTGGCCTTTATTCAGGTGTGAATGTACATTGATAACCGGCTAGATATACTGATATGGTAAAATAATCATGCATGATTTCAATATGGAAGGTTCTGGTAACTACATGCTTATCAAGATCCTTCTACATTTATAAGCTAGTTGTATGTATGTTTCTTTAGAAAGTGATGCAGACTTTTTTATTCAACATTGTACCTTTTCTGCATATTTATTTTGTTGATCATACCATCTATGATCTCAACTGTCGCACCCACAGAATAACACTTAGATAACCATTATGTCATTATGTCTTTTACCAATGCATTTGTCTAAATACGAGATCAGGTCCGTTGACCCTACCTAAAATGACCGTTGAACCTGCCTAAAATGATGACCGTTGATATTGTTTGGATGTTAAACACAAATAAATCATATCAAATATGTCCTTATGCTACACACATTGGCACGTGTTATGACAATTATGAGTTAATAAGGTATAAACTTCTGCATGACTCACTTAGTAACATCTGGAATCCAAATTCCTTGACTGTGATGAATGTCGTTATGTATGGTTTAAAGTTGTGATATGACTTGATTCCAGCTGAAATCTTGTACAGCACATATTTCTGAATACAAGAAATATTGTACAACAGCACATACTTCTGAATAAAATTATTCATCTGAATATAATTTTCATTGTATTATTCTAATATTAACCCTTAAACCGCTAAACACAACAATTATCTGATGTTGATTTTATAGCTTGCCTTATTTCTCAATAAAAACATGATTTGACAGCACTGTATAATCATTTCCAATGGAAATTATTCTAAAGTGCTGTCAAAGCATGTTTTTGATGATTAAAATGGAAAATAGAAAATAAACAGCAGACGACAAAACATTGAGATAGCGGTGTAAGGGTTAACCATTTTATTGTATTTATCATACGCCCGTTTAAAAAAAACGGGACGTATTATGTATTCATTTTGTACGGGCGGCGGGCGGGCACAGCTTGTACACGCAATAACTATAATTCTACTTAATGGATTGTAACCAAATTCGGTATACATATTTGAGACGGCATGACGAAGAAGCCTATTGATTTTGAAATTTGTTCGATGACTCATCTCCCCTTGGCGGCCATTTTTAAATTTTCGCACTGTGTATCCTTGTCCACGCAATAACTCAAGTTCTACTTCACCAATCGTAACCAATTTATGTATACATGTTTATCACGGTAAGTCGAAGAAGCCTGTTGATTTTGAAAATGATTCGATGACTTATCTCTCCTTGGCGGCCAGTTTTAATTTTCACACTCTGCATCCTTGTCCACGCAATAACTCAAGTTATACTTCACCAATCGTAACCAAATTTGGTATACATGTTTATCACGACAAGATGAAGAAGCCTATTGATTTCAGTGATTATCTCTCCTTGTTGACTGGCCTTGCCTCGACGGGCATATATTGTGACCTTCGGAACGCTTGTTAAAATTGTATACATACAATGATGGCATTTACAAAAATGTTTATCAATAAACTACTTCAGTATAGCTTATAACTTCAGTATGGCTTATGACTACCATATATTTACTATGTATCACATTACTTTTGCTATCTATTTTAGCTCGCCTGCACGAAGTGCAGAAGAGCTTATGACATACCCCCGGCGTCGTCGGCATCAGCGTCCACAAACTTAACGTTGGGGTAAATGTCTTATAATTTCTGTTTCCTTTTGTGGAACACCTTGTTATTTCATACATGCATTCCTCAGACGACCCTCTATCATGCTGTAGTAAATCCATCAACAAGTCAATGTCACAAACTTAGCACATTCATTAACTTTACGTTGGGGGTACATGTCCTATAACATATGTTTCCTTTCATGTAACGCCTAGATAGTTCATACATTCATTATTCAGATGACCCTCTCTCATGCTGTAGCAAATCCACGACCCACCACCAAACCCTTACCCCAAGGTCAAGATCACAAACTTAGCATGTTCATAAACTTAACATTGGGGTAAATATTGTGTAACTTCTGTTTGTTTACATGGAACGCCTTCTTATTTCATACATACATTCATCTGATGATACTTATGCTATTGCAATCCATGACCCACCCCTTACCCCAAGGTCAAGGTCACAGACTTAGCACATTCATAAACTTAACGTTGGGAGTAAATGTCTTATAACATCTGTTTCCTTCCATGGAACACCTTGATATTTCATACACGAATTCCTCAGATGACCCTCTATCATGCTGTAGCAAATCCACAACCCGCCAACCCAAGGCCAAGGTCACAATCTTAGCAAATTCATAAACTTAACGTTGGGGTAACTGTTGTGTAACTTCTGTTTCCTTACATGGAACGCTTTGATATTTCATACATGCATTCATCTGATGATCCTCAATTGTGCTACAGCAAATCCATGACCCACTCCCCAACTCTTTTCTCCAAGTTCAAGGTCATAAATTTAGCACATTCATACATACATTCCTCATATGAATAGCTATCATGCTGTAGCAAATCACCAACTTGGTGCGTTCATAAACTCAACGTTGGGTTAAATTTTGCATAACCACTGTTTTCAGGAGCGCATTGATATTTTATACATGCATTCATCTCAATATGCTATATCATGCTATAGCAAATCCACGACCCAACCTTCCACCACTGACCCCAATGTCATGGTCCACCGCACACCCCTTAACCCATGGTCAAGTTATATAATATTCAATTGTTTATACAACTGTGCCAAGTTTGACTGAAGGCTGCCAACAAGCGAGCTTCGTTGTCTTCTGACAACTCTTGTTAGATATGTATCAGGTAACCTGCCCTGCATTGACCGAATACGGGTTACAACAAAGTGAAAACTGACGTTCCATTGGTCGGTTGACGTCACGTGACGTTACCGAATGACGTCAGTGCAATGACGCAGCGTAAACAAGTCCGCGTTCTGTTCATAGAATACGACGTCATCTGTGGTCATTTTCGAGCATAAAACGTTACCTGATAAATAGAATACCAGGCTAGTGTCTTTTGATATCAAGTTTATCAGGCTCGGATCGGAAACGGTAGGAATTCCTCGGCAAGCCTCGGAATTCCTACGCGTTTCCTAGCCTTGCCTGATAAACTTGATATCAAAAGACACTAGCCTGGTATTCTGTATATTTATACAAACAAGGCTTTGAAAAAAAAGGAATGTAAATTTATGTTAAAAACTTCTTCAACCCTTTGCAGTGTGCAAAGCATTGATGAAGTTTTTAACATAAATTTAAATTGCCGCTAAATAATTAGACAATGTCTGGACAATCACCTGGGGTGTAGATATAGAGAATACCAGGCTACTGTCTTTTGATATCAAGTTTATCAGGCAAGGCTAGGAAACACGTAGGAATTCCGAGGCTTGCCGTTGATATCAGGTCAATGCCTGATACAACAATATGTTATCAGTCAGTACGTATTCGGTCAATACGGGGCAGGTTACCTGATAATATCATAATTAAATATTACTGACTATATTCGACTGATAGAACTTACTGGGGATGTAACCTTTTCACCACCACAAACTCATATATTGTCATGACAAACAGTGTAGGTCCAGATGAGGATATTATCAGGATATGCACAATGTTTACTTACTGGTACATGTATATCGAAAATGCAGAATTGTCTACCCTGTTTATCACAGTTTCTGGTAGTATGTACTTGAATATAACGCACGTTTTTGGAAAGTTCATCAAATAAAATGGTGCGATTGATTGACATGTGATTTTGTACCTAATAACATGTGTGATTGTTCATGAAAAATATTTACACAATTTACGATATTTTCCGTATTAGACTTCGAAAGTTGACGAAATTACGTCATCTTTCGACGTCATTTACAGAAAATATCACAATTTATGTAAATAGATTTCATGAAAAATCGCACATGTTCTTATGTAAAAATTCACATGGCCTGTCTCATATGTGACTGTGACTGGAGAAATGGGGCTTATGTGATTTGTGACCAGTGTAACGCGTGATAATATTATTGTAGCCCGATAACGATATATATTACTTGTTTGAAGCTTGACGCGTGGTTCATTGATGGAATGGCGAACAGTTCAGATCCTAACCAGACTGCGGATGGCATGCTGATTTTGATTGACACTGGTCGTAAGACCAATAAGTCCCATTTCTCCAGTTACAAGCACATGTCATTTACATTGCACGATGCGAACATTTATATATTGTATTAACTTGATGATTTATTATGAAATAATAGGGAAAGTGTGAAACTATATATATATATATATTTATTTATTTTCATTGTTTAACATGCTTAGCATGTTTAGTACAGGCCAATGTCTGGAAATTATGTTTCTATATCATGTGATGTAAGCTATTTTATTCCTTAATTTAGTCGCAATGTCTGAGCCATGTACAGCTGTATTTACGTTTTGGAGTATATTCCTGCCGTTGCCTAAGCCGAACTTTCTGTCTGTAACGCATGGCGACTTTTACTGTACTAGGTAATAAATGGGATTTAGTACTGAACACATTGACCCGGCCTTAAATGGCATTAGCTCTTCTGTCGAATGGCCGTTTAACCCCAACAAACAAACAAAACCTGCGTTACAGACAGAACATTCGGGTTAGCCATTCCCCTGAATATAATTATATTCGTGTTTAAATTTCTGACATTCTTGTGAATCTTGTTGGCATGTCAAACCTACAGAAGCATGGAGGGGACATGTGATGAACAGAACAAGACAAACCTTTATTAGATTAAATACATCTCTGGCCATAACCGTTAACATGGTGGCATAAGAGATAAAATACAGCATGTATGCGTGGGTGGTGGTCGGGCGAACGAGACGGCGTAAATTAACGGTAGGGTTTCCTCCTTATAGGAATCACGATTTGCCTGGTTTGGCCCTCATGTAAGTTTTTATTTTTGGCTCTTTTGTCATGTTTGTTACCATAACAGCATAGTTCTGGACAGTTGTAATAACCTGAGTTAGTAAGCAGACCCTGTACTCAATAAAGTAATAAAGTCTCTACTTGCCCACCCAGACACTTATGTTTTGTTTGTCAGGTTGGATTGAAGAAGACACCAAAAACGCACTGTCTACCGAGATCCACACTGACATTTGGTTACTATACATGAGAAGTTTGCTATGTCTGTTATACTTCAATCTACTGCCTACATTGTTTAAATAATCTGAAATACAATACTGCTGAACACAGTAATTTTATGCAAGAACATGTTGTTGCATGTATATATGTATGGTTTATCAAACGTTATGCGAGAGTATTTATCTACAACATGGAAGCTACAGTTGATGATTCTCAACATGAACTAGGAGAAGAACATTGCACTCTGTAGCGGATTTTACAAATATCGCCACATACATATCCTCCCAAGTACACTCCGAGGCAGAGAGAAGACTTCAATGTATGCATACTGTACATTACAAGGGATATTGTAATAGTTGCAATATAATAATTCTGCATAATTATAATCACCAAACACAAACAGTCGTTAGTTCTGAATGAAATAATGCATCTCAATAATATAAATAATTACTCCCTCAAAGTCCACTTAGCCAGACAAGCATACCTAGCAAGCTTGCGAAATCGGCTACGGAATTGCATTTATAGTAAACACGCATAATTCCTAACTAAAAACACAGGTTGAAGTAACGGACCAAGGTCTGTAAATACATTAAAGGTACATGCCCACTCAGTAGGCACTACATGTTCTTTATAGGAATTAAATAAGTGTATAATTGTGTCACTATTCCACCAGTTCTAAAATTACGAGTGCCCGCTACACAGATATAATCATTTAGTAATGTTTAGTTTACTGATAGTGACGCACGGTGGTATCAGAATATTTTCATAAATGCAAATGAGCCATACTATGTTTTAATTATTTATACTAATTAAATGCGTCACCTGAAAAAAATGATATTTTCGACATATTATAAAGTATAATTTTGCACATCAAAAAATAAATACAGTAAATAGTAATGTCCGTTACCATTTTAAGGAAACACGGTTATCGCCCATGATATCAGTGTGGAAATTTAGATATAAAATGTAGTATAATGCCAATCAATACGTGGGGTAATGGTGAATGAATGTTTATTTGGCCAGAAAATGTCGCTGATATAAAGAACAATTTCTGCCTACTGAGCGGGAATGTACCTTTAAATATACCTAAAAGTATCAATAAGTGTGAACAAAAATCAGTTTAAAAAAAAGGTTTACGCCCTGTTAGAACTTGGTAGGTTATTTCAACCTGTGACTCAAAATAAACGCGTAGTAGTCATAAATGTCTGTGTTGCAAGTGATTGTATTAGCGGCGCTAGCGACACAGAATCAATGATCCGGAACCAGACACGTGGCGCTCGTTCAAGCTGCTGATTGGTCCGGTCTCCAGCAATGATAGTAAATATTGTAGCCTTTCCTAATATAGAAATTGGGTTATCTCGCGTCAGTAGACAGATTTGCATGTGTATTGAAAGGGAAGCATCTCTCAGTTGATTGGTCTCGAGTTGACCTCTACATAGCAGTTCATGGTAATGTCTATTTATAGTAATACATGGAGATATAAAGATGGAAGAAGGGGTTTACACATGTGACCAGTGTGACACCAGATCAAAATTGTGCAATAACAATATGTATGCAACTTGAAATGAATAATATCAACTTAAATATAGATTGATATAGTGATATACAAACTACAGTACATGTATATTAATTTGTTATCCATTGCATGTCTGCGGAGTCTGTTGATTAATATTGACAAAGAAAACAAACAAGTATCAGTATTGCTGTGTCAATATGGAGCAACTGCTTATGTTTCTGATTGGACAATTATGTCGTGGCCACCAGATAATTTAGGCTTGTTTTTCTTTTATTTATGTCGTGTTTTTCTTGTATTTAAGTCGTGGCCACGAGATAATTTAGGCGTGTTTTTCTTGTATTTATGTCGTGTTTTTCTTTTATTTATGATGTGGCCACAAGATAAATTTGGCGTGTTTTTTCTTTTATTTATGTTGTGGTCACGAGATAATTTAGGTTGTGGCCACAAGATAATTTTGGTGTGTTTTTCTTTCATTTATGTCGTGGTCACGAGATAATTTAGGTTGTGGCCACGAGATAATTTAGTTGTGTTTTTCTTTTATTTATGTTTTGTTTTTATGTATCTCGTGGCCACGACATTATAAGCTGTGGCCACGAGGTAAATAAAAAAATACACACCACGTTTATGTCGTGGCCACGAGATATTTCGGTGTGTGTTTTGTTTTATTTAAGTCTTGACCAAGAGATAAATAAAAACAACACATGTCCCCTCCATGCTTCCGTACAAACCTACCGGTTTGGTGTTTTCGGCTGTTGAAGGCTGTCTCTATATATATATGTATATACTGTGATTGCTCTCTCTCTCTCTCTCTATACATGTGATTTGACGTCTCTGTTGTGTTTAAATATAGTATATCTGTGCAACTATAAATCATATTAACTTGAACCTTGCAAAGCTTGTTTATCATCCTCCGTACTTTTTGTATAATGTCCAACACATGCCGCCCGCATGTCCAAGGTCAAAGAACCGGAAGGTTGATTAGCCTAATTAGACCGGCTAACTACGTATACTTTACTAATCTGTAGCGGATTTCTCCAAAATCTATTCCAGCTAAGTACACTTTGAGGGAGTAATGATTTATTATAAGTAATCGTCCTTTAATTGTTTTGATGGCTAAGGTTATTTATGATTCGTGTAATGTAGTTAATACATGATCACAGCTATTGTTTTGATTTGTATGAAATGTTTGATTAAATGTATGAATACGTTGAAAATTACCCCTTTCAGATTGCAATTACCTAGATTAGAGATTGTTGTGAAATCCGCTACAGATATGCTCACGAGAGACAAAAGGAATGGACACACATCACAATAGTGACCAGTGTAGACCATAAACAAAGCACATTAGCAGTGACATCCGATACAGACAAATGTTTAGACATTGTGTTCACAACCAGTCGATGTTTAGACATTGTGTTCACAACCAGTCAATCAATCACCCAGCCAGTCAATCAATCAATCAGTTAGTCAGTCAGTAAGTCAGTCATATGACCCGTGTAGATCCTGATCATGTGGAACACTCCTGCTGGCCGATAATAATCCCCATTGTTCGCCCAACGACCAACACTGTACACCCTGATCAGATTGCGCGATTGTGTTGGTCAGTTTGGTCAACACTGTTTAAACTGTCCAATCGACAGTGTAGGTGACCGACTTGATAATTAGTCATTTCAGCCCGGCTCTGGTCTAACCGCCCTTATCGCATCGCAGGTATGTCATATTTTCCGTAGATAACGTCGAAAACTTGACAAAAAATATATTGCCCATGCAGATTTTGCAACTAGTCCGCATATTATCGGTCTGATTTTAGTCATTTTTGATTCACTGAAATCAGTCGTACGTTCTAGGGTAGTGTATGGATGGATTGTGGCCGAGGGGTTAGAACACCTGACATCCAATCCGTAGGTTGTGGGTTCAAACCTCGCCTTAGACATCAACAATACTTTCATAGTATTTATTTCTATCCCTGGCCACTGGTCTGTCGGATGAGACTTTAAACTGTGATCCTGTCTCCATATGACCCTAGCTGTTGGTGGGACGTTAAACCCATTCGATTTCACTTTCAAACTACGTTAGTCAATTTTCCGTTCACTCCCAATCGGTCATTCGTTCAAGGGAAGTAACTACATAAACTAGGACGTGTACTCCAGCAGTTACCGCCCGTGAATGGTAGCAACGACCCGATCGTTTCATCAGGGACATAGCCTACTGTATTTATATCTCCGGTTTCATACACGTTCCCGGCTCTGGTACCCCACTGTGGCTCTGCCGTGACTCGCCGATATTGATTTCGAATAAATACAATTCCTTCCTAGAATGACGTCGAAAGTTGACATAAAGCTCAAAGCTCCTACGGAAATGACATCGACGTTTGACACTGAATTCAGAGCTTATGCGGAATTGAATTGAATTTCGCATGAACTCCGACTTTTGTGTCAACTTCCGACGTCATTTTCAGAAAGTATGACTGTTTTTTCACATAATGAATGAGGACCAATAGAGTGATGCATGTGTGAATTATCCAGAAAATCCTTGAAAGATAAGTTAAATTTTGTGACTGCATCAAGTATGTGATGTTGACCTTGGCGGAGGCGGAGGGTCATGACTTTGTCAGAGTGTGGTAGCGGACCATCAGTGCGTGCGTGCGTGCGTGCGTGCGTGCGTATGGCGCATACATGCTAGCAGTGCGGCTTTAGTGAATTGCACATAGTATAAAATTGTATGAACAACTGTTAACAAAAATAATCTCATAGATAACATCCAATAGTACAATTATTAAAAAAAAAAATCCGCAGATTGAAATCAAAATGGCCTCAAATTATGACCAGAAAATCCGCGTCAATTTTGCTGATTGGCAGGAATTAATTCCCAGTGTCAAGGAGAAAATTGCAAAAGCGTCCGTCTCTTCCATGGTAATATAGACTTGTCTATACTCTCCTGCCTGACCCATAAAACATTTAGTGAGTTTATAATTAACTTGCTAGATTTCACACTCGATGAGCAATACCCGGTCATAACGCAAGAAATGCGGAATACCGTACCATTTTAATGTTACGTGACTGGTGATGGCGGTCTAAAGAAAGAACCTCAGAATGGTGACTTTGTAAAGTCTACAGGTCCTGGGGAGCTTTTGATGGACAGTTGTGGTATTAACCCGAGTATGAATCTTCATGCGGAAGGTGTGAAGAAAGAGTCTTGTTGCGGGAGTGAGGATGATGACTTCGTAAAACAGTGGCAGAGGCCAAAGAATTTATGAAGATAGGAAAAGCAAAATTGGTGGAATTAGGGGCATTTCACCCTAGCGCAGGTGCGATACCCAAATCCAACCGCCAAGAGGGGAAGGCTGTACTCTGTTTGATCATAGAATGGGGCAGGCGGTGCACATATATCCTAGTCATGATTTTGGACAGAGTTCAATGGGTTTGTCCCTGTGAAGCTTGGGTGACTGTAAGGGTATGAACATGGAAGAGAGATTAGCCCGATTGAGAGGTGATACCGGAAATGAAGGGGTAGGTACTACGGGAACAGCGGACCCCAGTTTCCCACCAGTGCCAGATCAGATTTCAAGTGCAGGAATGATACACCAATCGGTGCATGGATACAATAATCCCCCCCCCCCCAATGACTGCGGGAATGGCACCTCTGCCATTACCAGCTGACACACAGGCTATAGCGCAGCCTGTTGGGTATAGTGGGAAAAACATCCCATAGCAATCAGTGGGAAGACCCCCAGTCAAGCAGGTCACCCGGTATCAATGTATGTAGGGCCACATGGTAATAACCCTGGACCGTGGGTGGGTACCGTGGCCAGCCACAAGGCTTGTCCGTTCATGAGGATAGTAGTAGCGACAATGGGAGAGGTAAAACTCGTCCACGTCAACTGCACAAGTTCAACAATCCTCGTATCGTTGAAATATTTAGGTCTATACCTAAAAATATGCAGTACGATGTGATGGGGAACTGGCTCACATTCAGGCATCGCTTTCAGCGATATGCACAAGCTAGTAGATGGTCGTTGGACGACTCGCTGAATAGTTTGTGGTGTTGTTTATCAGGCAAGGCCACTGACTTTTTGTCAATTATGCTTGAACTAGAGCCTTCATTGTCGTCACTTGTGTGATGGAGAAGCTGGAGAATCGGTTTGGGCATAGGGAATTGCCCGAGTCTCCTCAAGCACCAAGCACGCTTCCAGCAGGCAGTTCAACTGCCCTGTGAGTCATTGGAGGAGTGGGCTGATAGGGTTTTGACACTAGCCATGTTTGCCTTCCGGGATTTGCCTGAGTGCTTTTCTAACTCCCAGGCCGTCGTTCGGTTCTGTCAGGGGTTGGTAGACAAAGATGCTGGGCAACATGTATGTATGTCTCGGCCCACCTCAGTGGACATTGCGATGGAAGAAGTGCGGTGGTACCAGCACGTACATCAATCTATGCATGGTATATGTAGAGCTGGTAAGAAAGAGGGACGGAGTTACACAAGTACACAAGTGTGAGTGATATCCAGAAATCACACTCTAGTCATCATCGCAGATTTAGCTACGAATTTGCGTAAGCGAGCCCTGGAAGAAACCATTGCAAACCTGCAAAATTGAATAAATGATGGACACCAAGTGATTCGGGGGTAGGGGCAGAGGTACTGGTTGCTATAACTGTGGTACTGGGGGGCATCATCAGGCAAACTGTCCAAACGGTTGCAGTGCGTATGAAGACGAAAGTCACATTCGTTCGAATTGTCCTGGTTGTTTCCACTGTTTAGAACCGGGACATATTGCACGCAATTGCCCCCGAAAACAGGAAAAGGCTAGGAAACTAGGGTCGGGGGTTCAGAAGGGTTTAAACGGGCAAGGATCGAGGAAACCGGCCGGTCCTCGATCCCGCAAGCCGTATGCCGGATAGACACAAACACAAGGGCAACTAGGGTCCGACAATAACCAGGCGAGCATGGTTCCCTGATGAAACCCATAGGGATAGGTGGGGCCCAGACAGTTGTCCAAGGTAGGTGTACATTGAAGAACAATGAAGGGGAGGGAGAACTGAAGAATACTATTGAGCTAAATGGAGCATTAAATGGCAGGTCACTAAATGACACCCCATCAAATGACATGTCATATGCCCCAGTGTCAAGTGCTGCACTGGCAGAAGCCAGTGTCAAATGTCGCACTATCAAAAAGCACATTGGCAAATGTCTCTCCGAATGCAAGAACAAATGACATTAGAAATGACAGTGCGTCAGGTGGAACCCTGGCGAATGGTCAACACATATACCCAACGTCGCAGGGCTAAAAGTAGTTATCTACTGACAAAACGACGTCTGCAGTGCAGGATAGGGCACCACGTAGCTCGGCAACAATTCCCATGCGGTCAAATAATATTGTGACACCCAACTGCACAGTATCAGATGTTACCGTGCCTACCATAATGAACAGTGCACGATTTACTGATACATTGTCCAGTGCTGCAGTACAAGTCCCATTGCTTAGTACATCAATACCAAACGTTGCTTGAAATCCACAAGTAAAGACAGATATCACATTGGTGGACCTACACACTCCACCCCAGTTGATATGTCACATATTTGGTATTCGATTCATTAAGCACTCCAAATACATATGCATTGTTTGATTCTGTAGAATCGCAAGAGGGTGGAATAAATAGCATGGGGTCGAACCGAGTTGATATTCAGACAAACATGTCCACAATGGCAGTTGACAAGACCTCGGGTGCTTCAAGTGGTGAAAGGAATCATTCAAAATTGACTTAAGCACACGCACTGGTAGTATGGTGCAGGGTGCACCAGGGCAAACACTTCCAGTCAATCAGAACGAGGCAAGCGGAGAATGTGGAGAGTTGGATCACCCGGAATGTGTGACGGTATGCCAACTAAAATCTGCCTCCCAGTTCAGTATGCCAATTCAAGTTGCTGATAGAGTAGTAGAGGCCGTTGTAGATACGGCAGTCGAGGCAAACATTATATCTGACACGGTGTGCAACTCTTTGAGAAAGAGACCTCCGAAACTCAGAGGTAAAATTAAAATTTTAACTACATGTTCACAAAAATTCGTTACACCCGTTTTTTTCACAGGCTTCCGTCGAGGGATGTACAAAGGATTGAATATGAACTTCATAAAGGGTTCGTTCGCTACGGGTCTCGCTTTCATGATCCATGGTATTGTGGCAAAGTGGACTCGCCGCTATCCATTGTTCCATATAAACAAAGGCGGCTAGGGACTGTTACCTCTCTAGGATATTAATTGTTGTAAAACACTGGTATTTTGGCCACCGACTGAGATTCTCCACCGCCTCCGTTAATCTTACCACGATGCCAACATTTCTAAGCATCTAATGGCAATCTCAACTCGCAATGAAGCAGTTTCATTGGCTGAGCTGTAGCTCAGCTCGAGCTCAGCCAATCAAGCTGCTTGATTTCAAGCACAATATGTAAGTATTTTGAAATAAAAATAAATTAAACTATTGATAAAATTAATACAGCCGGTGGTGTAGGAACTGTAGAATGTTTGTGAACGTCTTAGCTCTCTATATCAGCCTGTGCAGCATTTGTAGTCCTTTTTTGCAGACAGAATAAAATTTAGTCACTGAAGTATATTTTATTTTTTCAGCAAAAGGATTAGTGTTTGCTATGACCCCTATGCCAGGGGCATATTGCGTTGCTCTTGAGGTTCCGTAGATCCGTTTGTGTACAATTACATGAAAAAGTTTACGTCAAACCGTTTGTAAAAGTTTTTCCATCATGTAATATCTTCAATATTACTTGAAGAATTACTTTAATATTTGGACAGTTCATTCACCTGAACATGTGTGACTTGAAAACTGTTAGATTTCTACTACGATACCGAATAAAGGGAATTGACTCAAACACCTTTCATACCCGTTCAAACATGTACATGTACTTTATATAAAGGTCACATATAGGACAAAAAAACTTGTCTTGGTTCACAGGTTTTCATTGGTTTGCTTACTAGGTCAGTTGGTGGTCGACTTGCTTCCTGTGGAAACGTATACGTGAGATTGCTACAGATTTATAATTTTTACTGAATGTTGGACTCGGTTACTGTTGTTGTAATTTATTGAAGTATATTGTGTATGCTACCCATATTATACCCTAGAAAAGTAGTATAGGATAATCATTGTTTTCAGTGCAAGATCTTTGTTATGCCCCTGGGGGCCGTTACACTAAACTTAAACTTTATAAGACTAAAATGTTCGCAAGTGCAAAATTATGATAGTCTGTAAATTGCACATTAACAATGTTTTCTTGTAAACAATTATTGGATTTACATTTACTGAGCATATGCAGCATATGCTGAAGAAATGTAAATCCATTAACTGAAATTTCCAGACGATCCTAAATTTGCACTTACGAACATTTTAGTCGTGTGAAGTTTAATGAAACGGGCTCCTGGTCGCAGCATATAGTGTTTGGATTGTGTGTGTGCATGTTGGTCCGGTTAAAAAGTTGGCCTGAGTTTCTACAAGCAGACACGAGGGCCATTTTCTTCATTGGGGCAAACCAAGCAGGGCTCCAGATAAGGAATTAGTAATTGAGTAGTGTCACTCCATCATTTCTGAAGCAATTGGGTATTTCAAAATTTGAATTGGGTAAAATAGAATCACACTACTGTTTACACATCAACAGATAGCAATTATTGAATAGTTTGCTTCGAAATACCAAGATGGGTTTTCATTGAAAAATAAGAAAATATGCTATATTTGTGGTCTGTTCATTGTTTTCTGTAGCATGATAAAGATACCACAAATTGTTAATTGCTTTTTGATACTCATGACTTCTGATCTCATTTGGGTTTTTGGCAATTTTAATTGGGTATTTACGCAAATACGCACCTTATCTGGAGCTCTGAGTCCAGGCATACGGTATTATTTTAAGCATGTGGCGAAACAACTTGTATCTTAAAACACATTGTTTAGTGTTGACAAGATGAAATATAAACTGATCAGACATTTGAATACAAAATTTTAATTTTCTTTCTAGTTAATGATAAATTTAGATTGATCATGACTTTGATCACTATATCAAAAAAAAACATCTCTTCATATCATTTTGGTGCAATAAATCATGTGCTTGTAATGTTGGAAGTTTTTCAATGACAATATAGATATATACTGAATTTTATTATTTTATATCCAAAATGCAGCCTTTATTGTTTTGGCGGAAGAAATCGTGTGCTATTGACGTAAAACATTATTAGATCAAGTAATACATACACATGTGTTACAAGCTATAGCAGCTGTTGTATAATTTTATGATAATCAGGTTATGTAAAAGGTGAAAACTGAAGAAATGGGGCATATGAGTTTTGTAACCAGCATAGATATTAATCCGCTAGCAGACTCCTGTGTCTTGGTAATGATCTTTATCCCGTCAACACAGTGCGTATGTGCCGTGAAACACGGTGCCGTGAAACATTTTTGATATCCAGTCAATACAATGTTTGCATTTAAAAGCCATTTGTAGGTGTTGACGGGATAAATAGAATAGTAGGTTAGTGCCGTGAATGGGAAAAAAATATCTGGCGCGGCACGGAAACGGGATGTGCTCGGCAGAGCCTCGCCCATCCCGTTTCCTGAGCCTTGCCAGATATTTTTTCCCATTCACGGCACTAACCTACTATTCTCTATATAGTGTCTATACTAGATGTATATTTCATTGACAGAATCATGAGAACAGTGTCAACCCTGATCATACTGCATGGATGCGCAGGCTAATTGGCGTACGTACGTGCGTCCGTGTTAAAGTTTTTGGTCAAAATTTGAGTGAAAGTGGTACACAGTGAATAAGTAAATTTCTTACAAACATTTCACAGCAAATCAAACATTTATAATTGGATGACGCTGAGCCAATCATCGGAATTTTCACAATATCCGTTCCTCCCCATCTGTTACACGTATTAGTAATGTTGATGATCCTAAAGGTTTTGGCTTTCATGAAAAGAAATATAGAATAGTAGGTTAGTGCCGTGAATGGGAAAACATATCTGGCAAGGCTCATGAAACGGGATGGGCGAGGCTCTGCCGAGCACATCCCGTTTCCGTGCCGCGCCAGATATGTTTTCCCATTCACGGCACTAACCTACTATGATATTTATCCCGTCAACACCTACAAATGGCTATAAATAGAGAATATTAGGTTAGTGCCGTGAATGGGAAAACATATCTGGCAAGGCTTAGGAAACGGGATGGGCGAGGCTCCGAGCCCATCCCGTTTCCGTGCCGCGCCAGATTTGTTTTCCCATTCACGGCACTTACCTACTATTCTATTTATCCCGTCAACACCTACAAATAGCTTTAAAATGCAAAAGATAACTCCAGCCACATCCTCAAAATCGGAGAATCGACTACCATGACTACAGTGATAACCGCATCACAACTTTTATTGTTGCTACGCACACACAAAATAAGTCTTTTGGAAGCAAACATCGCTTAATGTCACGATAGTTTGGCATATTTCACACAAAAACATTTTTACACGTATTTCTACTTTTAATAATGTCGAGAATCATGAATATTAAAGTATATTTAATAATTACACAGCTGTGTAAACACGTGTGTTATGACATGATATTTTGGAGCGGCAAATTACTCGTTGCATTTCAAACACACTGTCACTGGGCAGATATTTTACAATTAACAGCATGTACAGTTACTGTTTGTACACATGAAAGTTGTTGATGTTCAGTGTGGCTCCGGCAAATAGTGACTGGACATATTGCAGATTCGTATTACTTGGATATTGTCAGCGATTGAAGTGCGACACCACTCTGCCTCTGGCCAGTCTGGGTATGTAAAGTTTCATTTTCACACGTGTTTACACTTGTCATAGCCATAGCAGAATTCCCATTGCAGCACATATGTCAGCACTGATCTCTACTACTTCAACACCAACATTTTTAGCACTGCCACTACCAGAAAATTTCAAATATTCCTGGATCTAAATAATCAGACATCTTTTTTTTTGGAATACTTTTCCAAACTCAAGTAGAATTTATAATTTATCAATGTTTTTGCTTTTTCCAATTTTATTCTTGCTTGCAGAAGACAGCACAATACAATGGATTGTGGGACTTGGAAGGCTGCCAGTTAATGCAGCAAAAATGTAAACAAATACTCTTAATTAGATGCATTTTAATTTGTTTTTGTTTTCTTTCTTTCTGGTACTTTTTTATTATCATTTTACATCATTTCATAAGTAAGTGCCAAATCTCAAATGTCAGCACTTTTCTCAAGCGTATTATTTGTGTCGCGCCCGCTTGCGGAAAGCGCGATATAGTCGGCACTTTGGCGTACGTACGTACGTACGTACGTGCGTACGTGTGTCCGGTTAAAGTTTTTGGTTAAGTTATTTGGTTAAGTTTTTTGGTTAAAGTTTTTGGTTAAGTTTTTGGTTAAAGTTTTTGGTTAAAGTTTTTCGTTATACTATATCTCTGCAACTGCTTTGCCCATTACCTTGAAACTTCACATGGGTATTTATCACCATCTATATTTTCATTCTACCCCCCTTCCGTGCGGCCCCTGTGCCCAATATCAAGGTCAAATTACTTTGAAGTTTTTGGTTAAGTTTTTTGGTTAAAGTTTTTGGTTAAAGTTTTTTTGGTTAAAGATTTTTGGTTAAGTTTTTTTAAAATTTAAGTTTTTTCGTATACTATATCTGCAACTGCTTTGCCCATTACCTTGAAACTTCACATGGGTGTTTATCATCATCTATATTTTCATTCTACCTCCATCCCGTGCGGCCCCTGTGCCCAATGTCAAGGTCAAATTACAAGGCGCGACATGCAGGCCGCGGCCATCTAGTGTTTACAAGACTTCACCTAAATGTCAAAGGTTACTGTGTCAAAGTAGTTATAAAGCATTATTGAAACACATATTCATACGCAGTGATTGGGTCGTATTGACTGGATATCAAAAATGTTTCACGGCACCGTGCTTCACGGCACATAGGCACTGTGTTGACGGGATAAAATGCAAAACAATAGTATTGACTGGATATCAAAAATGTTTCACGGCACCGTGTTTCACGGCACATACGCACTGTGTTGACGGGATAAATTGGGGTGTGTGGTGGTGGTGAGGAAAATTAAATAATTTAGGGAAGTGGGAGGGTGTTGGATGACGGGGACTAATTGGGGGTAGCAAGGTAGGAAATATTCAGTATTGGGGTGGGGTTTTTGTGGCACGGCGGGGAATATTCACCAAACATTCTTGCTGTATGGAGGGATATTTTTCATCACTGGAGTGTATGTTTATTTTCAGAGCACAGTTTTTCTAGTTATTGCCTGTATTTTTCACTTGTTATACTACCAGTTATGGGCCGGCAGCTGAGAGAGAGACCATTAGTATATATGAGCCACCGGCCGACACAAGGGTATTTACGGCATTGTAAATCCTGACCCTGAGTAACAAGGTGTATGATCACGTGGTACTAACAACAACAACACGTACCGATTCAAAGTACGTATTATTTTATAGTGTCCTTATTACGTAACGGATTTTGATGAAATATGGCGCAAACGAGTCTTGTTCAGCTAAATTTGGTGGTTTCAGTATTTTCGCCCAAACTTCAGTCGTTTTTGCGAAGAATCGCAAAAAATCTTTATTGCAAGAACTCTTTATTAATGGATTCATTGTTAAGGTACTTCAGCAGTCAGTCTGATTGCTAGTACATGTACCCTCCCATCCTGCGTCTGATTGCTAGTACATGTACCCTCCCATCCTCAGTCTGATTGCTAGTACATGTACCCCTCCCATCCTCAGTCTGATTGCTAGTACATGTACCCTCCCATCCTCCGTCTGATTGCTAGTACATGTACCCTCCCATCCTCAGTCTGATTGCTAGTACATGTACACTCCCATCCTCAGTCTGATTGCTAGTACATGTACCCTCCCATCCTCCGTCTGATTGCTAGTACATGTACCCTCCCATCCTCAGTCTGATTGCTAGTACATGTACACTCCCATCCTCCGTCTGATTGCTAGTACATGTACCCTCCCATCCTCAGTCTGATTGCTAGTGCATGTACCCTCCCATCCTCAGTCTGATTACTAGTACACGTACCCTCCCATCCTCAGTCTGATTGCTAGTACATGTACCCTCCCATCCTCCGTCTGATTGCAAGTAAATGTACCCTCCCATCGTCAGTCTGATTGCTAGTACATGTACCCTCCCATCCTCCGTCTGATTGCTAGTACATGTACCCTCCCATCCTCAGTCTGATTGCCAGTGCATGTACCCTCCCATCCTCAGGCTGATTACTAGTACATGTACCCTCCCATCCTCAGTCTGATTGCTAGTACATGTACCCTCCCATCCTCAGTCAGATTGCTAGTACATGTACCCTCCCATCCTCAGTCTGATTGCTAGTGCATGTACCCTCCCATCCTCCGTCTGATTGCTAGTACATGTACCCTCCCATCCTCAGTCTGATTGCTAGTACATGTACCCTCCCATCCTCAGTCTGATTGCTAGTGCATGTACCCTCCCATCCTCAGTCTGATTACTAGTACACGTACCCTCCCATCCTCAGTCTGATTGCTAGTACATGTACCCTCCCATCCTCCGTCTGATTGCAAGTAAATGTACCCTCCCATCGTCAGTCTGATTGCTAGTACATGTACCCTCCCATCCTCCGTCTGATTGCTAGTACATGTACCCTCCCATCCTCAGTCTGATTGCCAGTGCATGTACCCCTCCCATCCTCAGCTGATTACTAGTACATGTACCCTCCCATCCTCAGTCTGATTGCTAGTACATGTACCCTCCCATCCTCAGTCAGATTGCTAGTACATGTACCCTCCCATCCTCAGTCTGATTGCTAGTGCATGTACCCTCCCATCCTCCGTCTGATTGCTAGTACATGTACCCTCCCATCCTCAGTCTGATTGCTAGTGCATGTACCCTCCCATCCTCAGTCTGATTACTAGTGCATGTACCCTCCCATCCTCAGTCTGATTGCTAGTACATGTACACTCCCATCCTGCGTCTCATTGCTAGTACATGTACCCTCCCATCCTCAGTATGATTGCTAGTACATGTACCCTCCCATCCTCAGTCTGATTGCTAGTACATGTACCCTCCCATCCTGCGTCTGATTGCTAGTACATGTACCCTCCCATCCTCAGTCTGATTACTAGTACATGTACCCTCCATCCTCAGTCTGATTACTAGTACATGTACCCTCCCATCCTGCGTCTGATTGCTAGTATATGTACACTCCCATCCTCAGTCTGATTGCTAGTACATGTACCCTCCCAACCTGCGTCTGATTGCTAGTACATGTACCCTCCCATCCTGAGTCTGATTGCTAGTACATGTACCCTCCCATCCTCAGTCTGATTGCTAGTACATGTACCCTCCCATCCTCAGTCTGATTGCTAGTACATGTACCCTCCCATCCTCAGTCTGATTACTAGTACATGTACCCTCCCATCCTCAGTCTGATTACTAGTACATGTACCCTCCCATCCTCAGTCTGTGTGCTAGTACATGTACCCTCCCATCCACCTCAGTCTGATTGCTAGTGCATGTACCCTCCCATCCTCAGTCTGATTACTAGTACATGTACCCTCCCATCCTGCGTCTGATTGCTAGTATATGTACACTCCCATCCTCAGTCTGATTGCTAGTACATGTACCCTCCCATCCTGCGTCTGATTGCTAGTACATGTACCCTCCCATCCTCAGTCTGATTGCTAGTACATGTACCCTCCTGCTAGTACATGTACCCTCCCATCCTCAGTCTGATTGCTAGTACATGTACCCTCCCATCCTGCGTCTGATTGCTAGTACATGTACCCTCCCATCCTCATACTGATTGCTAGTACATGTACCCTCCCATCCTCAGTCTGATTGCTAGTACATGTACCCTCCCATCCTCAGTCTGTGCTAGTACATGTACCCTCCCATCCTCAGTCTGATTACTAGTACATGTACCCTCCCATCCTCAGTCTGATTGCTAGTACATGTACCCTCCCATCCTCAGTCTGTGCTAGTACATGTACCCTCCCATCCTCAGTCTGATTGCTAGTACATGTACCCTCCCATCCTCAGTCTGATTGCTAGTACATGTACCCTCCCATCCTCAGTCTGATTACTAGTACATGTACCCTCCCATCCTGCGTCTGATTGCTAGTACATGTACCCTCCCATCCTCAGTCTGATTGCTAGTACATGTACCCTCCCATCCTCAGTCTGATTACTAGTATATGTACCCTCCCATCCTCCGTATGATTACTAGTACATGTCGGCATTACTAGTACATAGTACTAGCAAACAGGTTTCCAGATCCACTTTTCTTCTTCACCTTTATAATAAAATCACAATTGAACAATTTGGCGATTGTCAGCAGAACCCCTGTAAATTCCTCTGCGACTGTGTGTTTTGTGTAAATGTAAATGCTTTGATTTAACGACGGCACTGGTTCGATGACCTTGCATGTCGGGACCGACTATTTAAGTCCACATCCGATAGGACTAGGCGATCACGAAGTTGTCTTGCCCAAGGACACACCGAATCGGCCAGTGTCGGGATTGGAACTCGGGACCTTTCGATCCGTAGTCCGATGCTCTACCACTGAGCTATTGCTGACGTGTGTTTTGTGTGACGCTGCCCAGCTGTTTTATATCAGTGGCATTATTCAAGAACTGAGCTGTGGCTATTCATTGGGCGATTCATGGATAATTTGTGTATTCAGACTTTTTCACTGCATAGCTCAGGGCTCCGCGTAATTTGACCAAACTTGGGGTGAACTTTTGTTATTTCTTCATCAAAAATGACAAGTTGGGAGTGCTTTATGAGACGATTCTAAAGGACTCCCAACTTGCCATTTTTTATGGAGAAACAAGAAATTTACCTCCAAATTATCTCGTAGCTAGTCCTGTATTCAGACATTTTCACTGCATAGCTGCATACACAGAGCTCCAGTTAAGGTGTGTAATTTGGAGGTAAATTTCTTGTTTCTAAGGGCCAAACCAGGCAAATCGTGATTCCTATAAGAAGGAACCCCTATCGTTAATTTACGCCGTCACGTTCGCCCGACACCACCACACACCCACCCGTAAGGATGGATTCACCATCGAGGTATGAATCCTAGCAAGGATTAATTCACTATTGGAAAGTATCGTGATAAGTCAACTAACAGTACAATTAAGTTTTTCATAAATGTATTTAATAAGTGTTTCATGTACAGATATACCTGGTTTTGCATGCACAACAAATTGGTAATCATGGTAATGGCCAAAGTTTACTGTAAATGGCCGATTTTATTCTTGGTTCATTTGATTGAACCGAGTTTGTTTGTCTTTTCAACAAAAAAATTAGATTATTTAAAAAATAAATTCATTCTCACAATAAAAAACACAGACAATAATAATTGACACAGACAATAATAATTGGGCTCTTGGCTGTCAAAATGTTTTCATTTTCGTAATAAATAAATTAATAATTGGGTCACTGGCATACAAAAGGAACTGGGCCGACACCTTTATTAACCTTACTACCATGTGTTGCCTACGAGATATAAGACTATAAATGAGCGTGATATAATGCTGTAGTAATTAAACCACGGACTGAGAAAATGGACTTTACATTTTCAAAGAATCTAAAGTCCATTTCCACAACTGCCACTTAACCCTTTCACCCCTAAATAACTTGAATGGACTGTGATATGTAAATTAGTCTACCATTCCAATCGTGTCAAAATGATTTTCAGACTAGTCCATCTATGAAAAGGGGGTGTATTTGCTATCAAAAATATGAAAATCACTTGCAAAAGTGGATATCCCGATGAGACGTCCCATCACGAGCTGGCTCATCTGGATCTACATTGTTTGCCAATACCACTATGCAGGCCTGTGGTGTTGAAAGGGTTCATTACTATAGCATGTCATCGGTCTACTCAATTTATATTGATTGGAGTTTTACATCCATTCAGCATGGTAGTATACTACATCAGTTCAACAGCAAGTCGTATATACTACGGCAGTTCAACAGCAAATTCGTATACTACGTCAGTTCAACAGCAAGATTGTATACTTGTACGTCAGTTCAACAGCAAGGTCGTATACTACGTCAGTTCAACAGCAAGGTCGTATACTACGTCGTTCACAGCAAGGTCGTTATACACGTCAGTTCAAGGCAAGTCGTATACTAACTCAGTTCAACAGTAGTATACTACGTCAAGTTCAACACAAGGTACGTATACTACGTCAGTTACAACAGCAAGTCGTATACTAACGCAGTTCAACAGCAATGGTCGTATACTACGTCATCAACAGCAAGTAGTATAACTACGTCCAGTTCAACAGCAAGGTAGATACTACGTCAGTTCAACACAATGTCGTACTAACGGCAGTTCAACAGCAATGTCGTATACACGTCAGTTCACAGCAAGGGTCGTATACTACGTCAGTTCAACAGCAATGTCGTATACTACGTCAGTTCAACAGCAATGTCGTATACTACGTCTGTTCAACAGCAAGGTCGTATACTAAGTCCGTTCAAGATCAAGGTTGTATACTACGTCAGTTCAACAGCAAGGTCATATACTACATCAGTTCAACAGCAAGGTCGTATACTACATCAGTTCAACCAAGGTCGTATACTATGTCAGTTCAACAGCAAGGTCGTATACTACGTCAGTTCAACAGCAAGGTCGTATACTACGTCAGTTCAACAGCAAGGTCGTATACTACATCAGTTCAACAGCAAGGTCGTATACTACATCAGTTCAACCAAGGTCGTATACTACGTCAGTTCAACAGCAAGGTCGTATACTACGTCAGTTCAACAGCAAGGTCATATACTACATCAGTTCAACAGCAAGGTCGTATACTACATCAGTTCAACATCAAGGTCGTATACTACGTCAGTTCAACAGCAAGGTCGTATACTACGTCAGTTCAACATCAAGGTCGTATACTACGTCAGTTCAACATACGTCGGTTCAACAGCAAGGTCGTAAACTACATCAGTTCAACAGCAAGGTCGTATACTACGTCAGTTCAACCAAGGTCGTATACTATGTCAGTTCAACAGCAATGTCGTATATTACGTCAGTTCAACAGCAAGGTCGTATACTACGTCAGTTCAACAGCACAGTCGTATACTACGTCAGTTCAATAGCAAGGTCGTATACAGACGGGATGTGTAAACCTTTTTGGTGGGATACTGATTTATATGTATGAACATTTTCAAACAATGTTTTTTGTATTTTCTGCAGAAGTACACCATATGACCACTCATACAAACTGTCTCGACATACCAAGTCAAGATGGTCACAATATATGGCTGTCCATGCATGGACAGGAGATAACTCACTGGATTTAAAAAAAAAAAAAACAGGATTCTATTTGCCACAGAATCCGATCTCAAATATTGTGGTTGCCGATTTCACTTTGAGGGAGAAATTTTCAATTTTTTGATAAATTTATTATACTGAATTTATTACATTATCACTATAATAATTCTGCATACTTTTAATCATCAAATAATTATATGCAATTGTTAGTTCTATATGACATAATGCATTACGTGAAAAATAAATGATTACTCCCTCAAAGTATACTTTGCTAGAAAAATATACTTTGCAATGTTGGTGAAATAGGCTCCTGATTTGTCGGCTTTTGGCCAGTATTTAACAACATTCAGACTTTCAGATAATGTTTTTCTCTGTTTTTGATTGTAACCAATATTTGTAAATTAACGACTTGCATATACTGTACAAGGTGTATGATCACATGGTACTAACAACAACAACAAGTACTGAAACTTCCAGTATCTATCTGATTCAAAGTACGTATTATTTTATAGTGTCCTTATTACATAACAGATTTTGATGAAATATCAAACGCGTCTTGTTAAGCTGCAGTTGGTGGTCTCTTGTATTTTCGCCCAAACTTCTGTCGTTTTTGCAATCAATCGATTTCCGTGTCTACCGACACAGAAAGCGATTCTTCGCAAAAACGACATAAGTCGATGCCGAACTCCCTGGAAAATATTAAGGAAAATATCAAATAATACTTACTTTGGAGTGGGCGACGTTGTTGTTGTTGTTGTAAACACGTGATCATGCACCTTGATATATGCGTGTAATCTTATTGAATATTGTATTAAAACAACATTTTCACTACACGATGTGATAACAACCATGTAACTTCATGTGTTATTAAAAGCAAAAAACGTTTCTATATTTTGGGCGGCCGTAGTTAAATTTCTAGTAGACCCTCTGGGCTACCAATTTCAGAATCTGGTAGCCCAACAGGAAATTCTAGTAGCCCTTGACTTGACATTGGATTTGTCAGACTATGTGCCGTGATAAACATGCATAGAGAAATTTGGTTAAGATACATCAAGTAGAACTTGTTATTGTGTGGAAAACACGCCCTCCTGCACACACAAGGTGAAAACACAGTGGAACCCCTCTAAACCGGACACCCTGGAAAATATGGATGTTTACCTTAGATGTGGTGTATCTCTGATTACAATGACTTCATGATTGCGAAACACTAGAATCTGCCGTGAAATGCTCATATGTCTGATTTACAGTGGAACATCTCCAAACCGGACACCCTGGGGACCTTCCAGGGTGTCCGGTTTGGAGAGGTTCCAATGTACTGGGGACCTCCCAGGGTGTCCGGTTTGGAGAGGTTCCAATGTACGTCACATTGACTTCAAAAAGACAAACACAAAAGACAATTCTTTTCTTTCATACATTAAATGGTGTAGCCTCAGCAATGAGGCGTATGAAATGGAATGTTATATCTACAAATATATGTAACCATGACAACAATCAGAAATATACAACTAATAAGCAGTATACACATAAACGTCAGTTCACATATAACATAATTATTTATATGTATCTGCCATGACAAAAAGTGACTTGGAGTTTGCTGCAACTCCAGATTAACTATTTTTGTTAGGATTCAGGGGGGCAGGGATTCCGCTGGCGATCACCACTTTCGCAATTGGCGATAAAAATAAACAATTGGCGATAAAAAATTACAATTTTTATTTTTTTTGAAGTGGCGATTTTTTTATTTTCCCCAGCGGAATCCCTGGGGGGGGGGGATCCCAAAATCAATCAGAGCGGAATATTTACATCAAGAAAATATATATATTCAGCCCTGAAGTTAGAATAACCTGACCTGATGCCAGATCCATACCACACCAAAGCCACCTGGCCCAGTCCCCTAAAAGTAATAGGATTATTACTCATACAATGCAAGGGGTATAACCAGATTCAACTCTCACATACATGAAAGCCAAAGTCGTACATGAGGGCCAAACCAGGTCTCCGGTCGGGATTCCGGTAAGGATGAATCCCGATAGGGCAGAAAATCTGTTTAATGGCGACGCGCTATAGCGGAGCCATTAAACATGTTTTCCGACCTATCATTTTCTGATAAAAGCCACAAATTTAAAAATTACAATGCGGTTAACCTATTTCTAATGCACTCCTTTACTACTGGCGTAGGAACACATATTGAAATAATTTGCAACCGTTCATCAACAATTACATACATGTAATGTATGACCATCAGCCAATCAGATTGCGTGATATTTATAGAGTTCATTAGAAAATACAATACAGTCTGCAGTTTGGTTATGATCCGACTATAGAGATAAATATGGACATACATATACAGTACGTCCATAATTGTGGACACCAAGGTCAAGGTCACCCGAATTACACTGGTTGGATACCAGGATAGCCATTAACGTGAAGAATCCATTTATGAAATTTTGTAAGGATCCGACATCAGGAGGTATTCAACATGTGGACATACAATTCAGTGCTCCAGATAAGGAATTAGTAATGGAGTATTTTCACTCCATCATATCTGAAGCAATTGTGTATTTCAATATTTTATTTGGGTAAAATAAAATCACACTACTGTTTACACATCAACAGACAGCAATTATTTAATACTTTGCTTCGAAATGAAAAACATGTCTTGGCATTTCATTAGAATTGTCTCCTTGGAGACAATTCTAATGAAATACCAAGAGGTGTTTTCATGGAAAATAAGAAAAATATGCTATATTTGTGGTCTGGTTATTGTTTTCTGTAGCATGATAAAGGTACCACAAATTTGTTATTGCTTTTTGATACTCGCTACTTCTGATTTCAATTGGGTTTTTGGCAATTTTAATTGGGTATTTACGCAAATACGCAGCTTATCTGTAGCTCTGCCGTACATCAACAATTATTGACACAAAGGTTAAAGCCACCAAGGTGAAGGTCAAGGTCACCCGAATTACAGTTGGTGGATAACCATCAATGTGAGAAAGCTATTGATGAAGGTTGGTAATGATCCAACTAACGAGATATTCGAAATTTGGTCATGTCCAAAATGTACGCCCCCACAAAGATTAAGGTCACCAAGGTGAACGTCAAGGTCACCCGAATGACACTGGATGTATGTAATCAATGTGAGGAAGCTATTAATGAAATTTGATAATGATCTGACGGATCAAGAAATATGGGAAATTTGGCTACGTCCAAAATTTTTGACGATGGCGCCGACGACGATGCCGGAATTGTCTCTATTTCTCGTTTTCCACTACTGTGGGTG
Source organism: Conchocele bisecta (assembly GCA_029237695.1). Classification (NCBI taxonomy): domain Eukaryota; kingdom Metazoa; phylum Mollusca; class Bivalvia; order Lucinida; family Thyasiridae; genus Conchocele; species Conchocele bisecta. The sequence goes on along the minus strand of CM055275.1, from coordinate 11,547,406 downwards.
AGACAAAAATCTACTAAACTATGATAATTCCAGCACAAAAATATTTACACAATTCCCTAACATTTGATTGGCCCGTACCAAGTATCTGTGCAAAATTTATATCCCAGTAAACTCCCACGCCGAACTACTTTCCGTAACAGTGAGGCGCAGTTAAAATAATTCTTAAGAAAACGAAAAATAAACACATTTTCTTGATGAATTTCTTTCAAATGCTGGAATTATAAGGAATGAATGGCCTTTTTGTGGAATTTATCGGGGATATAAACTTGGAAAAGTTGCGGGAATACTGGACGAGGCCTTCTGGCCTTCGTCCAGTATTCCCGCGACTTTTCCAAGTTTACCGGTATACCCCGATAAATTCCACAAAAATGCCATTCATTCCTATGATGTCAAACGAAACGACACATCTGATACCACGTGAACACAAACCCCATGTATGTAGTCTCGCAGAGACCAGTGAATATGACTATTAATGGACTATTAATGGACTACTGATGTGATTTTTAAAATCAAATGAAATCAAGTAAAACTCAATATATGTGGCTGTGACTGGAGAAATGGGGTTTTACGACCAGTGTAGATCCAGATCAGCATGTGTATCCGTTATTAGGCTACATGAATGTGCTATTTGATCAGGAGCTACACTGGTCACAAATCCTATAAGCCCCATGTCTCCAGTCACAGCCGCACTCTAAACAACTAGGTAGCAATCCGTCCCCTTCACAAATCAATGTTCGTCTCGTACATTTGATTGTATATTAACCCTTAGTCCGCTACACACAACAATTGTCGCCTGCTGTTGCTTTTATACATGGTGTGACAGCACTTCAGAATCATTTCCAATGGAAATGATTCCGAAGTGCTGTCAAAGCATGTTGTAAATTATTCTAAAGTGCTGTCAAAGCATGTTGTGATATATTCTAAAATGCTGTCAAAGCATGTTTTTGATGATAAAAATGGAAAATAGAAAACAGCAGACGACAAAAAAATTAAGATAGCGGTGTAAGGGTTAAAAATCTCATTTGCTCAAGAAAGCATAACGTAGATATTTAAATATATACATATATACATGTATGAGACGAACCATGTGATTTTGTACCTTTAGAAGATGTGCAGTATCTTATGAAAAATATTTACAAATATTTCAATTAATGTCGAAAGTTGATGAAATGTTCATAGCAATTTTATCCCCTATCAAAGTCATTTACAAAAATATATTAAACAGTTTCTGTAAATAGTTTTCATGAAAAATAGCAAATCCCATTAGGTACAAAATCACATGGCTTGCCTCATATGTACATGAATTTTGTTTGTTTGTTTGTTTATTAGTGTTTAACGGCCTATCAACAGCTAAGGTCATGTAAGGCCGGGCAAACGACTTCGATCCCATTTTAACCTGCTGCATTGGGGGAAAATCCCAAAATCAGAACGGAATATTTACATCGAGAACAAATAAATTCAGCTTGAAATTAGAATAATCTGACCTGGTGCCAGGTCCATACCACACCAAGTCACTTGGCCCCTTCCCCTAAAATAGGATTACGAATATCGGATTACTCACATAAGGGGTATAACCAGATTCAACTATCACATACAAAATGCCAAAGAGGTATGTGAGGGCCAAACCAGGTCTCCAGTCGGGATTCCGGTAAGGATGAACCCCGATCGTTAAATTACCCATCGCGTGCTCCCACCTGCCACCCACACGTGAATTTTGTACAAAGTGTTGATATACTAGACCCCAATAAGGATTGGAAGTTGAATTTTCATGGGTTTCGCTGTCATTTTCTCTGATTATCATGTCTGTTCATGATTAAAAAACACACTCCGAGAGCGACTATGCCTGAATTACGGCGCAACCTCTAGACTGGACAACCAGGGCAATTGCCATGGTGTCTGGTTGAGATGTTTCACCGTGTGAATCTACCAGTCGCCTTTGCAAGGTGAATTTCTTTCATTCATGAGTGTATACATGTACATGTATCTGAAATATCTCTCTTAACCCTTTCAATTAGGAAAACTATTTACAGAAATAGGAGTGGAATTTGATATGTTAATTTCGCAACCAATTCAATCTTCATAAAATGATTTCCAGACTGGTCCATTCATGAAAATGGGGTGGTTTTGTTGTCAAAAATACGAAAATTACTTGCAAAAAGTGCAGATCCTGATGAGACGGCTCGTCACGAGCCGGCTCATCTGGATCTACACGTTTTGCCAATACCATGATACAGGCCTGTGTTGTTGATAGGGTTCCTCAAGGATCATGCTCACGTATCTACCTGATAAATAGTATACCATGTCAGTGCATATTTGTATAAAGTTTACCAAACTCGGCTCTGAATGGTAAGAGCCTCGGAATTCATACCTGTTCCCTCGGCTTGTATAATAATAGTCTTGTTTGTTTATTGGTGTTTAACCCTTTCAACACCAAGTAACTTAATAGGATGTTCCATGCCAATGTTTCAGTTTCACGCTATTTCATTAATTTTGTTCATTCAAATTATCCCATTCTTCTAAAAGGGTAATCTGTACGACGTTTAAAATTATTAACAAACAGTGGAGATCCTGATGAGACGGCTCGTTACGAGCCGGCTCATCTGGATCTGCACTGTTTGCAAACATTGTCTCTATAGAGGTCTGTGGTGTTGAAAGGGTTAACGGCCTATCAACAGCTAAGATCATGTAAGGCAGTGCCAAATAACTGGTGAACTCCGACTACCGATACCAGTTAATGCTGTTAATCCTAAAGGACGACATACGTTGTATGTCAGGAGGAAAACCATACCGCAGAGCTCCAGATAAGGAATTAGTAAATGAGTAATTTGTCACTCCATCATTTCTGAAGCAATTGGGTATTTCAAAATTTTAATTGGGTAAAATAAAACCGCTACCGTTTACACATCAACAGATAGCAATTATTGAATAATTTGCTTCGAAATGAAAACATGTCTTGGCATTTCATTAGAATTGTCTCCTTGGAGACAATTCTAATGAAATACCAAGATGTGTTTTCATGGAAAATAAGAAAAAATATGCTATATTTGTGGTCTGCTTATTGTTTTCTGCAGCATTATAAAAGGTACCACAAAATTGTTATTGCTTTTCGATACTCGCTACTGATTTCTATTGGGTTTTAAACTTTAAACTGACCAAGAGAAAAAACACCATAAACTAGAGATGGACCGACAAATAAAATCTTTTTAACGCAAATCTTACGGACGGACGTACGCAATGACAACAAGAGTGCCAAAGGTCACAATATACGCCCATCGAGGCAAGGCCAGTCAACAAGGGGAGATAACTCATCTTGACGTGATGAACATGTCAAAATCAATAGGCTTCTTCGGCTTTCCGTGATAAACATGTATACCAAATTTGGTTACAATCTGTCCAGTAGAACTCTAGTTATTGCGTGGACAAGCTGTGCCCGCCCGCCCACCTGTACAAGATGAATACTTAATATGTCCCGTTTTTTCAAACAGGCGTATAAAAACTATATACATGTACAACTCGACATACTTCGTATGTACGGGGTATAATAACGAAAACGACTCATCATTTCCTCTTATTTTTCATCTCTTGTGACACATTTACGTTAGCAGTTGATATCCGACCTTTAAGTCTCAAGTGAATCACGTGCAACAGTATCCTCCACGAAAACGACTCATCATTTCCTCTTATTTTTCATCTCTTGTGACACATTTACGTTAGCAGTTGATATCCGACCTTTAAGTCTCAAGTGAATCACGTGCAACAGTATCCTCCAAAACACAATATTTATGTAAACCCAAATTTTCTAGCTGTCATGCAGGGCGACTTAAGTAAGACGCCCTGCATGACAGTCAGAATATTTGGATTATATGTACATGTATTCATGTACATTAATAACTTTTCCACCCGATCTGTCGCGTTCTCATCATTTCTTCCATGGGTATTTTATCCATTTAATAGCAGGGGCCAGCCGGTTACCAATCTAAAGTTATTTTGTCAAATCACATTATCAAAACAACTGATCTTCAGCATTACTTTGACTTGTTAATTATTCATTTCATTCATCCAATCAGAATCTTCCAATTTACTTATTGCACAGAATACAACTACACCGTGGTTTTGTATAAATATATCATATGAACAGTCATATTTATAAATAAAATGATGGCTTAATTATAAAATTTAATAAAACTATTATGCCCCATCAGGCTCTTTTCTTATTTTTTTTTGCATTTTCTTTATCCTTTCTTTGTTGTTTTAACTTCTTCTTGTCTTCTTTCAATCGCTCCTTTTCTCGTAGGCTCTTGATGAGCTTGTAGGTGAAGAAGACTGAAAATAGACAAATATACATATACAGGGCTCCAGATAAGGAATTAGTAATTGAGTATTGTCACTCCATCATTTCTGAAGCCATTGGGTATTTCAATACTTTAATTGGGTAAAATAAAATCACACTAGTGTGTACACATCAACAGACAGCAATTATTTTTTAATAGTTTGCTTCGAAGATGTGTTTTCATGGAAACTAAGACAAATATGCTGTATTTGTGTTCTGTTTATTGTTTTCTGTAGCATGATAAAGGTACCACAACTTTGTTATTGCTTTTTGATATTCGCTACTTCTGATTTCAATTGGGTTTTTGGCAATTTTAATTGGGTAATTACGCAAATACGCAGCTTATCTGGAGTGCTGCATATATGAGACATGCATGTATTTTGTTTTGTTTTGTTTGTTGGGGTTTAACGGCCTATCAACAGCTAAGGTCATTTAAGGCCGGGTCAATGGGTTTAGTACTAAATCCCATATATTACCTGTACAAGTACATGTACAAATGGGGGGAAAATCCCAAAATCAGAACCAAATATTTACAATAAAAAAACTATAAATTCAGCCCTGAAATCAGAATAATCCTGATCTGATGCCAGGTCCTCGCCACACCAGAATCACTTTGCCCCCTCCCAGGCACTGATACAGAAATAATTGCAGGGGGGGGGGTCTGTAATTAAAATTTGGTGTACCCGACCTCCGCGCGCGCGAAATCGTAAAGTCTGGAGGTGCTTCCCCAGGAAATTTGTAAATGCCAGAATGCCAGATCGCCGCAGATGCGATTTCCTGACACCTAGGCCACGAAAAAAGTCATCCAACTATTCGAGTATTGTAGATTTTCTTCTTTTCTTTTTTTTGGCCGGGAGCAGGGGGGGGGGGGGGGGGGGGTGGGGGGGGGGTCGGGTGGCCGGGACCCCCCCCCCTACCCTGTATCTGCGCCTGCCTCCCTGGTTGATAAAAGCGTACCTGAGGGCAAAACCAGGCAAATCGTGATTCCTATAAGGAGGAAACCATACCGTTAATTTACACCGTTTCGTTCGCCGACCAATCACCCACTGTAAATTTGTACAAGGGATTAATTCCCCAATGCTAGGGGCTGTTTTTTTTCTAGGGGCCATTTTTTTTCTCTCCCAAACTCTGAAATAATTCCGAATTGAAAAGAAAATCAGGTATCAAAATTTATCAACATTTTCTTTTCTATTTGCTTCCTTTCTCAATTAAATTATATGTTGTTACCACTCATTTGAACCGTCTCGTCGAGACGTTTCAATTGAGTGGTAACAACATATACTTTTGATGTGAAATACTTGACAATTCATCCTTAACAGAAAAGATTTAGCTGGAAAATTCCCAATTTAGAGCGACTTTCCCCAAAATTGTTGAAAAGGGCTCCTTCCCCAAATGGGTGACTTAATCCCTGTGAACTTAAGAACATGTGCGATTTGCCGTGAAATAGATTTACAGGAACTGGTATTTTCTGTAAATGATGTCGTCGAAAGATGACAACATTTTCCTATCAAATGCGGAATTAATTTCCTCATTTGCCACGACAATTTTGTCAACTTTCGACGTCATTTTATACGGAAAATAAAGTAAATTTTGTAAATATACCAATGGTCAGGTTGTAATTTTTTATATTTTTATTTTTTTATTTCTCAATGAAAATATATGTTGTCACCACTCATTTGAACCTTCTCGCTGAGACGGTTCAAATGGTGGTCACGACATATATTTCTGAGCACATAGAAGGAAAATATTTAGGTTGTAAATATACCAATGGTCTGGTTGTACAGGTAAGTGTGACTGTTATCAAGGTAATTATCATGTGATTTCTGAACCCGATTTTCCGACGTGACATAATCTGTGACATCATTTTTACAGTAGATTTTCTTTAAAATCTTCCTAACAAACCGACGGATTTTAATAATATGTAGCGCACCAAATACAATGGCATATGTGTTTTATGGGCGCTCTGAAAGTTATTTACAATAACTTAACACTTTCACAAAGAATCGAGTCCCATTTATTTCTTACATTCACGTGCTCTAGTTTTTATTTACAATTACGGCAACCGATTCTTCGTCAAAACGACAGAATTATGAGATTAAAGCCGCCGATACAATAAAGGGCAACTTGTACCGCATTTGCTGTGGTATATTTCTTAAAAATATTTCATTCCATTAGAAAGATATTAAAGGTAATCTACTGTAAATGCATCTAAAAAACATGACGTCACGCCGTTCGGAAACACGAGATTCTACACCTTGGTTATGAAAACATAGACATTAAGCAAGTGCGCAACTACAGTACCTGTAATAATAGGCTCAGATTTTTTAGTTATAGCAAAACTCCAGATAAGCTGCATATTTCCATAAATACCCAATTAAAATTGCCAAAAACCCAATTGAAATCAGAAGTAGCTAGTATCAAAAAGCAACAAAAATGTGTGGTACCTTTATCATGGTGCAGAAAACAATAAACAGACCACAAATATAGCATATTTTTCTTATTTTCCGGCCATGAAAACAAATCTTAGTATTTCATTAGAATTGTCTCCAAGGTCTCATTTCGAAGCAAACTATTCAATAATTGCTGTCTGTTGATGTGTAAACAGTAGTGTGATTTTATTTTACCCAATTAAAATTTTGAAATACCCGATTGCTTCAGAAATGATGACAATACTCAATTACAAATTCCTTATCTGGAGCCCTGTTATAGCAATAAAGTAATTGTATAACATTCTTGTGATCATCACCTGAGTTGCAACATTGAGGGAGAAATTTTCAATTTTATGATAAATTTATTAATTTTTATTATACTGAATTTATTACATTATGACAGCCAATCTGGCTGTGATAATGTAATAAATTCAGTATAATAATTCTGCATACTTTTAATCATCAAATATATGCAGTAGTTAGTTCTGTATGAAATAATGCATTTTGGGAAAAGTAAATGATTACTCCCTCAAAGTATACTTTGCTAGAAAAGTATACTTTGCAATTTTGATGAAATCGGCTACAGGTGTGGAATCGCTCAAAGACGAACAATTATTTGCAATCATACTTTATTTGGCATGCAATCGATCGCATTGTTCGAAATCAGCCTACACATCTCGGGTCCTGGGTCGGCACCCGTGGCCCAGACTACCAAACGGCGCACCAAGGCGACCCCGTGTGGGTCCAACCTTCTAATTGAGTGTATATCACCACAGGTTGAAGTAACGGACCGAGGTCTGTAAATACATTAAATATTCTTAAAAGCATCCATAAATGAAAAAAAATAAGCTAAAAAGATTTTGTTACTCCTAACAAACCGACGGATTTTAATAATATGTAGCGCACCAAATACAATGGCATATGTGTTTTATGGGCGCTACACCCTTTTTTTTAGCTTATTCTTTTTCAGTTATGCATGCTTTTAGGCATATTTAATGTATTTATAGACCTCGGTCCGTTACTTCAACCTGTGTATATCACTAGCGAAATGGTGCTGGATGATGTTAGTTTTGTTTGTTTAACGCTTAGACCGCTACCCACAACAATTGTCGTCTGTTGTTGCTTTTATATCTTGCCTTATTTCTCAATAAAAACATGGTTTGACAGCACTCCAATGGAAATGATTCTGAAGTGCTGTCAAAGAATGTTGTAAATTATTCTAAAGTGCTGTCAAAGCATGTTTTTGATTATAAAAATGGAAAGTAAACAGCAGACAACAAAATAAATAAGATAGCGGTCTAAGGGTTAATGGTGTTTAACAACAGCCAAGTTAATTTAAAGCGGGGCAACGGGTCGATCCCGCATGTAACATGCTGCATTGGGAGGTAAATCACATAATCACAAAGGAATATTTACTTTGAAATAAATACATATTCAGAAAAGCTCCAGATAAGGGACGTAGTGGCGTATTTTAAACAAATATTTTAGCTGAATACGCATTGATTATCAAAAGTGGGAGTACAAAATGCGCACAGCAATGTGAAAATACGCATTGATTTTCAAATTGAGCTTTTTGCAGCTCAAGTAAGTGAATGTTTAAATTTGTTTTATCATTTGAAAAAAATCAATAACCCATTTGTAAAAGTAAAATACGCAATGATTTTGAAATCAGGGGCTATAGTACGCTTTAGACAAAAAGCTTATCTGGAGATCTGTAATCAGAAAGGAATATTTACTTCGAAATAAATACATATTCAACCCTGAAATTAGAATAACCCGACCTGGTGCCAGGTCCATACCACACCAACGTCACTTGGTCCAGACATCAGCCAAATATGAAAGCATTGCATGAAGGGAAATATAAATTATAACAAAATGTTATGTTTAATGTTACGATTGGACAGACAAATTGGACCAGACGGAAAGACAACACTTATTTATCCCTCGATATATTTTGTACGCCTGGTTTTGTTTGTTTGTTTATTGGGGTTTAACGGCCTATCAACAGCTACGGTCATTTAAGGCCGCCTCAATGGGTTTAGTACTAAATCCCATATATTACCTGTACAAGTACATGTACAAGTTCAAGTACGGTACACACACAAATTGGGGGAAAATCCCAAAATCAGAACTGAATATTTACAATAAAAAAAAAAAACATTCAGCCCTGAAATCAGCATAATCCTGATCTGATGCCAGGTCCTCGCCACATCAGAATCACTTGGCTCCTCCCAAAAGCAGTAGGATCAGTACTAATCTTACTACTTTTATAATGGGCAATAACCCAATTCAACTCCCAGGTAACAAAAGAGCCAAAGATAAAAAGATAAAAAGATAAAAAGTACCCGAGGGCCAAATGTACGTCTGATGGTATAAATACATGTATGGTATGTAGGGATTACGCTGGGGAACATAAAAAAATCGCCACTTCAAAAATAAAACATTTTTTTTTTTTTGGAAAATTGTAATTTTTTATTGCCAATTGTTTATTTTATCGCCAATTGCGAAAGTGGAGATCGCCAGCGGAATCCCTGGGTATGAAATTTACAAACATCAATGGGTTTACCTATCACCGTTCCCGGTATAATCACTAACAGGGAATACATGAACATTTCCGAGTAGGAATTCCCTCCCACTCCCGGAATCGTTGACTTCACATAGTCGGAGAGTTTATCTGGCATTTTCTACACGTTGTCTGCAACTACAATTGCAGTATACTCTTAATCCTTTCACCCCTAAGTAACTGGAATGGATATTGATATGTAAATTTTGCAACCAATTCAATCGTCACAAAATTATTTTCAGACTAGTCCATTTACGTAAAGAGGATTTTTTTGTTCTCAAAAAATGGAAATTTACTTGCAAAAAGTGCAGATCCTGATGAGACGGCTCGTTCCAAGTTTATACCCCGATAAATTCCACAACAATGCCATTCATTCCTATAATGAACTAGTCCAAAAACACTAATCAGTACATGTAACATATGGCAGTTATTTAGGGGTGAAAGGGTTTGCAATTCCACAGGCGAGGAATCCAACATTTAAAAACACTGCACATCCAGATGAACAAGCCATCTCATCAGGATCTACAGTGTTTGTCATTATTTTTTAAACTTTATAAACAATACCCCGTTTTTGATTAATGGAATAGTCTAAAATCAACATGGAGCGGACCATGTTATATATTTAGGTACGAAAGGGTTCAAATTTATAGTTCCACAAGACGGCTAATTTAGTGTAAAGATATTCCACGATTAGCGTAAATATATTCCTCCCTTACAGAACACACTAAATGAGTGATAATGTTAAACTGTCTGACTTGAGGCAGTTTTATCTACTAATGGGTCACAGAGCAAAAGTCGTCAAGTGTCAAGTTTCATACCCAGCATAGACATACATGTACATGTACGTCAAATTAGACAATTTTTGTTTTTAAACATCTCATTATTTTGTGTATTTCTTCATAAAGGTATATGCACATGTTGCTGTTACCACTCGTTTGAACCATCATGTTGAGACGGTTCAAACAAGTGGAACAACTTACACTTTCGAGATGAAACAATTTTAAGAAAATAGAGCCTTTTTTCTCAACAGTTTTATATTTCTAAATTGTTTCCTGTCTCTAATGTGTTAACAAAGATTTAAAACTAGACAGTATGTTTGTAAAACATGGATATGACCCTATACTGGACTCTAACTGGAGAAACTCTTAGAAACTTTTTGACGTAAATGTACACGGACAGACGGAACCTCAAGAGCAACGCAATATGTCCCCCTCAGGGATTCCGATGGGTAAAAAAAAAATTGCCACTTCAAAACAAACATAAAAAAAAAATCTTCTTTTTTTTTCCCCAAAAATTGTAATTTTTTATCGCCAATTGTTTATTTTTATCGCCAATTGCGAAAGTGGCGATCGCCAGCGGAATCCCTGCCACCTTGATATCGTATAAAAACTGAGTACAGGTAGATATACGAGTTAAACATGTGTGACCGACTGGTGAAATAGGGACTTTGCATTGAGCACAGATCTGTGTACCGTCACAGCTTGACCTGGGTCTGCACACAGGCATTCAGCGTGTTTCGGCCATTGGAAATGATTCTGAAGTGCTGTCAAACCATGTTTTTATTGAGAAATAAGGCAAAATATAAAAGTAACAGCAGACGGCAATTGTTGTGTGTAGCGGGCTAAGGGTTAATTGGTAATTACATGTAGGCCTTTATTGTTGCAGCTGTACAGATAAATTCAATCACAGGTTGGTGAAAAGTGACAAAGTGACTCGGTTTAACGTCCCAGCAACAGCTATGGTCATATACAGACGGGACCACAATTTAAAGTCTCATTCGACGGATCAGTGGGATGGAATTACTATACAAGTACTTATCACACCTATGGTGATGACTGAACCCGCAACCTGCGGTATTTGGAGTCCAATGCCATATCCCCTAGGCCACGGCCCATCACAAAATCACAGGACAGACTTATCTTATAAACATACATGCATACAAAGCAGTGGCGGATTAAGGGCCCCCTACCCCTGCCCTTTCAGGATTCCCGAATTATTATGTTTGCAATTGAGAAGCTGTCTGATTCTGTAAAAAAAATAGCAAGCACTGTCAAATAATGGTGATATCAGATCAAGGTTTAGTTGCGAACATTCAACAGTAACTCTTGCAATCTACTCCCGTACTGTCCTTACGGACAGTACGGGAGTAGATTGCAAGAGTTACGGACAGTACGGGAGTAGATTGCAAGAGTTACGGACAGTACGGGAGTAGATTGCAAGAGTTACGGACAGTACAGGAGTAGATTGCAAGAGTTACCGTTCGCAACTAATCAAGGTCTAGATGTTATAGAAAACCTGTTCACAATGTGCCTTATCACATGAGCATTACATTGTACGTACGGAAAATTATTTATTCAAATAATTTTGACTGCTCCCCCCCCCCACGGCGGAATCCTGGATCCACCACTGCAAAATTATACCATCTGTCAACTTTCCCAAAGATAAACATGTTGACGTACATGTATGGGATTTGCCGTCTTATGGAATCTTCATATTTCGTATTGATTCCGAAAAAAATAGGTAAATCATATAAATGACGTCGTAAGTTGACGAAAATTGAATTCCACATGTCCTCTGATGTTTTCATCAACGTTCAATGTTAATGACAAAAGATATTACAAATTTTCTACATCAGTTTCAGAATATTCTCCTGTATGTGAGAAGGCTGAAAATATCATACACTGGTCAAAATGTCATGCCTCTGGCAAATTTCGAAATGGCATATGGACAAAAGAATTAAGGTACATGTACATATTCACTTCCATTCATTCTGATAATCTTATTGTTACAAGTCTTGAAAACATAGATTACTTGAAAATCGGCGGTAGAACAGTTTCAAAATTTTGAAAATGCTCACAATAGGCTAGCTATCTGAAAATCTAGAATACTTCGTCGGGCGATAATAACCAGTAAACAATAATGATTTGCATGTTAAATAAAGTACTGTAAAGTTGGGGTTTCATCCACATGTATTAGGCAGAAACTGTTATAGTGATTAACTCTTGGCATGCTGGGAAACTTGTGGGCTATAAATAGTTAAAAACTAGCGGACAAGAATTCATCATATTTTCTTGTATTTCTCCCCGTAAATATCATGAATATGTCTTGTAATTTCATTAGAATTGAGTCCTGAGGACTCAATTCTAATGAAATTTCAAGACATATTTACAGAGAGAAATAAAACATATACTCCTAATTCGTTTGGCGGATATTTTCGCCGCTAGCATGCAAAGAGTTAAGAAAGTGTATAATGAGGGATCGTAGCTAGTCATTTCCCTTAATAAGTGTGAAAATAGGACTCTGGCAAATAATGCAGTTCCACATCAGACAGCGCAGATATGTAGGATGATTTTGATCAACACTAGTCAAAAACACTATAATGTCTTCTTTACACAACAAATCATGCGATATTCGGTTTTAAAATATACAAGTTGGACCAGATGTCTATAAATAAATTAAAAGGGAATTAACTAGCTTGCTATGATCCCCCACTGTGTACCACAGAGCTCCAGATAAGGTGTGTATTTGCGTAAATACCCAATTAAAATTGCCAAAAACACAATTGAAATCAGAAGTAGTGAGTATCAAAAAGCAATGAAAAATGTGTGGTATCTTTATCATGCTACAGAAAACAATAAACAGACCAAATATAGCATATTTTCTTATTTTTCCATGAAAACACATCTTGGTATTTCATTAGAATTGTCTCCAAGGATACCGGTACATTACAAGTATAATGAAATACCAAGATGTGTTTTCATTTAGAAGCAAACTATTCAATAAGTGCGGTCTGCTGATGTGTAAACAGTAGTGTGATTCTATTTTACACAATTCAAATTTTGAAATACCCAATTGCTTCAGAAATGATGGATGACAACACTCAATATCTGGAGCACTGTACCAGTACCTATTCCACCAGTTTTAAACATTACGAGTGCCCGCTACATGTATGCAGATATAATCAGTTGTTAACCTTTAAATACCTGATAGAGACGCGCGGTTGTATCAGTTTATTTTTATAGGCAGGACATTTTTTAATTATGTCTTTCAATTAACTTGCGTCACCTCAATAAATGTTTTTATCAACATATTGTATGATATGATCATTGCACATCAAAATATAAATAGAGAGAATAAATAGTTGTTTCTGTTAACCTTTCATCGCCCCTGATATCAAGAGTGGCAATTACGTTTGATATAAAAAAAGTATATTAATGCAAATTAATATGGCCTGTAATAAATGGTAAATGCAGGATACTCATTCACCGGTATTAATGTGGCAGTGACAGTTGAGATCAATGGATATTGTATAACTAAAGTCGCAACATGATCTTGGTCATAAACATGCGTGTTTCGGCTAATTATAGCATTTGGATGTCAGCATTCAATGTCATAAACATCGAGTCTTTCAACACCACAGGCCTGTATCGTGGTATTGGCAAAAAGTGTAGATGCAGATGAGCCGGCTCATGAAAAGCCGTCTCATCAGGATCTGCAATTTTTGCAAGTAATTTTTGCAAGTAATTTTCGAAAACACACCCTTTTTCAGAAATGTGACAAATGGATTGGATGGAAAATTAACATATCAAAATCCATTTCAGTTTGGGGTCAAAGTGTTAAGTCAAGGGAATTCCATGCTACATGTAAATTTAATTTGGATCTATTTCAATCTATCTGAAAACAAGTTTGTTTGTTTATTGGTGTTTAACAGCCAGCTAAGGTCATGTAAGGTCGTGCAAACGGCCACCTCTGAATAGCAATTACCTGTCAATAGCAGCCACACTTTTGTTTTCCTGATTATTCAATTACATGTACTACATAAATGAACCTGTGAACAAAGACCACCTGCGAACAAAGGCCAGATTTTCCTCTTCCCAACGCTGGCATTTATTAAAAGGTTTCACTGTATATCCAATTATATGTAAAAGTCAGGGTTTGACCGACCTATAACACTGTATTTCAAATACGGACTAATTATTTCGGACACCATCATAGATCACCATAGCGAGACCGTTATTATATTGCGACATACATCTTGATTATGAGCACAAACATCAACGTCTCCAGAATGATGTCTGTGTTTACTCGGATTGATTGTCAAAATCCTTTCGTGACCAGCCAGCAACATTCCAGCACCCAAGGTGCACACTGTCCCAATTGGCGTTACCGTTGTTCCGCCTCATGGTTACGTACCGTGACATACATGTACATACAATCAAATTCAATTGAGATTCCCAGTAATTAGCCGGTAACCCATTTACACCAGGGTGGACTGAAGCAGTGTGGATAAAGTGTCTTGCTCAACTACAAGGGTGTCAGAGGTTCCGTCAACTGGAGGTTTCGTCAACTGCCATTTTTCGTCAACTCGGCATCCGGTTCGTCAATTAGGCAATTAAGATTAAAACTCGATAAGTATCTTTAGGTGTATATTTTGTGTATTTGTATAATCACCCTTTTTTTACTTGAGGAAGTGCGAAAGTCAATTAGCCGAGGTGTGATAAAATACCATTTAACTGTAATCGCCTAATTGACGAACCGGTAACCAGTTGACGGAACCACTCGACTTTTCACTCTAGTTTGCCTAATTGACGAAACCTCCAGTTGACGGAACCTCCGGAATCCGTTGTGTAGTTGACACAACACACACCTCAGCTCGAACCCACGACCGTAAGATCAGCAGTCCGACCACGTGCTCCACAAAATTTCACTTATTGAATTCAATCTTCTAAGCCTTCAGCCTCAGGCCGAAGTAGACACACTTGTAATGAGGGGTAGCAATAAATTGAAATTTACAAAACAATATCTGCAGATAACTTACACACGAGGAAACCAATAATGATGCCAGGGATAATGAATACGGTGTTGTCTATGCTTTCCTTGATCGGTCCAGACCCGATATCCACCATTTTGGCTGGTCCAGATGGTTGAATTTACCAACAAATGTAAAATCTGAAAATCTTGTTGCCGGAACTGACAATACTATTGCATTGTGGGTAAATCTACATCGATAAACGCTTGACAAAGGGTAACCATAAAAGCCGGTACATATCTGACAAATCCCGGTACTAGCCGGTTCCGGGTCAATTCGTACCCATACCATTTCGTATCAGGTTTGGTAATTCCCCATATATATATTTTAATTGTATACACTGATATACAGTGCCGGATGTACATAAGCTGCAAATTGTCTATATTTTAATGAATGGTAAAACATAAATGAATGTTGATGTTAATTAGATATAACTTTCCCGATAACTGACAACAAGTATGTAATTAGGTGTATTAAAGACGAATGCTTCATGTGTTAATGTTGTCGTCATCATGACAATCGTAATACACTTTTGGCAATTCTCATCAATGGCAAACAATGTAGTAACTGATAAGTCGGTGTTTTAAACAGGGTCATTAGAATATGCTTTAGTATCTGGGTACAATTTCCGCAAGGTGGGTGACTGATAATCTTCGTTCAGAGAAAAAGGAGTGATATTTTCAAATAAGGAAATCGCACAAACTACATCGTAATGAAGAATACACCGTCATTTCTTTCATCGAGGTCAATGAAGAAGCATAAATATTCAGTTATCAAACGGAATTAACAAGCCAGTCTAAGGAATGCGACGATTTGAAGCCTCAGTGCACTGACAAAGTAAAATTCCGACAGAAACAGGAACAATATGAACTTAATTCCGACACAATTTTCGTACGATTCAGATTGTGTAATTATGGTGTTAAAAACGTAAATCTATCAACAAAGAATATCACAAAACATTTGAATCCAAGCTGTCAAACATAACCTCTCCAGAAAGGGCATACAATAACTGGACGTGGGTCCCATAATTATACAAAATGAGATGTTGTGCCACCACGCGTGACTCGTGACGTCATTCCTGCGCGTGCGGTATTAGGACGTTAACGTTCTACCATATTCTGCTCAGCGGGGGTTGGACGGTCGTGGATTTGGCACAGCATGGTAGTAGAGCCTTACAGGAATGCATGTGTGAAATATTAAGCATTTTAGATGAAGGAAATAGAAGTTATAACAATATTTCTCTGATGTTAAGTTTACGGACGCACGGACGCACGGACGGACGGACGGACGGACGGACGGACAACCTGACTCCAGGTTACCCCCATACCCCCGCAACGAGTATAAATATCAAATAATACTTATGCTTTGGAGTTGGGGCGCTTTCACGTGTACGCAATCAGTGTGGCACCACTTCGACTGGGATACGGTTCCACTCTTCTGCAAGCGCACGTCTCAGTTCAGGGACGCAATTGGGTGGTGGGTTGCGCGCCCTTACCCTCCTATCCAAGTCGACCCAAAGATGCTCAATAGGAGATAGGTCGGGCTGTACGCGGGCCAAGGGAGAACCTGAACGTCATAAGTGTCAAGGAAATCGCGGACACACACCGGCAACATAGCAACGTGCATTGTCTTGCTGGGAAATGACGTTATGGCGGCGCACAAATGGAACAACGGTAGGCTGAATAATAGTATCGCGGTAGCACTTTGCTGTCAGTCCCGTCGATAATAATCAGTGGCGTTTTGTGTCCATGCTAGATACCACCCCAAACCAGGACTCCTCGGGCGTCCACTTCGTCATAGCTGGAGACTTGCTATTGGTGCAGCCTGATTTATAACGAGCTATATTGCATGTTAGAAGCATGACAGGCGTTTCATTGATGGAATAATGAACAGTGCAGATCCTGATCACAGACTGTGCAGATCCAGTTGACGCAGGGCCATCTCTCATGCCAAGAATTACAACCAGTAACTAAATGTCAGTGTTAATTGTGTAGATAAATTACTTTCTTATTAAGAACTGCTAACAATATATATGTCGATCTGTATACCTGTGTGGGGGTGTAGGTTTACTTGTTTCATACGAACCCAATTTACAGAAATATGGCATTTGAATATAAAATAAAACACAGTAAAGGTATATATTTTTTAATGTTATTATTATTAGTATTAATGCCTTTTCTAAGCATTGTGCAACACAAAAGCAAATGTGAGCATTTTCGAGCAAACACACTAAAAGGTAACCCAGCTAAATTGTACCAAAATGACCTCCTGTCAACTCTCACATATCATGTCAACTGTCACATATCAGAATACCAAAGATGTACCCGAGGGTCAAATCAGGATTTCTGGTAAGGATGAACCCCATCCATTTGGCAAATGAAAGATGCATGTAATCAACACCGCCACCACTGGCATAAATTTATACACTATGATACAGAACAGGGCTGTGTTAATGAGGTCGAATCCCATCTTCCGAAAATCCCAAAATCAGAGACTGAAGAGTTACACAAACTAAGTACTGTCTGTTCCACGTTTTGCTGCCGACGAACTTTTGGCTATTAAACACATTAAATCTAAAAAATAATTTAAAAGTAAGTACTTTTTTATCAATAACTTAAAAGTCACCCTCCCCAAAAAAAATTATTGGATGAAATTCCATCAAATATTGATTTTATTGCGAACAAACGATTTTCCTATGGGAATTTAATATGGGAGCTAAAAATAGATTTTTTTCAAATATTATTTTTTATTTGTGGACCGATTTTCAAAATCTAACTTGTTTTCTTAGTTACATCATTTTCAAGCTATCTCGCCAGGTTTCAAGAGTCAATTTCCAAATGTTTCGTTTCAAAAAACTAAAAGTTTTGGAAATTGACTCCCCATGTTTAAATTCCCATAGGAAAATCGTTTTTTGGCAATAAAATCAATATTTTATGGAATTTCATCAAATAATTTTTTTTGGGGAGGGCGACTTTTTTATAATTGATGAAAAAGTACTTACTTTTAAATAAGTTTTAGATTTAATGTGTTTAATGGCCAACTCTTCGTCGGCAGCAAAACGTGGAACAGACAGTAGATGGCCGCGGCCCGCATGTTGTGCTGCCGAGGCTTAGATAGTATACCAAAAAACGTTAACCAAAAACTTTAACCCAGACGCACGCCATTGTGCTGAGTATATCATGCCATCAACAAGCAGGCACGACAGAAATATATAAATCAGCCCTGAAAATAGAACACTAGTAACCTGATCTGGTGCCAGGTCCTCGCCACTTCGTCCCACTCCATAAAAGTAACATGATTAGTAGTGATCACATTACATGTACTTTTAAAATGGGCATAACCTGAATCAACTATCATGTAACAAGCAAGCCATGTACAGAGCTCCAGTTAAGGTGCATAATTTGGAAGTGAATTTCTTATTTCTCCATCAAAAATCGCAAATTGGGAGTGCTTTAGAATCGTCTCAATGAGACGATTCTAAAGCACTCGCAACTTGCCATTTTTGATGAAGAAATAATGAAGTTTCACCCCAAGTTGGAGCTCTGCATGTACCGGAGGGATATTGGGATTCCAGTAAGCATGAACACCATCATTATATATATGCTTCAGCGTGCTCCCAACCAGCGGTCCAAAAATCAGTTTAATGTCCCAGCAACAGCTAAGGTCATACATGTATAGCAGGGGTGGGAACAGAGGATAATTGAAAATCCTGAAAATAAGCCGGGGGGGGGGGGGGCCATTGTGGAGGGTCATGGTGGAAAAGCTGCAGAAATAGTTTGGGTATTATTGACAAAGAAAACCAATTTTCGAGAAGAAAAATGTCACTGTTTTGCTATAAAATCATGTTGTTGTTTTTTAAAGTACACCCCCCTCTCTCAACGGATTTACACATTTCACGGAAGTGGTCCCTGGCACCTCAAATCCGGATTTCTGGATATATCCGGAAAATTCACACCCTGTATAGAGACGGAACCACCATTTCAAGTCTCATACGTAAGACCAGCAGAATGGAAATACACTGAATGGATTTTTCCATGCCTAACGTGGCGATTGAACCCACAACATTCGGTATTGGATGATTTGATTTATTGGTGTTTAATGGCCTATCAACAGCTAAGGTCATTTAAAGCCCGACCAACGGGTTCGATCCTGCATGTAACCTGCTGCATTGGGGATAAAATCCCAAAATCAGAACGGAATATTTACATCAAAATAAATATATATTCAGCCCTGTAATTAGAATAACCCGACCTGGTGTCAGGTCCATACCACACCAAAGTCACTTGGCCCCTTCCCCATGAAAATAATAGAATAAGGAATAATTGTATTACTCATACAAGGGGTATAACCACAGGGGTCCGAAGTTGTGCTGGGAAAAGTGTACTAATCGGTGGGCGTCTTAGTCGGTGGGCGTCTTTTTATAAGACGCCCACCGACTAAGACGCCCACCGATTCGGACTCAGTACACTTTTCCCAGCACAACTTCAGACCCCTGTGGGTATAACCGGATTAAACCCTCACATACAAGAATGCCAAAGATGTACCTGAGGGTCTCCGTTGTTCAGGATACCGGTAAGGATGAATCCCTATCATTAAATTACCCATGGCATGCTCCCACCTGCCACCCACGGTATTGGATGAAGTTCAAGGCTCTACACCCAAGATTATCAAGCCGTCTGTCGCTGGCTGGCAAAAAGCAAAGTTCTGACAGACCAAATGTACAATTAACACCATGGTGAGCCGCCTCATCAGGAGCTGCACTTTTTGCCCTGCTTATTCAGAAAAGAAAATATGTACATAATTTTGTGACGATTGGATTGGTCGGAAAATTAACATATCAATATCAATTCCAGTTATTCAGGGGTGAAATCTGCCAAACAAATACGCTAAATTGGTCAGCGTTTACCAGACAGCAGCCAATTAATTCACAAGCAAACAGTTTGAAATTTTCATCATAAATAAAAGCCAAATACACAAACATCTCTTAAATTTTAAACGAAAAACACAAACATAACAACATTTATACATTAGGGGAAACAACTAGCTTTCCAGAGACTGTTATATCAATCACCAAAGCAAATAAAATATCTAGACGTCAACATTTAAGAAACTCTTGCATAAAACTTAACATACAAACACATAAAGATACAGGTGAAAGAGTCGAACCTACTGTCTGTTTCATGAAAGCTGCCCAAATTTTACGGCTATACAGACAATTCAAAAACAAGATTTCTTTTGATAATATTAAATTAAAGGAAAAATTAAGGATGAGCCTTCTTTTTATTTCGTGAAATTTGGTCAAATATTGATTTTATTGCGAAAAATTGATTTCTCTATGGGAATTTAACATGGGGGAAAAAGAGGTAAGGAAGTGTGGGAGGAGTCAAAAAAAAGAAAAAATTTGGAAATTGACTCCGAAACCTGACTAGATAGCTTGGATATGATCTAACTAAGAAAACAAAAGTTAAATTTTAAAAATCCGTCCTGTATTTCTAAAATTCAAAAAAATGTCCCCATGTTAAATCCCCACAGACTTTGAAGATGTCTATGGGGATTTAACATGGGTAAATTGTTTTTTCGCAATAAAATCAATATTTGACCAAATTTCACGAAATAAAAAGAAGGCTCATTCTTAAATTTTGATAACATTTAATATTATCGAAAAAAATATTGTTTTTTAATTGTTTATATGGGTGTAAAATTTGGGCAGCTTTCGTGAAACACACAGTACGACTCTGAAATGACTCAGTCACGGACACCTGAGGCCCGTTTCACTAAACTTCGTAAGACTAAAATGTTCGTAAGTGCAAATTTAGGATCGTCTGGAAATGTCAATTAATGTGTTTACATTTATTGAGCATAGGCTGCATATGCAGCCTATGCTCAATAAATGTAAATCCAATAATTGTTTACAAGAAATTAATGTTAATGTGAAATTTACAGACTATCATAATGTTGCACTTACGAACATTTTAGTCGTACAAAGTTTAGTGAAACGGGGCTCCAGAGCTCCAGTTAAGATGCGTAATTTGACCAAATAATCAAGTATTTTTCTTAGTTCTTCACCAAAAAAGGTAAGTTGCGAGTTCTTTAGAATCGTCTCAATGAGACGATTCTAAAGCACTCCCAACTTGCCATTTTTGGTGAAGAAATAACAAAATTGCCCCCAAAGTTTATCAAATTACGCACCTTAACTGGAGCCCTGGACACAGTCCGAACACCACAAGACACTCACTATATGTCTACCGAGACCAGGGGCATAAACTTACCCCACCCACATGGTTTGATACATAATACTTATGTATCAAAATGTGTGGGTGGGGTAATTTTTTAACGAGCCATTTTCTGCATCTCGGGTCCGAGTCGTTGACCTGTGTATACAGATACAATGTATTTTGACAAAGTGATTGCTTTGAAAACACACTACGGGCACATAAACTCTGATTAAATATATACATGTGTGCACTTTTTCACATTTAACTGCGTAATATCATGGTTTTCAGTACATTTTTATCTGCGAGGGGATAATAGCCATCTACACTCGTACATAAAAAGGTCACTTAATCTAAATCAGCAGCAGTAAATGTAAACACTTACATACTATCGCATAAACCAACTACATCAAATGTGATTGGTTTAAAATAGTTTTGGATAAAGTAATTCACATGTACGTACATGTACAATTATAAACTTATATTTGTATGAAAGATTACATGGTTTGAGTAACAAAATTGATTAACCCTTAGAATGCTGAATTAAATTGTGTCGTCTGCTGTTAATATTTTAATTTCCGTCTTTATCACAAAGACTATATGCTAACCCTTCACAAAATGGGGACATAAAACATGGGTTGGTAACACTTTAGAGTCATTTCCAATGGATGGAAATGACTCTAAAGTGTTGCCAAACCATGTTTTTACTAAGAATAAAGACAAATTTATAACAACAGCAGACGACAATTTTTGTTTGCCGCGTTAAACAGAATACGCGTGTACATGTACTAATACAAATGTACTTACAAATGAGACACGCCATGTGATTTTGTACCTTCAGACATCTGCGTAATTTCATGAAATACATTTACAATATTGTCCGTAAATGGCGCCAAAAGACGACAAACTGTTCAGAGTACATGCGGAATTATATTTATGAAAAATATTTTTGTAAAACTATTTAACAAAATTACGCAGTCCGAAGGTACAGAATCACACGGCGTGTCTCAAATGTATTTTCAACACAGAACAGGGTTAAACACTAAATATACATGTTATACACGTACAAACATGATTATATTTAAAAAATAAACAACGAGAAACGCATGAAAGACTTAAGCGTTACGATTAACCACATGACCCAGGCATCTCAAATCAGAAATTTAAAATTAGTAATTTTTCCGCAATAATACAATATGTTCGAAAAGTCTGCATAAACCAAGAACCCACTTTTCCGACTCTTGTCGGAAAATTGGGTTGCTGGTTTACGCAGAATTTTCGAACATTTAAAATTAGGAAGATGATTTTATTTGTTGGATGTACAACAGTGAAACCCATCAACAGCTGTTCTGGGTGTGCAGTTTGGAGAGGCTCCACTGAAGTTCTGGTATATAAGCACCACAATGTCTGTTCATGATTGCAAATTACACAAACACAAATCAAAATTCCTAAAAGTTATTTAGAGTTAAAACCTAACTAAAACCTAAATTTAAAAGCCTAAATCTACCGCCATCATCGTTTCGGGGAGAACTTGGGATTGACTGGACCCTCGGTGAACGAGCGAAGTTCGTAGTTGGCGACTTGTGGGTCGAATTCAAACTTGTCGCGCGCGAATATCAGTCGAATGTCCGTGTGTAGGTAGATTTTGCCAGACTTACTGCTAGCAAACCTGTAACAAATAGAATTTAATCAACTGGAGCATCGCTTATAATTATATTCTCCAAACCATATGCAGGGATTCCGCTGGGGAAAATAAAAAAATTGCCACTTCAATTTTTTTTTTTTTATTTTTTTTTTTTTTTCAATTTTTTTTTTTTTTTTCAAATATTGTAATTTTTTATCGCCAATTGTTTATTTTTATCGCCAATTGCGAAAGTGATGATCGCCAGCGGAATATTTGATGAAATACTTGTCCTTATAGTTCGCCCTACATTCTAAGCCAATCGCTGGACAGCAATGTGCTCCAATTATTTCACATATTGCAACGTTTAACCCCAATAAGTTACATATTGCCAGATTTAATAATTAACTGTTTAACAGGAACTGGAAAATCAATACTTGAATGGGACATTGTAGTGTATACTTGGCTGAACTGTAAGTCAGTTATTGTTCATATATTGGATTTTTCAGCTAATAACTACTGAAATTGAGATGAATCTCGGTTTAAATTACATATCAATGGTCTAGTAACATAAGGTCGTAACTGCTATGCTTTAGCATAGCAGTTACGACCTTATGTTACTAGACCATCGATATCGCAGCTTTAAATTTATAAAACATTTAAAGAATCAAATTTGCTAATTTGAATCAATTCTTACCGTAAATTGATCAGGTATCGGAGAAAATCGAATCAATTCTTACCGTAAATGGATCAGGTATCGGAGAAAATCGAATCAATTCTTACCGTAAATGGATCAGGTATCGGAGGAAAGTCGACTCGGAGCTGTTTTCGTCCACGGGCATATACACGGTGCGCTGGCGCAGGAAGGTCTGACAGTTGGCCGGCATGTTGGACAGGTCATACATCACCACAAACATCTTGACCACCGTCTTGTTGGGGTTGAACAGGGTCTGTAATGTTGACCACATTTAAAGGAAATGGAACAATAGATGATATGTTCTGTAGCCGATTTCACCAACATTGCAAAGTATACTTATCTAGCAAAGTATACTTATCTAGCAAAGTATACTTATCTAGCAAAGTATACTTTGAGGGAGAACTTTTCATTTTAAGGATAAATTTATTAATTTTATTGTACTGAATTCATTACATTATCACAGCCAAGATAATGTAATAAATTCAGTATAATAATTCTGCATACTTTTCATCATCAAATATATGCAGTAGTTAGTTCTATATGAAATAATGCATTTCAGGAAAACTAAATGATTACTCCCTCAAAGTATACTTTGCTAGAAAAGTATACTTTGCAATGTTGGTGAAATCGGCTACAGGTCGTATAAATGTTATCGTGAATATTTGTTGTTTTCACAACCGTCATGTTTGGGCTAAACATGTGTATGTGAATGTTGAATGGAAGTCAAAGGATCAGTGCAAGTAGGGGGCTAAGTCCATTAAGTTCTTAACCCTTACTACGCTGAATTAAATGTTGTCGTCTGCTGGAAATGTTTTATTTTCAATATTTCTCGACAAAAACCTGGTTTTGACAGCACATGAGAATCGTCTCCAGTGGAGACGATTCTCATGTGCTGTCAAAACCAGTTTTTTGTTAAGAATTAAAGCAAAAATGAAAAACAGCAGACGGCAATTTCCGTCAACATCGTAGGAAGGGTTAATGGACTTAGTCCCCTACTTGCACTGATAGCCCCTTCTGTCACTGACCCCTTTAAATTGTGTAAGGAATTAATTTTTTATTTGCTATAACACAGTTATAGTTGATGTGTTATTTTTACCACCGTCTTGTTTGGGTTGAACATTGTCTGAAATGTTGAAAGGAGGTCGAGTAGTGAATTTCAACAAGAATTCCGCCACAGAAGCGGTGTCGCGCCTGCCGAGGCATTTGACCATAACATGATCATGGGCACGAAAAAGGTCAAGGCCATGTTAATGGCAGCATACATGTATCAAGTGTCCAAAGATTGAAGTAATCCATCATGTAATATTAAAGTTATATGATGACGAAGAAACTTGTACAAACTTTTTGACACAAGTGTTTTCACAACCATGTGAAGGTCAAAAAGGTCAAGGCCTTGCTAATGGGGACATAAGTGTGTTCCAAATGCTCACATGTATCAAGTAATATGAAATATATATGATGATGAATAAACTGGTACAAACGTTTTGACATAAAAATGGCGAGTGTTTCTGCAACAATGTGAAGGTCAAAACGGTGAGAGGAACTCTATAAGATAGTAATCTTTCGTTCCAATCCTTCTATTCTGAATATTTTTTTATACCTGATGTAAATTGTTTATAATAAAATATGTTTATACCAAAACGGTGAGTCAAATTAATGGCGGTATATAGAGAATACCAGGCTAGTGTCTTTTGATGTTAAGTTTATCAGGCAAGGCTATGAAACGCGTAGGAATTCCGAGGCTTGTCGAGAAATTCCTACCGTTTCCGAGCCGAGACTGATAAACTTGATATCAAAATACACTAGCCTGGTATTCTATTTATCAGGTAACGTTTTATGCTCGAAAATGACATTAGATGACGTCGTATTTATGGACAGAACGCGGACTTGTTTACGTTGCGTCATTACACCGACGTCATTCGGTAACGTCACGTGACGTCACGACGACGCAAGAAGCGGCGACTATAGTTGCACCGTCCGCTAAAGCAGACGCGACAAAAATTATTTCTAATAAATAGATTATACCAGTCTTATGGTATCACGTTTATCAGACAAGGCAACATAAACGTAAGAATTTGACCCCGTTGACCAGGCCTGAAATTACACGAGCTGCTGACAGACTGTTCTTATTATTTGTATTACATACACCAGGGGGCGTTTCACTAAACTTTGTACGACTAAATTGTTCGTAAGTGGAACTTTAGGATCGTCTGGAAATTTCCATTGATGGATTTACATTTATTGAGCATAGGCTGCATTTGCAGCCTATGCTCAATAAATTTAAATCCGATAATTTTTTACAAGAAAACAATGTTTACAGACTATTATCATAATTTTGCACTTACGAACATTTTAGTGAAACGGTCCCCAGTATCCAAGCATACTTCAAGCAGAAACGCTGGTATATATTCGCTTTCCTGCATATACAATAATACTTACCACCTGTACAGTGCCTGTACGTGGAATGTGGTAACCTCGCTTTCCCAGGGCATCCAAGTTCACATGACCCTGCAAGGTCGAATGGATATTTACCACACAGCCATTAACCCATTTACTGGCAATACAGGCTCAGAGCTCCAATTAAGGTGCCTAATTTGACCAACTTGGGGTGAAATTTCGTTATTTATTCATCAAAAATGGCAAGTTGGGAGTGCTTTAGAATCGTCTCATTGAGACGATTCTAAAGCACTCCCAATTTGCCATTTTTGATGGAGAAATAAGAAATTTTACTTCCAAATTACGCACCTTAACTGGAGCTCAGCAGGCTAATGTATGGGGCGCCGTTTTGGACTTTAATAACACTTCGTGATATCACCCATTCAAATAGGTGATATCACCCATTCGAATAGGTGATATCACTCATTCAAATAGGTCATATCACTCATTCGAATAGGTGATATCACTCATTCAAATAGGTGATATCACTCATTTGAATAGGTGATATCACTCATTTGAATAGGTGATATCAGGTGATATCACTCATTTGAATAGGTGATATCGGTGTCATTATTTCAGAATGAATGGGTGATATCACCCATTTGAATGAGTGATGTATACCTATTCGAATGTCAGAGTGATATCACCTATTCTAAAGGGTGATATCACTATTTCAGAATGAATGGGTGATATCACCAATTCCAAAGGGTGATACACTCATTCAAATAGGTGATATCACCCATTCTAAAGGTTGATATCACTATTTCAGAATGAATGGGTGATATCACCAATTCAAATGGGTGATACACTCATTCAAATAGGTGATATCACCCATTTGAATGGGTGATATTACCTATTCGAATGTCAAAGTGATATCACCTATTCTAAAGGGTGATATCACTATTTCAGAATGAATGGGTGATATCACAAAATGCTATTAAAGTCCAAAACGGCACCCCATACTAATGGCATCTCCCAGTTAAACACTGGGGGCGTTGTCATCAGACATGTGGTGCTCAATGTAATCAATGTATTTAGTTTACATGTATAAGTGAAATAGCATACAGGAATCTGGGAACAAGCCTAGACAGCTTAAACACATTTATCTCCCACATGTTTTCTGTAAGACACGATTATGCACTAGTCAAGACAGGTTTTCTGTAAGACACGATTATGCACTAGTCAATACAGGTTTTCTTATCCAAAGTGTTTTCGATAGGTTGTTGACTGCTATTTAAATCGATGTTACAAAATTCCGTAGGCGTAAACTGATACCCGACAGGATTTGATTGATTGATTGATTGATTGATGTTGTTTTTTTACGTCAATTCAAAAGCAGGTTCATATACAGCTGGGAAGGCACCAATATAGGGGGAGTACCACATGCTTAGCCATTTTCAACACTACAAACCTGTATAGTGGTATTGACAAATAGTGTAGATCCAGATGAGCCGGCTCACAACGAGCCGTCTCAGCAGGATCTGCACTTTTGCAAGTAATACCCCCTGTACATAAATTGACTAGTCTGAAAATAATTTTGTGACGATTGGATTGGATTGTTTGAAAAAGTAACGTATCAAAATGTTTTCCAGTTACTGAGGGGTAAAAGGGTTAATGCTGAAACTACAACCGCTTACCAAGTACGGCGATGGGGCATTATCATCAGACAACTGGAAGAAGTACGCGGCCACGGGCAACGTGACGTGTCGGGGACAGAAGGTCCCACCCGCCCCTATCTCCACGGTAAACCCATCCACAATCCCCACCGGCTCTATACGACCATTCAACACAGACTCCTGTAATAACAACAGAAAATATGGGAATATTAACTCTTTGCATGCTAGCGGCGTAAATATCCGCCAAACAAATTAGGACTATATGTTTTATTTCTCTCTGTAAATATGTCTTGGTATTTCATTAGAATCGAGTCCTCAGGACTCAATTCTAATGAAATTCCAAGGCATATTCATGATATTTACAAGAAGAAATAAAAGAAAATACGATGATTTTTTTGTCCGCTAGTTTTGAACTATTTACAGCCCACAAGTTTCCCAGCATGCAAAGAGTCAAAAGAATAAAGAAACATTTTTGATTATACATCGGGGTATAAACTCCAACTACTGAGCTTCAGACTCCAGTAAATATTTATAACTTCAACTATCTTCACATTTACTAGAAGTTATAACACAAATCATAATAATCATTTTTGGAAAATTAAAACTTGCAAAGTATACTTTTCTAGCAAAGTATACTTTGAGGGAGAAATTTTCAATTTAAGGATACATTTATTAATTTTTATTATACTGAATTTATTACATTATCACAGCCATTTTGGCTGTGATAATGTAATAAATTCAGTATAATACTTTTAATCATCAAATATATGCAGTGGATAGTTCTATAATGAACTAATGCATTTACGGAAAAATAAATGATTACTCCCTCACAGTATACTTTGCTAGAAAAGTATACTTTGCAATTTTGATGAAATTGGCTACAGGTATATAAAGTTGTACTGTTGTACTTTAAAAAGCTTATATCCCAGATAAGTTCATCACAAGAATTGAATATCAGGGCTCCAGATAAGCTTTGTGTCTAAAGTGTACTGCCGGTATACCCCCTGATGTCAAAATCATTACGTATTTTACTTTTTATACAAATGAATTATTGATTTTCTTCATTACTAAATAGGTAACAAGCGATCAAAAATATAACAAATTTAAACGTTCACTTATTTGAGCTACGCTTTTTGCAGATCAACTAAGTGAATTTTCAACTTTATGACAGTATTTTCACATTGCTGTGCGTAAAATACGCACAGCAATGTGAAAATACTGTCATAAAGTTGAAAACACCCACTTTTGATAATCAATGCGTATTCAGCTAAAATAATTGCGTAAAATATGTCAATACGCAGCTTATCTGGAGCTCTGGAATACGCCCAATCCTATGCTGCGATAACCGCAAGAAATATTTACATTTCAGCACATTTTATCCTTTCTAGCAGATTGTAGAATCAGGTGCACTCACCTCAAGTTTACAGGTAAGCAGTTTGTAGAAGCACTCACCTCGAAGTTGCCGAGTAAGCAGTTTGTAGAAGCACTCACCTTAAGTTTACAGGTAAGCAGTTTGTAAAAAGCACTCACCTCAAAGTTGTCGAGTAAGCAGTTTGTAGAAGCACTCACCTCAAGTTTGCAAGTACATTTGTAAGCAGTTTGTAGAAGCACTCACCTCAAAGTTGCTGAGTAAGCAGTTTGTAGAAGCACTCACCTCAAGTTTGCAAGTACATTTGTAAGCAGTTTGTAGAAGCACTCACCTCAAAGTTGCCGAGTAAGCAGTTTGTAGAAGCAGGTGCACTTGCACTGATGATTCTTGGGTCTTCGATATTTTCGCTGTTGTCCTCTGATTGTAGTGTCAGTTTGGAGCACGACAGGGCACTGCAAAATTTTGCAAACCATGTTATATACAGTAAATATATCGATGGTCTAGTAACATAAGGTCGTAACTGCTATGCTTTAGCATAGCAGTTATGACCTTATGTTACTAGACCATCGACATAGTCATTATAACGAAACACAGTTTACCAGCAGAATGCATGTGTAAAATATGAAGAACTTCCATGTATGAAAACACATGAGTTCTGAGGGTATGGGATCACGTATTATCAGGGATTCCGCTGGGGAAAATAAAAAAATCGCCACTTCAAAAAAATAAAATTGGCGATAAAAAATTACAATTTTTTTTTTTTTTCGAAATTTGTAATTTTTTATCGCCAATTGTATCGCCAATTGTTTATTTTTATCGATCGCCAGCGGAATCCCTGGTCTATTGTTTACACTGGATTAATGTCGGCACCCATGAGGTCTGCAGTTTCTTCCTTTTAATGATGACCATGTTCCAGCCGTTAACACTACGAGTCCACCAATACCAAATTTAGCAGTATTACTTATGTAGTTAGTATGAACATTCTGCAGATAAACTTGAATTAGTTCAAATTTCTCTGCTGAATATTCAAAACATATACATTTATCTAGAAATAAACAAAATAATGAGATTTTTTCAACAAAAATTATTGTAAACTTTAATATGCAGAAATCGGTTAAGTTACATTTTTTTTCCACTTACGGTCAAATTTATGGCTACCTGTGATAGCAAATATCCTACCTGTCCCTACTGTCCAATATATCCCCATTATGAACAATACATAGGGGAAATATTTGCCGAATAGTCTTGCCGGGGCACCACTCGGGGAAGTGACAATATTCTCTTAACCCATTAAAGACGGGATACACTTTTAGTAGTATGAACGTTTTGAGAGAAAAATATCCCTATTTTCTTTATATCCTTTCGAAAGTATATGTTGTTACCACTCATTTGAACCGTCTCAACAAGACGGTTCAAATGAGTGGTAACAACATGTACCTTTATCGATGAATGAACAAAATAATGAGATTTTTTTCAACAAAAATTATCGTATCCTCAGACTGAAATGGGTTAAAGGCAATGATAATGGACAATACTTACTTCTTGATAGCTTGAACGTTGGTCAGATTGCAGTCATAATCAAAGCTACCCGAAGGCTTCTTCTTGATTGGTGCCTAAAATAACCGCAGTCATGTGATCAGTAAATGCTAATTTGATATGTTCCTGAAATGGCAGTACAGTTGTGTGATCATCGAATGTTGTTCTGATTGGTAACTAGAAATGGATGCTTGTCGACAAGCGCATGTGTATCCCCCTCCCCAGATACACAAGTAGTTTGAAAAAAGGGTGTTCGAGTTATGCTCCGGAGACAAAATCAGTGACGGAAAAAACAAAGGGAGATAACTAAAAAATTAGTGATGCAAGAGTTGTCATTCTTGCGTGACACACCTTTAGGGTTGTGGTCTATGCATGTGTGAAGTTTCATGAAAATATTCCAAAGGGTGTTCGAGTTATGCTCTGGATACAAAATCAGAGCACGAAACAACAAAGGGAGATAAGTAAACAAGAATTCCGCGGAATCATATGCCTCGCCTTGTCCCACCTTGACCTCGAGCCTGGGCCCGAAAGCAATTTTCACTGGCCCGAACATATTATACAATTATTGACTAGTGAGCCATAGAATATCAGATTATATTCTATGGCTCACTAGTCAATAATTGTTTTATTATATGATAATAGTCTGTATATAGCACTTACGACCTTATGCTAAAAATTGAAAAAGAATTTGAAAAAAAAAATGAAAAATAAAATGAAAAATAAAATGGAAAAAAAAAGTTTAAAAATTGAAAATAATAATGCTTGCTACTGGAGCCCAGAATTTTTTTTTAATAGTCCTATATTTATCTACATATATCTGCACAGGTCCACATAATGCCACAATATTTTCAACACAGTTTACGGAAATGTAATATCCAATGTAGTAATTTACCTGTATAAATTACCTGTGGTCAACAGTGGTCAAGCACTTGACACTTGCACATGCTAGCCCATGCTAGCCCATGGTTCTCCCAGTCTCTATTGTTCTCTCTACAGGTAAGGTGTACAGAGCACACGAGAAAAGGTGTACAGAGCAGACGAGAAAACAGGTCTTCATGCATTATTGTCCAGTTTGTAGAGTGCGCAAAACAAAAAAGGGAAATAACTCAAAAATTAGCTACGCAAGAGTTGTCATTCTTGTGCGCGACACACCTCCGGGTCGTGGTCTATGCATGTGTGAAGTTTCATGAAAATATTCCAAAGGGTGGTCGAGTTATGCTCCAAACAGGAAATCAGTGCATGAAAACAAAAAAGGGAAATAACTAACAAATTAGCTATGCAAGAGTTGTCATTCTTGTGCACGACACACCTTCGGTTCGTGGTCTAATTGAATGTGTTAAGTTTGATAAAAATATTCCAAAGGGTGGTCGAGTTATGGTCAATCAGTGTTCGAAAAAAAAAGGGAGATAACTATGCAAGAGTTGTCATTCTTGTGCGCGACACACCTTCGGGTCGTGGTCTATGCATGTGTGAAGTTTCATGAAAATATTCCAAAGGGTGGTGGAGTTATGCACTGGACACGAAATCAGTGCGAGAAACAAAAAAGGGAGATAACTAAAAAATTAGCTATGCAAGAGTTGTCATTCTTGTGCGCGACACACCTTCGGGTCGTGGTCTATGCATGTGTGAAGTTTCATGAAAATATTCCAAAGGGTGTTCGAGTTATGCTCCGGACAAGATGTGTCTGCGGCGGACGCGGACGCGGACGCGGACGACGGCGCGCTGTCAAATCCATAGTATCCCCCGACGGAGTCCGGGGGATACAATAAATGGTGTCCGAATATATAGAGAATAGTAGGTTAGTGCCGTGAATGGGAAAAAATATCTGGCTCAGGAATTTCTTTATTTCTCATCAGAAGTATATGTAGTGACCACCATTTAAACCGTCTCGCCGAGACGGTTCAAATGAGTGGTCACAACATATACTTTGGTTCAGAAATAAGGAAAATAGATAGAGAATAGTAGGTTAGTGCCGTGAATGGGAAAAAATATCTGGCAAGGCTCAGGAAACGAGATGGGCGAGGCTCTGCTGAGCACATCCCGTTTCCGTGCCGCGCCAGATATTTTTTCCCATTCACGGCACTAACCTACTATTCTATTTATCCCGTCAACACCTACTAATGGCTGTAAAATGCAAAAATAGTATTGATTAGATATCAAAAATGTTTCATGGCACCGTGTTTCACGGCACATACGCACTGTGTTGACGAGATAATTAGGGTTATTACGGTAGTCATGTGATCATCAAATGCAATCTAGAGTGGCGCCTAAACTCAGGGTTCCCACTCTTTTGGGAAGACCAAATTTCATGTCTTTTCCTTGAATCTCAAGGACCTGTTTTCGAAATTCAAGGACACATATTTGCATGGATGATGCTGACGAAACAGTGTTTTACGGCACACCTGTGTTGCGGAGAGGAGTAGTCATTCAGCTTTGAATTTAAAAAATCCTGATTTGGTGCCAGGTGCCCTTACAGATAAAAGGTACTGAACAAAGTGAGTGACCAGCAGAGCCCAGTGCTCCAGATAAGCTGCGTATTTGCTTAAATACCCAATTAAAATTGCCAAAACCCCAATTGAAACCAGAAGTAGCGAGTATCAAAAAGCAATAACAAATTTATGGTACCTTTATCATGCTGCAGAAAACAATAAACAGACCACACCATATAGCATATTTTTCTTATTTTCCATGAAAACACATCTAGGTATTTCATTAGAATTGTCTCCAACTTGGAGACAATTCTAATGAAATGCCAAGACATGTTTTCATTTCGAAGCAAAGTATTCAATAATAGCTGTCTGTTGATGTGTAAACAGTAGTGTGATTTGATTTTATCCAATTAAAATTTTGAAACACCCAATTGCTTCGGAAATGATAGAGTGACAATACTCAATTACTAATTCCTTATCTGGAGCCCTGGACCAGCATAGTGCTAGATCATACCGTGCACTTACAGTCTGATCAGGGCTTGTGCTGGTCTTGATACACTCAATGTGGCCTTGTCTATATCCACGAATACCGAATTTGCATCGGTCTACTATGCTTAGAAGTGAAGATCAGTAGCCGATTTCATCAAAATAAGTATTCTTATCTTGCAATGTATACTTTGAGGGAGTAATCATTTATTTTTACCAAAATGCATTATTTAATATAGAACTAATCACTGCATATATTTGATGATTAAAAGTATGCAGAATTATTATACTGAATTTATAACATTATCACAGCCAAAATGGAAAATGGCTGTGATAATGTAATAAATTCAGTATAATAACAAGAATTCCGCGGAATCAAATGTCTCGCCTTGTTTCGCCTTGTTCCGCCTTGACCTTGACCCTGGGGCCTTGACCTTGACCCTGAGGCCCCGAGAATAGTCCTATATTCATCTACATATCATAGTAAAGGTATGTATAAAGTTTGATGACTGTAGCTGATAAATTGTTGAAGTAATGACCGTAATGACTGCCGCCGCTGCCGTCACAGCCGCCGCCGACGACTCCGGAAAAGCAAAACATATGTCTCGCTTTCAGCTTTCACGGGCGAGACAAAAATTAATAAATTTATCCTTCAATTGAAAATTTCTCCCTCAAAGCATACTTTGCTAAATAAGTATACTTTGCAATGTTGGTGAAATAGGCTACAGGATATACACAGGTGACAGAATTATTATACTGAATTTATTACATTATCACAGCCATTTTGGCTGCGATAATGTAATAAATTCAGTATAATAACAAGAATTCCGCGGAATCAAATGTCTCGCCTCTACTAAGGGTCATATCAGCCACTGGCCAATATTTGATAAAGTGCCAGTTCAAGCTAGTATTCTCTATTTTACTTACAGGACTAGATCTGGTTGGAAGGCCGGTACTGGAGTTAAACATGACGTTCACACTGCGCCCCATCATCGAATGGAAACTGATAATATCGTCCGGGGACGGCAGGTTCTTGTAGGCGGTACGCCCCGGACTGTCAATCTCATTCTGTACATTCTGCTGAAACTCCTTCTTTAGAAGCTGCTTATGCAGCGATAGTCGTTTACTCAAAGAATCTGTGTCAGAACTATCAGAATTGGTTGGCGAGATGTTTAAATGTTTTGATCCGTTCGTTAAATGCTTTTCGACTTCCGTGTCCAAGGCTGTGGCACCGGAGGAATGTCGACTGTGATTGTCGATGTCCATGGATTCAAGATTCTGGATAAGGTCC
Organism: Conchocele bisecta; assembly: GCA_029237695.1. Taxonomy (NCBI): domain Eukaryota; kingdom Metazoa; phylum Mollusca; class Bivalvia; order Lucinida; family Thyasiridae; genus Conchocele; species Conchocele bisecta. Next base: position 11,512,582 of record CM055275.1, on the reverse strand, counting down.
GTCATGGCGTGGGTCACTTTCCCAACTTTACAAGGGATTGTTAAACCATCGAGGATTTTCTCCCGCTTGGACGGAATCTCATTGTTGGCTTCCATCTCTGAAAGACTTTGTTGGGCGTGAGGTGTATGTTTACTACTGTGCTTAGTGCTGGTATCACTATCCGATGTAGCAGTATCAGCTGAAAGCACAGAGTTTTCTTCGCTCCCTTCGGCTGATTTGATGGAGTCTAATCGCGTCTTCACCTCCAGCAAGATATCCAGGGTGTTTGTGTCTGTGTTGGAGGTTGCCTGTTCAGGGCTTTTTGAGTAGGTTTTGTCATCACTAGATTCACTATGTTTAGATCCAATTTCCCGAATATTGGAACTCTCTTCTTGAAAGACATTGTGCTCTATCTTCGAGGTAGGCAGAGATTTCTGAAACAATGTTTGACTCTCGTGCCCTCCTCCAATTTGCTTCGTCTCTGCACATGGTTTAGCATAAGGAATATTTTCTGAAAGACTCGTGGTAGTGTCTGTTGCAGGTAGTTTCTCTTTATCAGTAACATCTACACTCTTCTCATCCTCACCGATATAAAATTTGCATTTTGTCGTCGGTATTTGATCCAAGTGCGAGATTCCTGCCTTTTTCAGAGGTTTATTTGAAAGACTAGAGAGGTAAGTTTCCAACTGACTCGGACTCAATGGTTTTACAAGCTCCTGAATGTCACTCGAGGCAAATGCATCCAATTCTTTGAAGGTTGGAAAATCGTCACTACTCGACACCTCTGCTATAGAATCCTGTTTTTCAAAGTCTAAACAGCGTTTTTTAAACATGGATGTGTCAGGTCTTTTACTGCCGGTGACTAAGACTTTTGGACTTGGCAGACGTTTTGTGAGTTGATATGGGGTTGTAACCATGGCAACAGTCAACGCTGACGTCGGTTTGCGATACGGGTGACATTTTGTTGGTGATACTTGACCAGGAAGTTTTGAGTGCTTGCTATCGGACGAGACTGACTTCAGGATAGATAAGGACGATGGTGGAATCACAGAGTGCTTAGTTACCATGACAGTTTTTTCTATGTTGCTAGGGTGAGATTGGTTGCTATAGCTACAGGACGGCTTCTCGTCACCACATGATGAGTATTTGTCGGTGAGATACTCTCCGCGCGACGGTGATAACTGATCAACTTTACGTTTCGGCGTGTGACTAAGTGGGCAGGGTCCATAACTCATGGCTTTATTTCTACTCTGATTATCTGAGTTATCTTCCTTTTCACTACTCTTTCTACCACTAGGTGGCTTCCGAGAAACCATTGGTTGCTTTCCTTTCTTTGATTCTTTCCCGTATTCCATATGATCTTTGGAGTGACGTCTCTTTTCCTTAACACCTTTTTGTTCAAAATAGGCATCATCACACTTCGACGTCGATGGTAGCGGTTCATAACTAAATTCAGTACCAGATTTTTGTTTCGAGTCCGAGGGTAATTTCCGTCGAAGGTGTTGCTCGAAGCTAGGTGATGGCGACCGGCAGATTAGTCGAAGAATAGCGTCTTGTCGTGGGAGGTGGGTTACGGTTGATCGCATCACAAATTCGCCCTGATCAGCAGACGGGAAATTATGGACGTGTGGCAACTTGTCGAATGTATAGCCAACCGACTCACCAGGGGCGTACACTCTGAAAATGTTAGATATTGGTAAATTGGTTGGATATACATGTATATGGAGTTTATACAACTAAAATTTTGAAATACCGGATTTATTTCCCCCAAGACATCTGGAATTCTGATAAACAAACGAGTGCGGAGCACCAGTTCTTAGATCATCTAACGTGTATGAATTGTTTCTTCGCCGGAAATGACGTCAAAACTGGACGTCAATTACGTCTCTCGAACGTCTGGGAGGAAATATTTCCTTCAAGGAATAAATGCCTCCAGAATCACGGTAAATCACTGGGTAGCATGTAATATTGGCATCTATTCACACCTTCCATAAATTCATAATGGAAACGCCCAATAAACGTGTGTGCCGACTGCAAGCGGGCGTGACGAAAACCACAGGGTATTTGTTGCATTTATTGTTGTATGAGCACCATTTGGTCTGTTTAGATCAAATGCTTGTCAAGACAGTAAACACAACACCTCATGGTTTTATTCCTTAACCCTTAGACCACTATCTTATTTTTTTTGTCATCTGCTGTTTATTTTCTATTTTCCATTTTTATCATCAAAAACATGCTTTGAAAGCACTTTAGAATAATTTACAACATGCTTTGACAGCACTTCAGAATCATTTCCATTGGAAATGATTCTGAAGTGCTGTGAAAACATGTTTTTATTGAGAAATAAGGCAAGATATAAAAGCAACAGCAGACGATAATTGTTGTGAGTAGCGGTCTAAGGGTGAAGTACATGTATGTTACCGTGACTGGATTGATTGATCGGGGATTTAACATTCTTTGATGTGAAACATTTTACACCAGTGTAGAGTGCAGCACCAGTGGTTATGTGTCCGCTAGAATCGGTGGCAAACAGAACATGTAATGTAGTCTAGATTTGATTTGATTTATAGGTGTTTAACGGCCTATCAACAGCTACGGTCATTTAAAGCCGGGCCAACGGGTTCGATCCTTGGGTATTTCAAAAGTTAATTGTGTAAAATAGAACCACACTACTATTTACACATCAGCAGACCGCACTTATTGAATAGTTTGCTTCTAAATAAAAACACATCTTGGTATTTCATTAGAATTGTCTCCTTGGAAAAAGAAGGAGAACTGTATGTTCCACAATGAAATTACAATAAAAACAATGAAAGGAATGGAATGCTGCTTAACAGCCCACCAACACAAAATACTATTATTTAGGGCCATACAAATGAAAGACAATTTCCTGATCTGGTGCCGGGCACCCTTACCATACTGGATGAATCTCAGCAACAGTTCGTGTTCAGAATATCCTAACCTGAAGTCGTCCTGCGTGACAATAAGAAAATTCACATCTGCCTTTTTTATATGTTTTTTTTATTTCCCCTGATTTGAAACGAGCCAGTACGAGCATCGTTTTGAAAGGAGACGATTTTTACGATCTGCCAAAACATTTTTTTTGGTTTAGAAATAACAAGAAAATGTGGCATACCAGTGCTCCAGATAAGCTGCATATTTGCTTAAATACCCAATTAAAATTGCCAAAAACCCAATTGAAATCAGAAGTAGCGAGTATCAAAAAGCAATAAAAAATGTATGGTACCTTTATCATGCTGCAGAAAACAATAAACAGACCACAAATATAGCATATTTTTCTTATTTTCCACGAAAACACATCTTGGTATTTCATTAGAATTGTCTCCAAGGAGACAATTCTAATGCAATGCCAAGACATGTTTTTCGTTTCGAAGCAAATTATTCAACAATTGTTGTCTGTTGATGTGTAAACAGTAGCGTGATTTTATTTTACCCAATTAAAATTTTGAAATACCCAATTGCTTCAGAAATGATGGAGTGACAATACTCAATTACTAATTCCTTATCTGGAGCCCTGGCATACAAATGCCCCCAGTGGCAGATTACGGAGGGAGAATGAGGGCAAAAAAAGAAACAGCAGACGACAATATTCATTTCCCGCTTTTACCTGTAGATGATCTGGAGCGGTAGAACGCCACCTGTGGAGATTAACCAGGAGCTGAGCTGGGAGAAGTGGAGATAACTCCGTATGGCCTGTAAGTGGACTCGCCCACTCACAAACCCATCCAGCTTCTCGGTGGATCTGAAACGTGGTAACTATGGTTACGAAACAAGGAAAACATGACACAACATGTGACGCCAAGGACATCGTTATCACTAAGCTAATCCTATCACTGGCAGCCTTGATTTAAAACAAGGGCATTTTTATTATAGAAATGAATGGCCTTTTTGTGGAATTTGTCGGGGCATAAACTTGGAAAAGGCACTTTCGCAATTGGCGATAAAAATAAACAATTGGCGATAAAAAATTACAATTTTCGAAAAAAAAGAAGAAAAAAAATATTTTTTTTCTTTCGAAAATTGTAATTTTTTATCGCCAATTGTTTATTTTTATCCTATTGGTTATTATAGGAATGAATGGCCTTTTTGTGGAATTTATCGGGGTATAAACTTGGAAAAGTCGCGGGAATACTGGACTGGATTTAAAACAAGGGCATTTTTTAAAGAATCTAATCTAATCCATTCACTGACAGCCTTGATAATAAAATGAAATTAATGAGCCCCCAGTGACCTTGACTTGGGTATTAAGAAGTGAGGTGCTTCTATTTGAAATCAGACAGACAGACAGACGGCAGGCAGGCAGGCAGGCAGGCAGGGCAGGCAGGCAGGCAGGCAGGCAGGCAGGGCAGGCAGGCAGGCAGGCAGGCAGGCAGGCAGGCAGGCAGGCAGGCAGGCAGGCAGGCAGGCAGCAGGCAGGCAGGCAGGAGGCAGGCAGGCAGGCAGGCAGGCAGCAGGCAGGCAGGCAGGGTAGGCGGCAGGGCAGGCAGGCAGGCAGGCAGGCAGGCAGGCAGGCAGGCAGGCAGGCAGGCAGGGCAGGCAGGCAGGCAGGCAGGCAGGCAGGCAGGCAGGGCAGGCAGGCAGGCAGGCAGGCAGACAGACAGACAGACAGACAGACAGACAGACAGACAGGCAGGCAGGCAGGGCGATTCTCGGCGGGGCCCTAATAAATCCCGATAGTTAAATTGCCCATCACATGCTCCCACACATCCTGACATGACAAATCCAGGTTTTCATAAACAGCATACAAACTGTAATACCTTTTCTTTACCAGCTGGACGTCCCATCGTTCGAGCAAAACAAATTCATCGAGCGAATTAAACGTGGCCCCCTCCATGATTGTGGCTTCACCCATGCCGTGGTCACAATTCGGGAAGAGTAGAACGTCAAGTCTCATCGGGATTTTGTTACGCCATAGAATGTCTTGTTGCCGGAATAAATCGTTCGCTTTTCGGCACTGAAATAATAGTGAAATAAGAGTCACAATCTTGATTTATTATACCTCATTGCAATTTCTAAGCATTGGATTGGTCCAGAGCTGCAGATAAGCTGCGTATTTCAGTAAATACCCAATCAAAATGGCGAAAAACCCAATTGAAATCAGAAGTAGTGAGTATCAAAAAGCAACGAGAATAATTGTGGTACCTTTATCATGCTGCAGAAAACAATAGACAGACCATCAATATAGCATATTTTTTCAAGGAGACAATTCTAATGAAATGCCAAGACATGTTTTAATTTCGAAACTTTCAAATACCCAATTGCTTCAGAAATGATGGAGTAACAATACTCAATTATTAATTCCTTATCTGGAGCCTTGTTGGTTAATTTCATATCATGTGATAAAAATATGCTACCATGTCGCCCGCTTCACAACACAGCGGGCAATATTAGAGGGGAAAATTACATTATCACCCTCGCGTGTGCCAAAAATTCCCCGAGAGTCATTACGTAAAAAAAACAAATGTGGCGCAGTGTAATGCCAACGATATTTCATGTTTTTTTTTTCATATTTAACTTATTTTTTGGTTTCTGCTAACTAAAAAACACTTAATGTGTGAAGGTCAAAAGGTCAATGTCATATTAAGGGCAGCATGGATGTGTGGCATTTGTTCACAAGTAAAATATATTGAAATATTAAAGTAATTCATCAAGGGATATAGAAGTTATGACAGAAGTGAGAAACTCCGCGAACTTCTTTAATGTGCCGGACGGACACACGGCAAGACGAACGTACGGCCCGACGAAAGGACGGATGGACGGACGGACGGACGGACCAACATTTTGGGTTTATGGGGTATTTCCATTGTTTGAAGATCAAAGAAAAAGCCGCTAAACATCAATAGAATTTATGAGCTTACGGAATAAATCAAAGGAATCTTTTGTGTTAGGCCATGACCCTAACCTCCTAAACCCCGCCCGGACATTGGCCCGGACACACTGTCCAAACACTATATGCCTCCGGCACTATACAGAGACTGGGGGCATAAAAAGTGAATCAATATCCCGCAAGAAATGGGTCAATCTGGACCCACCTGCTCATTATGCCTGTCTCACGTGTGTCCACGGATTCCGCTGGCGATCGCCACTTTCGCAATTGGCGATAAAAGTAAACAATTGGCGATAAAAAATTACAATTTTTATGAAAAAAAATATTTTGATTTTTTTTCCCGAAAATTGTAATTTTGTATCGCCAATTGTTTTATTTTTTTTATTTTTTTTGAAGTGGCGATTCTTTTATTATCCCCAGCGGAATCCCGGGCCTGTGTGTCTGCTGGCCCACTGCAGCTGTAAGTAGTGCATTTGTGACTGCATGATATTTGGTTTAACCCTTTCAACATGTTCAACACCACAGGCCTGTATAGTGGTACATGTATTGGCAAATAGTGTAGATCCAGATGAGACGGCTCTTGCCGTCTCATCAAGATCTGCACTTATTGCAAGTACTTTTCACATTTTTGAGAACAAAAACACCCCCTTTTCATACAAGAGCTCCGCGGAGCAAGATGTCCCGCCTGGCGCAGCTTGATAGTACATAAGGAGCTTGTAATAACCTTGGGGTTAGTGAGCACCATGGGCTTTCTGTAGAATGATGCGGGATGTTGTTACAAATGCATGTATGGAATATTGAAGCATAAACTGAGCGCTAACTTTTCCAAACACGTAAATTTCTAAGTCAGTGACCTTGACCTTTGGGGTTAGTGGGCACCATGGGCTTTCTGTAGAATGATGCGGGATGTTGTTACAAATGCATGTATGGAATATTAAAGCATAAACTGAGCGCTAACTTTTCCAAACACGTAAATTTCTAAGTCAGTGACCTTGACCTTTGGGGTTAGTGAGCACCATGGGCTTTCTGTAGAATGATGCGGGATGTTGTTACAAATGCATGTATGGAATATTAAAGCATAAACTGAGCGCTAACTTTTCCAAACACGTAAATTTCTAAGTCAGTGACCTTGACCTTTGGGGTTAGTGAGCACCATGGGCTTTCTGTAGAATGATGCGGGATGTTGTTACAAATGCATGTATGGAATATTGAAGCATAAACTGAGCGCTAACTTTTCCAAACACGTAAATTTTCTAAGTCTGTGACCTTGACCTTTGGGGTTAGTGGGCACCATGGGCTTTCTGGTAGATGATGCGGGATGTTGTTAAAAACAAATGCATGTATGGAATATTAAAGCATAAACTGAGCGCTAACTTTTCCAAACACGTAAATTTCTAAGTCAGTGACCTTGACCTTTGGGGTTAGTGGTGAGCACCTGGGCTTTGGGCTTTTGTAGAATGATGCGGGATGTTGTTACAAATGCATGTATGGAATATTAAAGCATAAACTGAGCGCTAACTTTTCCAAACACGTAAATTTCTAAGTCAGTGACCTTGACCTTTGGGGTTAGTGGGCACCATGGGCTTTCTGTAGAATGATGCGGGATGTTGTTACAAATGCATGTATGGAATATTGAAGCATAAAACTGAGCGCTAACTTTTCCAAACACGTAAATTTCTAAAGTCAGTGACCTTGATTCCTTTGGGGTTAGTGGGTGGGCACCATGGGCTTTCTGTAGAATGATGCGGGATGTTGGTACAGATGCATGTATGGAATATTAAAGCATAAACTGAGCGTTAACTTTTCCAAACACAGAAATTTCTAAGTCAGTGACCTTGACCTTTGGGGTTAGCGGGCACCATGGGCTTTCTGTAGAATGATGCGGGATGTTGTTACAAATGCATGTATGGAATATTAAAGCATAAACTGAGCGTAAATTTTTCCAAACACGGACATTTCTAAGTCAGTGACCATGACCTTTGGGGTTAGCAGGCACCATGTGCTTTCTGTAGAATGATGCGGGATGTTGTTACAAATGCATGTATGGAACATTAAAGCGTAAACTGAGCGTAAATTTTTCCAAACACAGAAATTTCTAAGTCAGTGACCTTGACCTTTGGGGTTAGCGGGCACCATGGGCTTTCTGTAGAATGATGCAGGATGTTGGTACAAATGCATGTATGGAATATTAAAGCATAAACTGAGCGTTAACTTTTCCAAACACGTAAATTTCTAAGTCAGTGACCTTGACCTTTGGCGTTAGCGGGCATCATGGGCTTTCTGTAGAATGATGCGGGATGCTGTTACAAATGCATGTATGGAATATTAAATCATATACCGAGCGTTAACTTTTCCAAACACAGAAATTTCTAAGTCAGCGACCTTGACCTTTGGGGTTTGCAGGCACCATGGGCTTTCTGTAGAATGATGCGGGATGTTGCTACAAATGCATGTATGGAATATTAAAGCATTCCATTGAGGGAAACAGAAGTTACAATGAATTAACCTGAGCGTTAAGTTTTAGAAACAGAGCTAAATGCAAAAACTTAACGTTGAATGCATGTGAAAAGTAGGTTAATGAACCATGAAAACTAGGTCAAGGTCATATGGGCTCCCTCTGTGTGAGATGGTTACACCACAGTGTTGATGTATACCGAAGCATTCCATCAAGGGAAACTGAAGTTGTAATACATTAAACCGAGCGTTAACTTTTCCAAATACGGAAATTTCTAAGTCAGTGACCTTGGCCTTTGGGGTTAGCGAGCAGCATGGGATTTCTGTAGAATGATGCGGGATGTTGTTACAAATTCATGTATGGAATATTAAAGCATTCCATTGAGGGAAACAGAAGTTACAATGAATTAACCTGAGCGTTAAGTTTTAGAAACAGAGCTAAACGCAAAAACTTAACGTTGAATGCATGTGAAAAGTAGGTCAATGAAGCATGAAAAGTAGGTGAAGGTCACATGGGTTCCCTCTGTGTGAGATGGTTACACCACAGTGTTGATGTATACAAAGTATGGAGGTCATAGGAGTTATAGTTTTCTGGAAACTGAGCTAAACTAAAAAACTTAACGTGAAATGTTGACGCCGCCGCCGCCGACGCGACGCCAACGGAAAACCTATGCCTATGTCCCGCTTCTGCTAAAGCAGGCGGGACAAAAAAAATTGTGATGATTGGAAAAAGTCTGGAAATTAACATATAAAAATCCATACCAGTTACTTGGGGGTGAACGGGTTAATCTGTACCCACCTGCTCTTTATGCCTGTCACATGTGTGTCCACTGGCACCCTGCAACTGGGGGCAATGCGGACCCTCCATGCGACCCTTCATCGACAGGTCAGGGGTTCGAGCCTCCGTGATCAGGACCCCAACTCCCTCGAACAACTCGCGCGCGTTATACATCGGCTCTTCCATGTCGTCTAGACCTGAAACATAAATTGTTGTTGTTGTTGTTGCTACTTTAAATGATGAAAATATGTGTCGTCTGCTTTCCATGGCCCTGTGTAAAGTGGTTTAATTGAAGATTAGGGATTCAATTGGCGATAAAAATAAACAATTGGGGATAAAAAATTACAATTTTCAAAAAAAAAATTAAAACAAAAATTAAAAAAAATTGATTTTGATTTTTTTTTTTTAATTGGCGATTTTTTTATTTTCCCCAGCGGAATCCCTGGAAGATATATGACGATACTAGAACCGCTGGGTTGTTTCTATTTTCACCCATTAGGTAGGTACATGCATATCGGATTTTCTATCAACAACTCAACAACAAAATATTGCGTTCAACAAGATAGGAAATCTGGTACTTATGTACCGATATCGGTGAAAATTGAAACGACCCAGCAGTCCTACTATCGCCATATATCTTCAATTAAACCACTTTACAGAGCGCCATGAAGTTTAAATGATGAAAATATGTGTTGTCTTCCTTACATGACCTGCAACACAAAATGTTGTTGTTGTTATTTGTCTTGTTGTTAATCGGGTAAATAAGGAAAATATGTGTTGTCGACTCTTCCATGACGTCTAGACCTGCAACATAAATTGTTGTTGTTGTTACGTTGTTGTTAATAAGTGTGAATGAGTGAAATATATGTCGCCTGCCTTCCATGAATAGTTTATGAGAGAAAACATGTGTCGTCTAGATCATTAAATAAATCACTAGCCTGGCCATTATTTCACTATAATTCCAGCACAAAAATATTTACACAATTCCCTAACATTTGATTGGTCCGTAGCAAGTCTCTGTCCAAAATTTATATACCAGTAAACTCCCATGCCGAACTACTTTCCGTAACCGTCAGGCGCAGTTAAAATCATTCTTAAGAAAACGGAAAATAAACACATTTTCTTGATGAATTTATTTCAAATGCTGGAATTATAAGGAATGAATGGCATTTTTGTTGAATTAATCAGGGATATAAACTTGGAAAAGTCGCAGGAATACTGGACGAGGCCTTCCGGCCTTCGTCCAGTATTCCCGCGACTTTTCCAAGTTTATACCCCGATAAATTCCACAAAAAGGCCATTCATTCCTATAATAATCAGTTCACCTGGAGAAACAGCGCTCCAGATAAGGTGCGTATTGGCGAATTTTACGACTTATTTTAGCTGAATACGCATTGATTATCAAATGTGAAAGTACAAAATATACACAGCGATGTCAAAATATGCATTGATTTTCAAATCGAGTAGTGGAAATACTGTAATAAAGTTGAAAATGTACTTAGGTGAGCTGCAAAAGTAAATGTTCAACTCTATTACAGCATGTGAATAAGTAGTAATACACTCAAATAAGTGAACGTTCAAATTTGTTTTGATCATTTGTTCCCTATTTAGTAATGAAGAAAATCAATAATCCATTTGTAAAAATAAATTACGCATTTAAATGCTCTTAACTATTTAATGCTAGCTCTAATTATTTAATACTAGCTCTAACTATTTAATGGTAGCTCTAATTATTTAATGTTAGCTCTATTTAATGTTAGCTCTAATTATTTAATGTTAACTGTTAACTGTAAATATTTAATGTTAGCTCTAACTATTTAATGTTAGCTCTAATTATTGCTCTAATTATTTAGAGCTAGCAATGCCTTGAGTTTATGTAGATTTGGCGTTCCTTAGATGATCGAGTCTCTCCAAATTGTTGCGAGTGTTTTATACCTCCATTTTTGAAATTCAATACAACATATTCAGCTAAACTAAATGAATTGACAACCAATACATCAAAACAGGTCTTATCTGGATCTCTGCATTGAAGATTACCAGCAGCTGATTTCAGTTGACTGGTAACGGGGTCACAAAGCGAAGAGCTGTATGTTGCTGTATTACATTCACACCGTGACATTTAATGAGTAGAACAAAATAGACAGATACACCACAACTACATGTATCAGTGGAACCCCTCTAAACCCGACATATGCTCAAAGTTAAGTTGAAGGTAACCGCATGACAGAAAGCGAACAGCTGCATCGTCTTATTACATTCGCCCGTGATATTAAACCATTGAAGACTATGGATACAACACTTTTTTATTGAAAAAGTCGGATTATTTTCTTTATTTCTTCTCGAAAGTATATATTGTTACCACTCATCTGAACCGTCTCGTCGAGACGGTTCAAATGAGTGGTAACAACATATACTTTCTAGAAGAAATAAAGAAAATGCTGAAAATAAAATTCACAAAGTTTAACCCATTACAATCACTGTAACCCATTGAAGACTATGGATACAACACTTCTTTATTGAAAAAGTCTGATTCTTTTCTTTATTTCTTCTCAAAAGTATATGTTGTTACCACTCATTTGAGACGGTTCAAATGAGTGGTAACAACATATAATTTCGAGAAGAAATAAAGAAAATGAAAAAAAAAATCTCAAAAGTTTCACGCCAGTATAATGGGTTAACAAGTAGAACAACATAGACACCACAACTACATGTATCAGGCTATACAGTGGAACCTCAGTCAACCCGACATGCTGGGAGATCCCCAGGGTGTCCGGCTTACAGAGGTTCTACTGTAACTCAAATTTATCAGGTAACCTGCCCTGTATTGACCGAATACGTACTGACTGATAACATATCGTTACCAAATGACGTCAGTGTAAGGACGCAACGTAAACAAGTCCGCGTTCTGTCCATAGAATATTAACCCATACCATTGAAGTCTATGGATACAACACTTTTTTATTGAAAAAGTCGGATTATTTTCTTTATTTCTTCTCGAAAGTATATGTTGTTACCACTCATCTGAACCGTCTCGTCGAGACGGTTCAAATGAGTGGTAACAACATATACTTTCTAGAAGAAATAAAGAAAATGCTGAAAAAAAATTCACAAAGTTTAACCCATTACAATCACTGTAATGGGTTAATGAGAACAACATAGACACGACAACTACATGTATCAGGCTATTTAGTGGAACCTCAGTAAACCCAACATGCTGGGGTGTCCGGCTTAGAGGTTCCACTGTAACTCAAATTTAAACCTTAGAATGAGGAAAACGGAAATGTTGGTTTACATTTTGTCTTTTACTCATAAAAACATGAGTTAACAGGTAATTGGCAAGTTTGGCAAGTAATTTGCATGTTTTGTAGAGAAAAAAACACCATTTTTACATACATAAATGGACTCGTCTGAAAATCATTTTGTGATGTTTCAAATCGTCGGAAAATTAACATATCAAAATCCATTTCAGTTATTTAGGGGTAAAAGGGTTAAGAAAAAGATAATTTACATGGCGTGGAGTGATAAGTACAGGTAGTATCCAAAGGAGGTTTGTTTGGCCAATCTTGTCACCTTTCATGGAACAGACGTTTCATTAATTGGTTGAAATATTTTTTTTTAAAAATATCACACATGTGTGTGTACAAACAAACAGCTGTTTCATATCCGAGTTTGTATGCCTTTAATACAAACAAACAGCTGTTTCATATCCGAGTTTGTATGCCTTTAAGTTAACACAAACGTTTCACATTCTATCGTATGTCATGCACCTGAAAGTGAATAGTATGGGGAAATAAAAGGACTGAACGTCCTGAAATTCAGACTAATCATGCTAATAATTGATTTAGAGTGGAAAGCGTTTCGCAAAAAATAAGCGAATTTCACAGTAGCAACAACAACAACAAGTTAAAAAGAGATATTTGGAAAACTGCAACATTGTATTCGTGCACCGAATGAAGTTACGAATTGCGAATAATCGAGTATGACAGTTAATCGTCGCACCCTTAGACGACGGAAACTTATGCAATAACATAAATTTAGCACAAAAAGCACAAAACAAAACAGTTATGACACTGCATAAAAGCTGGAAGACCTCAAATTTGGATGTGGGTTGTATAATTCTTCGCTAGCGCTCGACTAAAAAGTGAAAATCAGTGAAGATAAAATAACCTGATGTTTTTTTTACAGTCATTTGGCCTTGACCTTGGCATGGGGTCGCATGGGAGGGATATACAATAAACTATGGATACTGATAAACAAGCCCATGTATGCACATAAAAGCTTTAATGCAAATGTTGCAAAAACAAATGCATTTGACCTTGCATGCATGCATGTACATGAGGACAAAATGGGTGGGCCAATGTTGTGTCAGGTTACATCAAATAAACAATTTGGCAGCAAGCTGAGAAAAGAGACCTTATGTTATGTGCAATCAACATATAGGTCCTGCGTCAAGGCTGAATTATTATGTTGATGACAGTAAGCATGCATGAGTGACTGAATGGTGAACAGCCTAGTCCCTGATCAGACTGCACATACCATAATTATGGGGCTATGCTGATCCCAAATATTCTAATGTACCTGTTGTCAGCCGGTGACCCACTTATTATTATTATTAGAGGGGATCTATAGCATTAGTCCATGTCCATGCGTGACTAATGTGTACATTAGTAACCTGGTAACACCTTTAATTTTTCAATAACTTATGAACCACTTCACCGATTTTGATCATATTTGGCCGCAATGTGTAACCCTCCAAAACATTTGACATTGACCTTGAACACAGGGACGGGATAGGTGGCTATAGTAGGACAATATGGATGATGGGGAGGGGGCGCATGCAAGTAGTGGGCAGTGGGGGGTAGGGAGATGGTAGGGATGGATGGCTGGTTGCTGCCGGGACGGGGTATGTAGCGGAGTGGATGGTGGCGATGGGGTGAGTAGTGGACGAGTGGGCCATGGGGTGGTGGCAGGGGTAGTGGGGAATTCTGCAGCTACCCACACCATATTAGTATGTCTGTTCCACGTTTTGCTGCCGACAAACTTTTGGCTGTTAAACACATTAAATCTAAAAAAATATTTAAAAGTACATGTAAGTACTTTTTTATCAATAAGAAAAAAGTCGCCCTCCCCAAAAAAAATTATTTGATGAAATTCCATGAAATATTAATTTTATTGCGAAAAAACGATTTTCCTATATTTGATGGAATTTCATGAAACAATTTTTTTTGGGGAGGGTGACTTTTTTGTTATTGATGAAAAAGTACTAAGTTTAAATATTTTTTAGATTTAATGTGTTTAATAGCCAAAAGCTTGTTGGCAGCAAAACGTAGAACAGACAGTAGGTGCGACATGTGGGGTAAGTACATTAATTCCACCAGCTGACCCCTGAACAGTTGTGGAATGCAGGAATAATACAGTCATCAATATGGGAACACATCTGCAGACATTTAGCATGCTGTAATTATTCCAGTTATGTCTGTCTGGCACTGGTCTCATCTTGTACCTGTAGCTATACAGCGCTCCAGATACGTCAATGAATATCTGATTCTCAGTGAATACAGCCCCAGATAAGTCTAATAATAACCAACTATACAGCGCTCCTGTAGCCGATTTCATCAAAATTGCTAAGTATACTTATCTAGCAAAGTATACTTTGAGGGAGTAATCATTTATTTTTCTGAAATGCATTATTTCATATAGAACTAACGGCTGCACATATTTGATGATTACAAGTATGCAAAATTATTATACTGAATTTATTACATTATCACAGCCAAAATGGCTGTGATAATGTAATACATTCAGTATTATAAATATTAATAAATTTATCCTAAAATTGAAAATTTCTCCCTCAATGTATACTTTGCTAGAAAAGTATACTTTGCAATGTTGGTGAAATAGGCTACAGATACGTCGATGAATATCTGATTCTCAGTGAATACAGCCCCAGATAAGTCTAATAATATATCCCAGATAACTCAATGAATACAGCCCCAGATAAGTCTAATAATATATCCCAGATAACTCAATGAATACAGCCCCAAATAAGTCTAATAATATATCCTAGATAACTCCATGAATACAGCCCCAGATAAGTCTAATAATATATCCCAGATAACTCAATGAATACAGCCCCAAATAAGTCTAATAATATATCCTAGATAACTCCATGAATACAGCCCCAGATAAGTCTAATAATATATCCTAGATAAGTCAATGAATACAGCCCCAGATAAGTCTAATAATATATCCCAGATAACTCCATGAATACAGCCCCAGATAAGTTTAATAATATATCCCAGATAAGTCAATGAATACAGCCCCAGATAAGCCTAATAATATATCCCAGATAACTCAATGAACACAGCCCCAGATAAGTCTAATAATATATCCTAGATAAGTCAATGAATACAGCCCCAGATAAGTCTAATAATATATCCCAGATAACTCAATGAATACAGCCCCAGATAAGTCTAATAATATATCCCAGATAACTCAATGAATACAGCCCCAGATAAGTCTAATAATATATCCTAGATATCTCAATGAATACAGCCCCAGATAAGTATAATAATATATCCTAGATAACTCAATGAATACAGCCCCAGATAAGTCTAATAATATATCCTAGATAACTCAATGAATACAGCCCCAGATAAGTCTAATAATATATCCCAGATAAGTCAATGCATACAGCCCCAGATAAGGCTAATAATATATCCCAGATAACTCAATGAATACAGCCCCAGATAAGTCTAATAATATATCCTAGATAACTCAATGAATACAGCCACAGATAAGTCTAATAATATAGGGTTTAGGGAGTGGCATGAGATTTCCACAAGTCTGACCGCGGTTCAAATGGTGGTCACAACGTATACTTCTAAGCACAAATAAAGAAAATATTTAAGATTATCCACAAACAAAATGGTGTATGAATACACGATGACCAATACTTCATTGACATTTCCTGCTAAGGATACACCATTTTGTTTGTGGAAAATCCTAAATATCTGGCACCAGATAAAGATCTACGGCAACATGAATGTTTCTGCAACTCAAATTCAAATAGTATAGGCCCAGATCAGTAGCCTATTTCATCAACATTGCAAAGTATACTTTAGTAGCAAAGTATACTTTGAGGGAGAAATTTTCAATTTTATGATAAATTTATTAATTTTTATTATACTGAATTTATTACATTATCACAGCCAATTTGGCTGTGATAATGTAATACATTCAGTATAATAATTCTGCATACTTGTAATCATCAAATATATGCAGTTGTTAGTTTTATATGAAATAATGCATTTCAGGAAAAATAATTGATTACTCCCTCAAAGTATACTTTGCTTGTAAAGTATACTTTGCAATGTTGATGAAATAGGCTACTGATAAAGATCTACATGAATGTTTCTGCAACTCAAATTCCAATAGTATAGGCCCAGATCAGACTGGGTGGATGAATTTTGTGACTGATCGCGGACTACACTCGCCGCAAAGTCGACAAGTCCCTTTTTGCCATGTCAATTCGCAAATATATAATTCCTTCATCTATGTTTAAATCACCTGTCAGCGATGCAAATAAGAAGGTGAATGTGAAAGGGTTTAACGTCCCAGCAACAGCTAGGGTCATATAGAGACAGTTTAAAGTCTCATCCGACAGACCAGTGGGATGGAAATCCTATGAAAGTATAGTTGATGCCTAAGGCGCGGTTTGAACCCACAACCTCCGGATTGGAAGTCAGGTGTTCTAACCCCTAGGCACGGATTCCGCTGAGGAAAATAACTTTCTTTTTTTTCGAAAATTGTAATTTTTTATCACCAATTGTTTATTTTTATCGCCAATTGCGAAAGTGGCGATCGTCAGCAGAATCCCTGCCTAAACCACAACCCATCCATTCAAATGTCCAGGTGGCAGATTGGAGAAACTATGGCAATTGCAAAGTTAATTAACCAAAAGTGAAAAGTATTCATAAGCACAGTTGTGAAGGTCAAAAGGTCAAGGTCATATTAAGGGCGGCATGGATGAGCGACATTTGTGCACAAGTCTTTTGTAAACTCCAGTAAACTTCTTAACCCTTAGACCGCTATCTCATTTCTTTTGTCGTCTGCTGTTTATTTTCTATTTTCCATTTTATAATCCAAAACATGCTTTGACAGCACTTTGAAATAATTTACAACATGCTTTGACAGCACTTCAGAATAATTTCCACAAATTATTCTGAAGTGCTGTCAAAACATGTGTTTATTGAGAAATAAGGCAAGATATAAAAGCAACAGCAGACGACAATTGTTGTGAAAAAGTTTCAAGGTTATGAAGATCAAAAGGTCATGGTCATATAAAGGGCAGCATGGATGTGTCACTGGCAATAAATGTCCACAAGTATGATGTGTAGAAATATTACAGAGCTCCAGTTAACCCATTTCATGCTGAGGATACTCTGATTTTTGTTGAAAAAATCTCATTATTTTGTTCATTCATCGATAAAGGTATATGTTGTTACCACTCATTTGAACCGTCTCATTGAGACGGTTCAAATGAGTGGTAACAACATATACTTTCCAAAGGATATAAAGAAAATAGGGATATTTTTCTCTCAAAAGGTTCATACTACTAAAAGTGTATCCCGTCTGTTAAGGTGCGTAACTTGACCAACTTGGGGTGAAATTTTGTTTATTTCTTCATCAAAAATGGCAAGTTGGGAGTGCTTTAGAATCGTCTCATTGAGACGATTCTAAAGCACTCCCAATTTGCCATTTTTGATGGAGAAATAAGAAATTTACCTCCAAATTACGCACCTTAACTGGAGCTCTGTATTAACAGTAATCCGTCAATGGATTTAGAAGTTATGACAGAATCGAGAAACTCCGGCGAACTTTTGAATGCGTGAAAAAGTTCAAAGTTGTGAAGGTCAAAAGGTCAATGTCATATTAAGGACAGCATGGATGTGTGGCAATTATTGTCCACAAGTATGATGTATTGAAATATTAAAAGTAATCTGTCAAGGGATTTAGAAGTTATGACAGAATCGAGAAACTCCGGCGAACTTTCTAATATGTGTGAAGTTGTGCAGGTCAAAAGGTCAATGTCATATTAAAGGTACATGCCCACGCAGTAGGCACAAAATGTTCTTTATAGGAATTAAATAAGTGTATAATTATGTCACTATTCCACCAGTTCTAAAAATTACGAGTGCCCACTACACAAATATAATCATTTATTAATTATCAATTTACTGTTAGCGACGCGCGGCGGTAACAGTCTATTTTGATAATGTACGGGGACGACGACTTTCACATCACGGCTTGTGGTGCGCATGCGCAGTATACTACGCGCGCCGGTATAGGCTTCTCAATATGTCGAAACGTCCAGGACGGAAATTGTATGAAACGGCGTCGGCCAAAAAAAAGGCGAAATATCTGAGGGACAGGCAGTACAGAGAGAGAGAGAGAGAGAGAGAGAGAGAGAGAGAGAGAGAGAGAGAGTGGTTAATATTAGCGACCAGATCACCAAATGGAAAGAGTTACGTGGAGATTTAGATTTGGACTCGAACAGACATTTTTCTTCTCAACTTCCGATACTTCACTGCGCATGTCAAAGATGTGATATGATTGACCGTGTCACGCGACGCGTATTGGTAAAAATAGCACGAGGTCGGAAAATACCCTTTCTGGTCGCGGCATATAAAATGCGATTTAACACCAATCAACACGCGCCGTAATTAAAAATAACTTGTCCATAATTGTTTTTCTATAAACATGCAATAAAAGCTTAAAATATTTCACAACTACAATTTACATGCATATTGAAATAACTCACAAGTTATTTAATTAACTAGATGGCCGCGGCCTGCATTTCGCGCCTTGTGGCGAGGCATGGACAATAAGAAAATAGATATAGTATAACGAAAAACTTTAACCCAAAAACTTAACCAAAAACTTTAACCGGACGTTCGTACGTACACACACGTACGTACATGTAAAGTGCCGACTATATCGCGCTTTCCGTAAGCGGGCGTGACAAAAACTTTAACCAAAAACTTCAAAGTAATTTGACCTTGACATTGGGCACAGGGGCCGCACGGGAGGGGGGTAGAATGAAAATATAGATGATGATAAACACCCATGTGAAGTTTCAAGGTAATGGGCAAAGCAGTTGCAGAGATATAGTATAACAAAAAACTTTAACCAAAAAACTTAACCAAAAACTTTAAACGGACACACATACACACGTACGTTCATACACGTACACACGTACACGTACGCACCCCAAAGTGCCGACTATATCACGCTTTCCGCAAGCGGGCGCGACAAAAATTATGTAAATTTGATACTTATCACTGTTTTTGAAAATTCCACAATAAAATGCTACTTTTCAAGAGTAAGCCATCATGACTGTATATCAAGACAGTTATGACTAGTGCTGGACAGACGGCGAGACAGACAAACCAGTGATCCAGATAAGCTGCGTATTTGAGTAAATACATAATTAAAATTACCAAAAACCGAATTGAAATCAGAAATATAGCGAGTATCAAAAAGCAATGAAAAATTTGTGGTATCGATCTTTATCATGCTACAGAAAACATAAACAGACCACACAAATAGCATTATTTTCTTATTTTACCATGAAAACAAATGCATCTTGGTATTTCATTAGAATTGTCTCCAAGGAGACAATTCTAATGAAATACCAAGATGTGTTTTTCATTTAGAAGCAAACTATTCAATAATTGCTGTCTGCTGATGTGATTCTACTTTACACAATTAAAATTTTGAAATACCCAATTGCTTCAGAAATGATGGAGTGACAATACTCAATTACTAATTCCTTATCTGGAGCTTGGTATTTCATTAGGATTGTCTCCAAGGAGACAATTCTAATGAAATACCAAGATGTTTTTTTCATTTAGAAGCAAACTATTCAATAATTGCTGCCTGCTGATGTGATTCTACTTTACACAATTAAAATTTTGAAATACCCAATTGCTTCAGAAATGATGGAGTGACAATACTCAATTACTAAGTCCTTATCTGGAGCACTGACAGACGCATGAACACACAGTCCAAACACTACATTCCTCCGGCTCTGAGACTGGGGGCATAAAAACACACATACTGACACAAATACCTCTCCATTTTAATACCAAACAGCATATCCTGAACAAATTAACATATGGACTAACACCATATTAAGTAGACTTCTAATCTACAGAACAAAGGAAAGTTTATTTACAAACAAACCTACCTACTTATTTGTCTCACAAGCCTTGAAATTATACTCCACCTTCATCTACATTATTGGCCTGATTCATGTTGTTAAGTCTCTAAAAACACGACAACAAAATTGCCAACAAAAGCCCTAGTCCTTAGATCTGACAGAAATCAGCTGTTTTCCTACACACTGTGTACACGGAGATTATATTTGTGTAAAGGCTACACCCTCATAACACAGCTGTATACACACTCCAGATAAGAGGTATTTTGTGACAAATATTGGATTTTTCCCCCTTATTTTCCAGCACAAACTCCAGATAAGAGGTACTTTATGACAAATATTAGATTTTGTTTCATATTTTCCTTAACAAACTCCAGATTAAAGAGGTATTTTATGATGAATATTATTTTTTTTTTGGCTATTTTCCTTCACAAACTCCAGATAAGAGGTATTTTATGCCAAATATTAAATTTTGTTTTCTAATTTTCCAGCACAAACTCCAAATAAGAGATATATTTTATGACAGCATATTAGATTTGTTTTCTTATTTTCCTTCACAAACAACAGATAAGAGGTATTTTATGACACATATTGGATTTGTTCTCTTATTTTCCTTCACAAACTCCAGATAAGAGGTATTTTATGACAAGTATTGGATTTTTTTCTTATTTTCCAGCACAAACTCCAAATAAGAGCTATATTTTATGACACATATTGGATTTGTTTTCTTATTTTCCTTCACAAACAACAGATAAGAGGTATTTTATGACAACTATTGGATTGTTTTTCTTATTTTCCGTTGCATACTCCAGATAACATATTGGATTTATTTCCTTATTTTCCTTCACAACTCCAGATAAGAGGTATTTTATGACAACTATTGGATTTGTTTCCTTATTTTCCTTCACAACTCCAGATAAGAGGTATTTTATGACAAATATTGGATCCCCCCACCCACCCCAATTTTCCTTCACAAACACAAGGAGTCAAGCAAATTGGGTGCTCATTAGAATCATGCATGTGTGAATTAGGGATGTGTGCCTTATACAGTGGAACCTCTCTAAACCGGACACCGAGAAAACACCTGCGATAGTATTTGTGATGAATTTCCTGGTCATTTGTCTGAGTTGATAATGTCTGTTCATGATCACATAGCACACGACTATGGCTCAGAATGATCAAATGCCTGATTTACAGTGAAACCTCTCTAAGCCGGACACCCTGGGGACATCCCAGGGTGTCCGGTTTAGAGAGGTTTCACTGTATAAGTAAAGTAAAAGTACACTCCCACCTTCGTTAATCTGGTCAATATTTGTCAATTTATATTTTTCAAAATACCTGCATATTGTGCTTGAAATCAAGTAGCTTGATTGGCTACAGCTCAGGCAATCAAATTGCTTGATTGTGAGTTGGCATAATATAATGGAAATAAATGTTCAGAACGGTTGAAAATCTGGGCAGTTTTATTTTCCCCAATAGAAGATTAATACACATTAATTCAAATAAGCTCTGTGAGCTTGTTTTCTAATCCTTATTCACCGTTACTTTATATATATGTATTTTGATGCATGCAATAAATATTGTTGAAACTAATATTAATACAGGCAATTGAGTATAAAATTAGTATATATGCATGACTACAATTCAACAAAATAATTGAAATAGTTAGAACGAATTTGAAATCGTTAGAATAAATTGGAATGTGTTAGAACAAAAGAATTGAAGTCGTTAGAATGAATTTGAATGTGTTAGAACAAATTTGAATGCGTTAGAATGAATTAGAATTCGTTAGAACGAAATAATCAAATTGGTCAGAACATTTGTTTCTCTTCTCATGTCCATTATCAGCAAGGTGTATGATCACGTGGTACTAACAACAACAACAAGTACCGATTCAAAGTACGTATTCTTTTATAGTGTCATTAGTGATGAAATATGGCGCAGCAAACGCGTCTTCATGAGCTGCATTTGGTGGTCTCTGTATTTTCGCCCAAACTTCTGTCTTTTTTGCGAAGAATCGATTTCCGTGTCTCTGACATGGAAATCTATTCCGACATAAGTCTGTTCCAAACTTGACCACTAAATGCAGCTCATGAAGACGCATTTGCTGCGCCATATTTCATCAAAATCCGTTGCATATTAAGGAAAATATCAAATAATACTTACTTTGGAGTGGGCGACGTTGTTGTTGTTGTAACCACGTGATCATGTACCTTGACCACTGTATACAGGGGCCATGATGAAAACACAATTTTATTTTTTATTGTATTTTTAAAAAAAATCCTGATATGACAAACTAACAACGTGGTAACATTGAATGCTTTCGAGATGAAATAAAAGAAAATATATTTTTTTCTCTCAAAAGTTTCATATTACTGTAATACAGTATCCAATCTCTAATGAGTTAACCCTTAGACCGCTACTCACAACAATTGTCATCTGCTGTTGCTTTTATATCTTGCCTTATTTCTCAATAAAAACATGGTTTGACAGCACTTCAGAATCATTTCCAGTGGAAATGATTCTGAATTGCTGTCAAAACATGTTGTAAATTATTCTAAAGTGCTGTCAAAGCATGTTTTTGATGATAAACATGGAAAATAGAAAATAAACAGCAGACAACAACACAAATAAGATAGCGGTCTAAGGGTTAAGAAGTTTACTGGAGTTTACATAAGACTTGTTTTCAATAAAAACATGGTTTGACAGCACTTCAGAATCATTTCTAATGGAAATGATTCTGAATTGCTGTCAAAGCATGTTGTAAATTATTCTAAAGTGCTGTCATAGCATGTTTTTGATAATACAAATGGAAAATAGAATAAACGACAACAAAAACTAGATTTGTCAGTAAGCGGGGGCTTACGGAATACCCCCCCCCCCCCCCCCACCCCCCCCCCCCCCCGCATCAGCCCTGACCTAGAATGAATTATTAGGCTTAACGAAGGTAAACATACATTCCAGCTCTCGCATACTATCATTTTCAGATAAAAGACTATGTCAGCACATATGGAGAGTGCGATGGTGGTTCCAGTTGAAAAAAGCAAACTAGACATTCTAAGTCCATGACCTTGACCCCTGGCATAAATGGGGGTCGTAGGTTAATTTGTTGCAGAATGATGTACGAGTGTCAGAGAAGGGCCGGGTAAAATATCACTGCATTCCGCAAAGGGAAAGAGAAGTTATAAGGAAATTTACATTTGTTAAGTTTTAGTTTTTTTCTAACTTTATAAGTCCGTGACCTTGACCCCTGGCATAAATGGGGGTCGTAGGTTTGTTGCAGAATGATGTATGAGTGTCAGAGAAGGGGCGGGTAAAATATGAAAGATTTTCGCAAAGGGAAAGAGAAGTTAAAAGGAAATTTACAATTGTTAAGTTTTGTGACGGACGGAAAGACGGTACACGGACGGACGGACGGACGGACAAGCTGACTCCAGTATACCCCCCACAACTTCGTTGCAGGGGGGTATAATAAAATAGTGGTCTAAGGGTTAAGATAAGCAAACTCTAACATCACCTTGGATAGTTCTGTGAAGGAACAAGGAAGGTAGGACTAATATGTGACTACACAGATTGGCAAATTTCAACTTATACTTAAGGGTGAGAATTGGGTCGAACAACTTACATACCCGGTGGGCAAATTAGTGTTAACCATTAGACCGTCTGCTGTTTATTTTCTATTTTCCATTTTTATCATCAAAAACATGCTTTGACAGCACTTTAGAATAATTTACAACATGCTTTGACAGCACTTCAGAATCATTTCCATTCTGAAGTTCTGTCAAACCATGTTTTTATTGAGAAATAATGCAAGATATAAAAGCAACACCAGATGACAATTGTTGTGAGTACCGGTTGCGGTCAATGGGTTAATTGTTTACAAGTGGTTTACCTTAATTCTGGAGTGATTTATTTCCTTCAAGGAAATATCCCTCTAGACGTTTGCGAGACGTAATTGAAGTCACGTTTTGACGTCATTTCCGGCAAAGAATTTTTACAACTTTATAAGCTGGTTGGTCTAAGAGCAAATTTCACATTTTTCGAAGAGCATGTAATAAACAATTTATTCCACTACCTTTTTGAAATACCAAATTTATTTCCCTTGATATCTGTAAATCCGACAAAGAAACTCGTGCTCCGCACTCGTTTCTTTATCAGATTTCCATATGTCGCAGGAAATAAATACGGTATTTCAAAATGGTAGTTGAATAAACTCTATATATTCCCGAATACCAGATGGCTGCAGCAAACAGTGCAGATACTGATGAGATGGCTGGTCATGAGTCGGCTCGACTGGACCTGCACTGTTTGCCAATACCACTATACAGGTCTGTTGTGTTGAAAGGGTCAAACACGCTTTAACGAACGGACAGACAGACGGATACACACATGGACATCATTGTGATCACAATATATACATCTCACTTTCTGCTATTGGGTTGGACAAAAATATCCCAGTAATGTCTACCGTATATCCTTTGAAAAAATAAATAAATTAATTAACCTGCCCGCCCCTAATAAAACGACCCGCCCAAGGGTTTGTTTGTTTTTTGTTTTTTTTAAATTAAAAACATTATACCTGCCCGCCCCTAATAAAACGACCCGCACCAAGGTTTTTATATATTTTTTTTTTAAATTAAAAAATATTTGGCAAAATTTACGAGAATGATGCACACATGGACATCATTGTCAGTGCTCCAGATAAGGAATTAGTAATTGAGTTTTGTCACTCCATCATTTCTGCAGCAATTGGGTATTTCAAAATGTTAATTGTGTAAAATAGAATTACACTACTGTTTACACATCAGCAGACCGCACTTATTGAATAGTTTGCTTCTAAATGAAAACACATCTTGGTATTTCATTAGAATTGTCTCCAAGGAGACAATTCTAATGAAATACCAAGATGTGTTTTCATGGAAAAATAAGAAAATATGCTATATTTGTGGTCTGTTTATTGGCGGGAGACATACTGTCTCCACGCTATTGGGATCGTGATTCTGGCCGTTTGCACGGGTCTACTTTCGGAAGTGGCTCTCTGTTCATCGGGGGACGTCTCAATAGGTTCGCAATTAACAACAGTCAGGTGACATTTAAAGTCAGCGAGTGAACTGAAAGCAAGTTATTAATAGCAACGGCAATGCTCAACATTATGTGTAAAATAGTTGGCATGCCCAACTTTACTTTTGAAGAGAACAAATTGCTGTTATTGAGACGCCCCCCTGTATTGTGTACCACGCAGTCGCAATGCGACGTCGAAGGCCATTTCTTTTTCATATTGTGGTTGACGGGCGATTTTCGAAAAATTACCCTCTGGGTGAGCGAAACAAAATTCATGAAAACATTTTGCCGTTCATGCAGCATACACGTATGTAGGTAGGCCTACGCCCAGTCATAATTTTGAAAAGATTTCACATAATATTATGTCACACCTCCAGAGTTCCTGTTGGGTATGCAATTTGGATTACTCGGTTTGTATCCCTATTCTGCAAAGTGCCGATTGATTTTGGCCAAATACACATACTAAAAATATTAAAATTTCCCCGTTTTTTTTCAATTTCTTCACAGCACCTTTGCTTCATCAACCTATTTGTGTTTAGAGCAGGCTGTATTTTACAAACACCAGTAACTGATCAAGTTCTCCAAATTTGCAGATTGTACATCCAATAATCAACATCGAATATATTTCTAACAAGGAATTTCTGAGTATGCAAATTCACAAGTGGCTACTTGTCTCCCGCCAGTCAGTACTTTCAGTACTTTGATTGTTTTCTGTAGCATGATAAAGATACCACAATTTTTTTATTGCTTTTTGATACTCACTACTTCTGATTTCAATTGGGTTTCCGGAAATTTTAATTGGGTATTTACGCAAATATGCAGCTTATCTGGAGCACTGATTGTGATCACAATACATCTCACTTTCCACTATTGGGTTGGATAAAAAAATCCCAGTAATGTCTATATCCTTTGAAAAAATAAATAAATAAATCAACATTATATTTCTAAAACATGGATATGCCCCTGTGTCATATACTGGGGCCCGTTTCACTAAACTTCTTACGACTAAAATGTTCATAAGTGCAATCTTATGATAGTCTGTAAATGTCACATTAACTATTTTTCTTGTAAACAATTATTGGATTTACATTTATTGAGCATAGGCTGCATTTGCAGCCTATCCTCAATAAATGTAAATCCATCAATTGAAATTTCCAGCCGATTCCAAATTTGCACTTAAGAACATTTTAGTCGTAAGAAGTTTAGTGAAACGGCCCCCTGGACTCTAACTGGAGAAACTCTAACAAACTTGTTTTGACTTTTCAACGTAAATGTACATGGACAGACGGACGGAACCTCAAGAGCAACACAATTAATATGCCCCCCCCCCCACTTGCTTTTGCATAGGGGGCGTAATCAATTGGCAATTTTATTTGAGATGTAGGTAGGTGGCGATAAGGAAATACAAACACGTTCCAGATAAGCTGAGTATTTGCCTAAATACCCAATCAAAATTACCAAAAACCCAATTGAAATCAGAAGTAATGAGTATCAAAAAACAATAACAAATTTGTGGTACCTTTATCATGCTGCAGAAAACAATAAACAGACCACAAATATAGCAAAAAAAAATTATTTTTCATGAAAACACATCTTGGTATTTCATTAGAATTGTCTAATGAAATGCCAAGACATGTTTTTATTTTGAAGCAAACTACTCAATAATTGCTGTCTGTTGTTGTGTAAACAGTAGTGTGATTTTATTTTACACAATTAAAATTGTGAAATACCCAATTGCTTCAGAAGTGATGGAGTGAAAATACTCAATTACTAATTCCTTATCTGGAGCTTTGACAAATGAACTTTCCTTGGACTGAAGAATGACAAGCAAGTGCTATTGATTGAAACACTTGTTCTATGAGTAAAGTGTTATAAACAATATACTGGGATGCAGGATAGACAGGGCTCCAGATAGGCTGTGTATTTCTTAACCCTTAGACCGCTATTTTAAAAATCGGTCCAGTATTTCTAAAATTCAAAAAAAATTCCCCATGTTAAATCCCCATAGACATCTTCACTACTCCGTGAAGATGTCTATGGGGATTTAACATGGGGAAATTTTTTTTTCGCAATAAAATCAATATTTGACCAAATTTCACGAAATAAAAAGAAGGCTCATTCTTAAATTTTCCTTTAATTTAATATTATCAAAAGAAATCTTGTTTTTGAATTGTTTATATAGCCGTAAAATTTGGGCAGCTTTCGTGAAACAGACAGTACCTACCCAAGCCTGAAATGTTGGGTAGATAAAAGATTAAACAAACATAATTTTAATTTGGGCCTGATGGATGTCATACCACTACCTACCCCTACCCTAACCACCACCAAAAACAATTTACATAAATTCATTATAAGAATGAATGGCCTTTTTGTGGAATTTATCGGGGTATAAACTTGGAAAAGTCGCGGGAATACTGGACGAAGGCCGGAAGGCCTCGTCCAGTATTCCCGCGACTTTTCCAAGTTTATATCCCCGATAAATTCAACAAAAAGGCCATTCATTCCTTATAATTCCAGCATTTGAAACAAATTCATCAAGAAAATGTGTTTATTTTCCGTTTTCTTAAGTTGCGCCTCACGGTTACGGAAAGTAGTTTGGCATGGGAGTTTACTGGGATATAAATTTTGGACAGAGACTTGCTACGGGCCAATCAAATGTTAGGGAATTGTGTAAATATTTTTGTACTGGAATTATCAGTTGTTTAACCCTTAGACCGCTACTCACAACAATTGTCGTCTGCTGTTGCTTTTATATCTTGCCTTATTTCTCAATAAAAACATGGTTTGACAGCACTTCAGAATCATTTCAAATGGAAATGATTCTGAAGTGCTGTCAAAGCATGTTGTAAATGATTCTAAAGTGCTGTCGAAGCATGTTTTTTATGATAAAAATGAAAAATAGAAATAAAGAGCAGACAACAACAAAAATAAGATAGCGGTCTAAGGGTTAACCTTGACCTTAAGCACAGGGGCTGACTTACGGTAACACTGTAGGTCAGTAGGTAGTGGATAAAATTTACGAAATATACGGTGTATAGTGACTATATATATACCAAAATATTTACGCACTTATTTTAGCAGAATATTGATTATCAAAAGTGCATGGGAGTACAAAATACTCACAGAAATGTGAAAATACGCATTGATTTTCAAATTGAGTAGTGAAAATACTGTAATAAAGTTGAAAATAATACACTGAAATAAGTATATGTTTAAATTTGTTTTTTTATCATTTGTTCCCTATTTAATAACAAAGGAAATCAATATTCCATTTGTGAAAATAAAATACGCATTTAATTTGAAATCAAATAAAGCTTGTACAAACTATAGCCGCGACTTCTGCTAAAGCAGGCACGATAAAAATTGAAATGAACTGACTAAGAATAGCAATAGCCAATTCCTTATCTGGAGCCCCTGATTGAGGAGGATAGACAGAATATATTACATGGCCGGAAACGTAAATTGTTGTCTGCTGCAGTTTTATAAATTGTCTTCTTTCTCAGTAAAACATGGTTTGTCAGAACTTTAGAATCATTTCCAATGGAAATGATTCTCAAGTGCTGCCAAACCATGTTTTTGATGAGAAAAATAGAAAATAAACAGCAGACGACAAAAATTAATTCTGCATTGTACATGTTGTAAGGGGTAAATCGGTCTGCCATTCCTGCAGCATGTGTGAAATCATCATTCATCCTGTATCAGTGCTCTAAGGTTATTGAGGGGGGGGGGCGGCTATTGATTTGGTGCAGGGCTCCAGATAAGTTTTATGTCTAAAGCGTACTACACCCCCTGATTTCGAAATCATTGCTTATTTTACTTTTACAAATGGATTATTGATTTTCTTCATTACCAAATAGGGAAAACATGATAAACAAGAGCTGTAGGAGAACAGCATAGCTCGACTACGAGGGTTGTCGATGTACACATAGCTTGACAAAGAAGGTGGCCGCGGCCCGCATAAAAACCTTAACCAAGGTTGACTAAAAACCTTAACCAAGGGAAATTAAGTAAGTAATTCAAGGTTAAATGTAGGTCAATGTCAGATATAGGTCGAGGTTATTGATTTACATCACTAGGAGATGATGTTTTCCAAGTATGGTTGATGTAGGCCCAGGAGTATTCATTATACAAGCTTGACTAAAAACCGTAACCAAGGGGAAATAACTAAGTAATCCAAGGGTAAAAGTAGGTCAATGTCAAATATAGGTCAGGAGATGAAGTTGTCCAAGTATAGTTGCTGTAGGCCCAGGAGTATTCCATATAAAGCTTGACTATAAACCTTAACCAAGTTTGAGTACAAAACTTAACCAAGGGGAAATAACTAAGTAATTCAAGGTTAAATGTAGGTGAAGGTAAAATATAGGTCAGGGGTTATTGATATACATCCCTATGAGAAAAAGTTATCCAAGTATGGTGTATGTATGTACAATAGTATTCCATCTACAAGCTTGACTAAAAACCTTAACCAAGGGGAATTAATTTAGTAAATCAATAGGAAATGTAGGTCAAGGTCAAATATAGGTCAGGGTTATTGATGTACATCCCTATGAGAAAAGGTTGTCCAAGTATGGTGTCTGTATGCACAATAGTATTCCATGTACAAACTTGACTAAAAACCTTAACCAAGGTTGACTAAAAACCTTAACCAAGGGGAATTAACTACGTAATTCAAGAGGAAATGTAGGTCAAGGTCAAATATAGGTCAGGGGTTATTGATGTACATCCCTATGAGAAAAGGTTGTCCAAGTATGGTGTCTGTATGCACAATAGTATTCCATGTATTGACAAACTTAATTAAGTTGATAAAAACTAAAAAACCAAGGGGAATTACTACGTTAATTCAAGAGAAATAGGTCAAGGTTCAAATATAGGTCAGGGTTAATTGATGTATCCCTATGAGTTGTCCAAGTTGGTGTCTGTATGCACAATAGGAAATTCCATGTACAAACTTGGACTAAAAACTTAACCAAGGTGACTAAACCTTAACCGGGGAATTAAAGATTCAGAGGAAATGTAGGTCAAGGTCAAATATAGATCAGGGGTTATTGATGTACATCACTAGGAGATGAAGTTGTCCAAGTATGGTTGGTGTAGGGCCAGTAGTATTCCATATACAAGCTTGACTAAAAACCTTAACCAAGGCGTGACGGTGACGCCGATGCCGACGCTGGGGTGACTACATAAGCTCTAACTATTCTTCGAATAGTGAAGCTAAACATGTAACAAATTTAAAGAACGCTTTTTGCAGCTCAACTAAGTGAACTTTTCAACTTTATGACAGTATTTTCACTACTCAATTTGAGAATCAATGCGTATTTTCACATTACTGTGCGTATTGTGTACTCCCACTTTTGATAATCAATGCGTATTCAGCTAAAATAATTGCGAAAAATACGCCAATACGCACCTTATCTGGAGCACTGTTGGTGCCGGGCTCCTAAACATCATATTGTGTATAAATAACCCTTAGAAAGCACAACAGACAATTATCTTCTGCTGTTGTTTCTTATTTTGTATTTTCTCTAAATAAAAACATGGTTTGTCAGCATTTTAGAATCATTTCCATTGGAAATGATTCGATTCTAAAGTGCTGTCAAAGCATGTTTTGATAAGAAAAATGGAAAATAACATAATCAGTAGATGACAAATTTTAATTGAAACTAGAAAATGTGTTCATAGAACACGGATGCCCCACATATCGCTTTGATAATAAATGAGGCCAAATTGCAAGTAAAATTTCTTTTTACCTGAGCGTCCAAGTTTTTGAAGCACCAAGTATGTGACCTTGACCCTGGGCTTGGCGAGGGCAGGACGAACGTGGATTTGGCACAGGGCAGTAGAGGACCATTAGAGCAATGATTATATGGAAGTATGAAGCTGATCCGTGAAAGGGAACAGAAATTATAAGATATTTACCCGAGAGTTAAAGTTTTTGAAGCACCAAGTATGTGACCTTCACCCTGGGCTTGGCGGGGGCAGGACGAACATGGATTTGGCACAGGGCGGTAGAGGACCATTAGAGCAATGCGTATATGAAATATGAAGCTGATCCATGAAAGAAAACAGAAATTATAAGATATTTACCCGAGCGTTAAAGTTTTTGTAGCACTAAGTATGTGACCTTGACACTGGGCTTGGCGGGCGCAGGACGAACGTGGATTTGGCACAGGACAGTAGAGGACCATTAGAGCAATGCGTATATGAAGTATGAAGCTGATCCGTGAAAGGGAACAGAAATTATAAGATATTTACCTGAGCGTTAAAGTTTTTAAAGCACCAAGTATGTGACCTTGACCCCCAGGGCTTGGCGGGGGCAGGACGAACGTGGATTTGGCACAAGGCGGTAGAGGACCATTAGAGCAATGTGTATATGAAATATGAAGCAGATCGGTCAAAGGATGAAGAAATTATGAGACATTTAACCGAGCATTAAAGTTTCGTGACGGACAGACGGACGGACGGACGGACGGGACGGACGGACAAGGGTAACACTAAATGCCCCCTCCACTATGTGGTGGGGCATAAAAACGTGACCATGTTCGGATCATATCTTGCATGTGGCTGTGACAGGGGAAATGGGGCTTATGGGTTTTGTGACCAGTGTAGATCCAGATCAGCCTGTGCATCAGCAGAGTCTGATCAGGATTTGCACTGTCCGCCATTCCATCAATGAGCAATATCAAGGTGTGGGATCACGTGGTTTTACGAACCTGATTTTGCGACGTGACGTAATCTGTGACGTAATGTTTACTGTAGATTTTCTTTAAAATCTTCCTAACAAACGGACGGATTTTGATGATATGTCGAGCACCAAAATTAATACGATGACATATCTTGTTTTATGGGTGCTCTGAAAGTTATATACAATAACTTATATCTTTCTCAAAGAATCGAGTACCGTTTATTTGTTACATTCACATGCTCTAGGTTTTATTTACATTTACGGTTACCGATTTTTTGTCAAAACGACAGAATTATGAGATTAAAGTCGCCTATACAATAAAGGGCAACGTGTACCGCATTTGCTGCGGTATATTTCATAAACATGTCATTAGAAAGATGTTAAAGGAAATCTACTGTAAACACACCTAAAAAAGATGACGTCACGCCGTTCGGAAACACAAGATCCCACACCTTGAATATATATAGATCGTCATCAGGCTACAGCTGTTTCATAACTTTCTAGGCAGATAATTAGACAGTGATGAAACAGATTAACCCTTAGACCGCTACATACAACAATTGTTGTCTGCTGTTGCTTTCATATCTTGCCTTATTTCTCAATAAAAACATGGTTTGACAGCACTTCAGAATCATTTCCAATGGAAATGATTCTAAAGTGCTGTCAAAGAATGTTGTGAATTATTCTAAAGTCAAAGCATGTTTTTAATGATAAAAATGGAAAATAAACAGCAGATGACCACAAAAATAAGATAGCGGTCTAAGGGTTAATTCTAACTAGCAATATAGATCTACATCAGGTTACAGGAGTCTGCTAGTTGATCAGAACATAGACTGGTCATAGATCCCATAAGCCCCATTTCTCCAGTCACAGTCACATTTGTATAGGCCTGATATTCATTTTGCCCCTAAAAACCTAAGAAGCCTAATGGTACAAACTAGATGGCCGTAGCCCGCATGTTGTGCCCACCGAGGCTTTGATGATATACCGAAAAACTTTAACACGGACGGACGGACGTACGGATGGACGTACATGTACATACGCCAATGTGCCGACTATATCGTGATGTCCACAAGCGGGAGCAACAGAAATATCAGGTTAAATATGATGATTGTGTGCGAATTAAATTTTGTCGTCTGCTGGAAATGTTTTATTTTCAATATTTCTCGATAAAAATCTGTTTTGACAGCGTATGAGAATCGTCTCCACTGGAGACGATTCTCATGTGCTGCCAAAACAGGATTTTTGTTAAGAATTAAGGCAAAAATGAAAAACAGCAGACAAAATTTTTTGTCTCCTGCGTAGTGAGGGTTAAGCTGATCAAAAATTCAATAGGGTAATATTTCTTACAGTGAGTCAGTCACATTGAGGTTGTTCATTCAATGGGACATGTGTGGGGTAATTACTCACTGACCAGGTCAATGCACTGGTCAATGACCTCCATAGCCTCTGCATCATGCAATGACTGAAAGGCCTTGGGACAATTTCATGGGAAAACCCTTTATATTGGTTTTATTCTCCTAAGTGTAGAGCTGGGGTGGGGCAGGAGGGTAAGGGTGCGGCGGGAAAAAACCCAATGTTCAATTTGCACATCTACATGTACACACCATAAGGAAGCCACATATGAAGTCTGTATGGTTTAAATGTTTTACAAGTTACAAGGCAAAATTGCGAAATTCAAAGTCCAAATGGTGAGAAAATCCATTACACAGGGGTTGAATTATTTGTTTGTTTGTTGGGGTTTAACGGCCTATCAACAGCTAAGGTCATTTAAGGTCGGGTAGGGGTCGAATTAAAAAAAATTAAAATTCTCTTTGCGCATCTACACACCAATAGGAAGCCACATACCAAATATCAAGGCTCCCCTTATTATGGCTTAACACTTAGACCACTATCTATTTGTTTGTTTGTTGGGGTTTAACGGCCTATCAACAGCTAAGGTCATTTAAGGTCGGGTAGGGGTCGAATTAAAAAAAATTAAAATTCTCTTTGCGCATCTACACACCAATAGGAAGCCACATACCAAATATCAAGGCTCCCCTTATTATGGCTTAACACTTAGACCACTATCTTATTTTGTTTGTCGTCTGCTGTTTTTATTTTCTATTTTCCTTGTTTTTCTCAGAAAAAAACATGTTTTGACAACACTTTAGAATCATTTCCAATGCTGTCAAAACATTTTCATTGAGAAAGACGACACAATAAAAAACAACAGCAGACGACTATTTTCATTTCCCGCATTCTAAGGGTCAAAGCATGTTGTAAATTATTCTAAAGCATGTTTTTGATGATAAAAATGGAAAATAGAAAATAAACAGCAGACGACAAAAGAAATAAGATAGCGGCCTAAGGGTTAACGTGTGAAAATGCATTCCAGTTACTTAGGGTTGAAAGGGAGACGAAAATTCTCGTCTGCTGTTTTTCATGTTTGCCTTAATTCTTAACAAAAAACCTGCTTTGACAGCACATGAGAATCGTCTCCAGTGGAGACGATTCTCATGCGCTGCCAAAGCAGGTTTTTATCGAGAAATATTGAAAATAAAACATTTCCAGCAGACGACCAAATTTAATTCAGCGTAGTAAGGGTTAAGGCATGCCATGCAAAAATAATCTTTATACAAATAAGAGATTATACGGCAATGCAGTATGTTCAGTCTATGGTCAATTAACTTTATTTATCGTTGTCTGAAAAGGTCAGAACAAAAGTTTCCCTATTTTTCCCGATCTACACAAAGATACATGTACACGTAATAACTAATGTACACAGTTTGACGTACACACCCACCATGATGCAATGCGAGATAACAAATGTCTCGACAAACTAGACACTGAAATGGCTTGTAAACAGTTTAAACTCCATGACATTGCATATGTACGTTGCATACCGTATTAACCCTAAATATTCAGACACAATTTCCTTTGGGAAACCCCTATTAAATAGGGGTTTCCCAAAACAAATTATATCCAAATACAATGTTATTGTGATTAGACCACTACTGCCATACTAACCATAAATATTGGCACACTCACTATGCTGTTATATGTTTCCACAAAATAGATTTTGTCAGAATATTTTGGGTTATTACTGTATATGTAGTGTTTCAACCACAGGTGACGGGAAAAAAAATCACATGACGGTGTATATATATATAGATATTATACAAGTAACAACAGACTATCAGATTAGTTGTTCCCATCACCTGTGGTTTCAACCAGTGTATTTTAGCATGGAGCCACACCAAGTCAAATTTTGGTGACGTCATGACCGAATTTGGTGGTGCCGTGATGTGCACAAAAAAATATGTAAAAACTTGTTGATGATTTGTTTTTGTTTACAATTATTTCATCACCTTATTACAATTTGCTCAGACACCGAAACTGGAGCCCCTTTTCAAGGTTTTAAGTGTTAATATTTAATGTACCCTGATTCATGGCCTTACCGTGCCTCTCTGTATTTGTTTGTTTGTTGGGGTTTAACGGCCTATCAACAGCTACGTTCATTTAAGGCCGGGTCAATGGGTTTAGTACTAGATCCCATATATTACCTGTACAAGAAGGATCATTAATAATCTTACTACTTTTATAATGGGCAATAACTCAATTAAACTCCCAGGTAACAAAAGAGCCAAGATAAAAACGTACCCGAGGGCCAAACCAGGCAAATCTTGGCTGTGTGTAATCCTGGTGGATACACTACATGTAGTTATGTCAATGGAACTCCTGTAGCCGATTTCACCAACATTGCAAACTATACTTTTCTAGCAAATTATACTTTGAGGGAGTAATTATTTTTTTTTCCTGAAATGCATTAATTATTTCATATAGAAGTAACGACTGCATATATTTGATGATTAAACGTATGCAGAATTATTATACTGAATTTATTACATTATCACAGCCAAAATGGCTGTGATAATGTAATAAATTCAGTATAATAAAAATTAATAAATTTATCCTAAAATTGAAAATTTCTCCCTCAAAGTATACTTTGCTAGAAAAGAATACTTTGAAATTTTGATGAAATCGGCTGCAGCTGTAATTGGCTCCCTACCCCTACCCACCCCTCAGATGTGAAGACATGGATAGATGAAACAATCAAATACCGCAGATCGGTACACAAATGACCCCGGTAGATTACAGGCAAACTCCAGCAAACTGTAGGCGGTTACGGAACAAGTTGCATTGTCTTCTTTTTACGTATGCCCGGATGGACACTATACATGTACACGCAGTCTCCGCGAAATTTGACGGTCAGTCGGACTTGTCCGTTAAAATTGGCGCTGGTCCGACGGTAAACCGGAAGTCGCCGGACCGATTGTCCGACTATAAAAAAAAGTACTTTTTTATTCTAAGTGTCAATGAAATCACCTTCCTTTGGTATGCGCTTTTGGTGCTAAGCACAGGTTGAAGTAACAGACCGAGGTCTATAAATACATTAAATATGCCTAAAAGCATCAATAAATGAAGAAAAAAAATAAACAAACAATTTTTGTTTACTACCTCCATATACTCTGTATAAAAAAATTAGCTTATTTTTTTTCTTCATTTATTGATGCTTTTATATGCATATTTAATGTATTTATAGACCTCGGTTAACCTGTGGTGCTAAGGTAGCTTTTCTTATATGACTGATATACTTAAAAAGCTCTTAAATATCACACAAAATCAATTTTATTTTTTATAAACTTTTTTCAGTCTGGTAAATTTTTGTCCGGTCAGTTAAAAATTTCAAGTTTACCAGACCGAATGTCCTGTAAATTTTTTAACAGTTTCACAGAAACTGTACTCGGTTGGTGCTAGGATCAAGGTCGTGTTAATGGTGGCGCGAGTGTGTGACAAATGTTCAGTGATTGAAGTGTCCAAGTATGGAAGCAATCCTTCGCGTAATATTGAAGATATATGTTGGAGAAACTCTTAAATCTTTTCAACATAAATACACACAGACGTGCGGACATACAGAACCTCAAGAGCTATATGCTATATGCCTCCCTTGCTATCGCATAGAAGGCATAAATTTTCAAATAAAATATAAATTTTGTAATTTATTTTAGTGGTGGCGAGGACGAGAATCTACAAATAACCTTTCTCTGGTCGTTTTTAGCTCAGTTTTGTCACTTCGGGTCACGCGTGGATTAAACTATATATATACGTGGGTCGTGTTGTAACTAACCAGCCTTGTATGTATATTTAAGTCATCAACCACAGATGACTAACTGCCAACTCGGTCACAAAGGCCATTATGTAGTAGGAACCTATTACAGTTCAGTGATACACAATAGAACTTTTTTTGTATTTTTCTTATTTCTTCTCAAAAGTATATGTTGTTACCACTCATTTGAACCGTCTCGGTGAGACGGTTCAAATGAGTGGTTACAAGATAATATTGTGGATACAAAATAATATTGAGACGATTAACTGCCAACTCGGTCACAAAGGCCATTATGTGGTACGAAACTGTTACAGCTCGGTGATATAGGAGTAATTTAGGTAACTTTTTTTTTTTATTTTTCTTATTTCTTCTCGTGAGTATATGTTGTTACCACTCATTTGAACCGTCAAGATATATTTTTATCGAGAAATAAAGAAAATAATATTTAGACGATTAACTGCCAACTCGGTCACAAAGGCCATTAATTATGTGATATGAAGTATTACAGCTCGATGATATACAATTAGAGTAGGTTAGAGAACTTCTTTTGTATTTTTCTTATTTCTTCTCGAAAGTATATGTTGTTACCACTCATTTGAACCGTCTCGTCGAGACGGTTCAAATGAGTGGTTACAAGATATATATTTATGGAGAAATAAACAAAATAATATTGAGACGATTAACTGCCAACTCGGTCACAAAGGCCATTATGTGGTATGAATTAGCTATAACAGCTGGTGATATACAATCAGAGTAGTTTAGAGAACTTTTTTATTTGTATTTTTCTTACTTCTTCTCGAAAGTATATGTTGTTACAACTCATTTGAACCGTCTCGGCGACACGATTCGAATGAGTGGTTACAATATATATTTTTCTAGAGAAATAAACAAAATAATATTGAGACGATTAACTGCCAATTAACTCGGTCACAAAGGCCATTATGTGGTATGAACCGATTACTGCTGAGTGATATACAATTACGAGATAGTTCGGAACTATTTTTGTAATTTTCTTATTTCTTCTTGAAAGTATATGTTGTTACCACTCATTTGAACCGTCTTGGCGAGAAGATTCAAATGAGTGGTTACAATATATATTTTTATGGAAAAATAAACAAAATAATATTGAGACGATTAAATGCCAACTCGGTCACAAAGGCCATTATGTGTATATGAAGCTATTTTTGCTCAGTGATATACAATTACGAGTTACAAAGTTCATAGAACATTTTTTTGCAATTTTCTTATTTCTTCTTGAAAATATATGTTGTTACCACTCATTTGAACCGTCTCGGCGAGATGGTTCAAATGAGTGGTTACAAGATATATTTTTATGGAGAAATAAACAAAATAATATTAAGACGATTAACTGCCAACTCGGTCACAAAGGCCATTATGTGGTATGAAGCTAGGTATAAATATGCAATTAGAGTAATTTAGAGAATTTTTTTGTTTTTCTTACTTCATCTTGAAAGTATCTGTTGTCACCACTCATTTATAATTTAAACCATCTTGCTGGGATGGTTCAAATGAGTGGTGACAAGATTTAAGCATAAGGAGAACTAACGAATGTAGTCAGCAAATTTTGCAACAAAAATATTGAATCAGTAGACTGTAATTGATTAAAACCACATATTACCTTCAAACTTAATGAAAATTTAGAAATTCTGTTTTCGTTAATCGCTCCTTTAAACCTAGAGACCCACACATGAGAGTATATATAGGGTAATTGGGCGCGTACGCAGGAATTAATTTAGGGGGGTGCATTAGCGACATATTTGTTTGCACATCCACAGACAGACCTCGGAAGATTAACCATTTCACCCCGAAGTAACTGGAATGGATTTTGATAAGTTAAGTTTGCAACCCAATCCAATCATCACAAAATGATTTTCAGACCAGTCAATTTATGAGCATAGGGTGTTTTTGTTCTCAAATTTTGAAAATTACTTGCAAAAACCACTATATAGGCATGTGGTGTTGAAAGGGTTAAGGGGGGTGCGTACGCACCCGTCGCATCCCCTCTGCGTACGGGCCTGGTAATTTCACCCATTCTTTAGATAAGTTAATTAATTGCACAATTACAGGCCTCGACTAATCCACTCATCCGCTCGTATCTGCGAATGAATTTTCCATCTGGGCGAGTGGTAATTTGAAGAGAGTGTGGCGAAAACATTAACCCTTAGACCGCTACTCACAACAATTGTCGTCTGTTGTTGCTTTTATATCTTGCCTTAATACTCGATAAAAACATGTTTTGACAGCACTTCAGAATCATTCTGAACACTTCAGAATCATTCTGAAGTGCTGTCAAAGCATGTTGTAAATTATTCTAAAGTGCTGTCAAAGCATGTTTTTGATGGTAAAAATGGAAAATAAACAGCAAACGACAAAAAAAATAAGATAGCGGTGTAAGGGTTAAAACATATGTACGAGTTGTAATCCAATCAGGATGAGTGGAAAATTAAGAATTTATCGAGGTCTGAATTAAAATATTTTAATTATCATACTTTATAATGTTTTGATAGCAACATAATGTTCAGGTGACCAATTAAATGTGGCTGTAACTGGAGAAATGGGGCTTATGGGTTTTGTGACCAGTGTAGATTCAACACCTCTTGTGCATTTAACAAACGATATACATGTATATTGTTATATGGATATGTTATTGTTATGCAGCGTCGGCTATTTGATCAGGAGCTACACTGGTCACAAGTGTCATAAGCCCAATATCTCCAGTCACTCAGCCACAAATTGATTCAAATAATTGAACCAGATGGCCGCGGTCCGCATGTCGAGCCCGCCGAGGCATTTGATGGTATTTTTAAAAACTTTATAAAACGCAGATTTCGGACAGACGGACGTTCCTACAAATGGATACTTGTTGGGTTTTTACTGTATAAACAAGTACCCAACAAAACAATAACCCTACCCAAGAAGATCCCTAAAAAGCTTGCCCAACACACAGAAGAGCATTTATTGGGTACTTTTGTACCCAACATTAGTACCCATTCGGGTGCACGGACGGACGGACACCCGGACGTCATTGTGATCACTATGTATCGTTTTCCGCAAGCGGGCTCGACAAAAATGCACTGCCTCGATAGAATATAACACTAATGTGCATTAGAGACAGCTACAGACAAAGAAATATGTGGCAGTGACTGGAGAAATGGGGCTTATGGGTTTTTGTGACCAGTGTAGATCCAGATCAGCCTGTGCATCCGCACAGTCTGATCAGGATCTTCAATGTTCACAGTTCAGTCAGTAAAGCATCTGTCATGTTTGTAACAAGCAATTTATATCATTATCATTATGGGTTTTATGACCAGTGTAGCAGGGATTCCGCTGGGGAAATAAAAAAAATCTTTTTTCTCGAAAATTGTAATTTTATATCGCCAATTGCGACTCGCAATTGGCGATAAAAAATTACAATTTTCGAGAAAAAAAATAATCAATAAGCCCCCAGAACTCCAGATAAGCTGCGTATTTGCGTAAATACCCAATTAAAATTGCCAAAAACCCAATTGAAATCAGAAGTAGCGAGTATCAAAAAGCAATAACAAATTTGTGGTACCTTTATCATGCTACAGAAAACAATAAACAGACCACAAATATAGCATATTTTTCTTATTTTCCATGAAAACACATCAATGTCAAGACAGGTTTTCATTTCGAAGCCAACTATTCAATAATTGCTGTCTGTTGATGTGCAAACAGTAGTGTGATTTTATTTTACCCAATTAAAATATTGAAATACCCAATTGCTTCAGATATGATGGAGTGAAAATACTCTATTACTAATTCCTTATCTCGAACGCGAGCCCTGAGCCCCATTTCTCCAGTCACAACCACACATATACATAATAATTTACTGCAAACTATTTCCATGACAACTAGACATTCATTTCTGATTCATTCATTTAATGAGACAAATAAAACGGGATATGGACATTTGCCCCCCGGACATTTGCCCCCCAGTCCAAAAATGGCAGGGTGGACATTTGCCCCCCAGTTGAAATGGCAGCTAGGACAATTGCCCCCCAGTCGAAATGTAGGGGCGGACATTTGCCCCCCGGCAACTGGATGCAGCTAGGACATTTGCCCCCCACAAAGTCGAAATGGCAGCTAAGACATTTGCAAGTCGTAAATGGGTAGTAGACATATTGTATGAAGTGTACCATGAATACTTAATATCATAAAGACATCAAAGTAAATTGGGTGTGATTACTGATTAGCTTTAAACACTGATTACCTAATGATATCCATTCACATAATTAGCAAAAGTTGTATTGTATGAAGTGTAACCATGATACTTAATTATCAAAGACATCAAAGTAAATTGGGTGTGATTACTGATTAGCTTTAAACACTGATTACCTAATGATATCCATTCACATAATTAGCAAAAGTTTTGTATGAAGTGTACCATGATACTTAATTATCAAAGACATCAAAGTAAATTGGGTGTGATTACTGATTAGCTTTAAACACTGATTACCTATGATATCCATTCACATAATTAGCAAAAGTTTGAACTAATATCATGAGTTAAAAGTCTTTGATTGTTATTAAAGTGACACATACTGATTCATTATTTAATTAGATATAATGAGTTTAATAGATGAATTCTTAAAGTGAAAAACTTGTAGAATTGAGTGAAACTAATTAAAGGTTCATGCAGTATATTAGCCATGGAATTGTCTACTGCATTACTACAAATCTCATACCACGATGGAACTGACTACCAGTACTAGAGGGGCTGAGAAGCTACTATACGAGGGTTTACTCGTATACTAAGAAGAAGAGCCGTATCTCCACTATCCACTGGGAATGCTCCAAACGCAAGAGTGCCTCTTGCAAGGGGACACTTACTACTGACTCAATGGTAAATATAAATGTAGTTTGTTAGCGGACAATGGTTACAATTTACAACTTCCAAGTCGTGTTGGTTGTATTATAGTACTAATGTGACTATTGGAAAATATCAGACACGTCTTGTAATTTTGTACTATTAGGTACCTGCGTAATTTCATGAAATATATTTATATAAATTGCTATATTTAATATAAAATATATGACTATTTTCAGAGAGCATACTGAGTTCTATGCATTCATCAAAATATATCTCGTTTCATTTTTTATCGGTTTTATCATTGTAATTCATTTTTATTACAGATTACCACGATCAGCTCAGCGACACCACACTCTCACGACAGCGACGCGTATGCTATCGCGGCAATGAAGGTTCGGCAAGACATAAAACAACATGTCACCAACAACCGTGGAAACCCTGGCCAACTCATATCCGA
Organism: Conchocele bisecta; assembly: GCA_029237695.1. NCBI lineage: Eukaryota > Metazoa > Mollusca > Bivalvia > Lucinida > Thyasiridae > Conchocele > Conchocele bisecta. The sequence goes on along the minus strand of CM055275.1, from coordinate 11,470,098 downwards.
CAAACTCACTCAGCACCCAGTTGGCGTGAGAGTAGCAGCGGGGAAAACTGATACTATCAAACGCGCAGTTCGACGTCTGAAGCGTGGAAACACCCCACCAGAGCCAACCAGCATCAACGACATCCCTGAGCTACCAGAGGCATTCGAGACGACAGGTGGTCCAGACAAACTCCCCTTCCCTGATCTACGACAACTATGTAGAAGGACAATCCAACGACGGCCGTGTAATTGTGTTTGCGACAGAACTAGGACTTAAACATCTCTGTGATAGCTCCCATTGGTTTGTTGACGGGACATTCGCACTGCGCCTAGGCAGTTTACACAGCTGTTTGTCATTCGCGCCGAGTGAACGATGTGACTCTGACCTGTGTCTACGCTTTCCTTCCGGACAAACAACAGTCTAGCTACGAGGAAGTATTCACCGCCGTCTTGAACGCCTGCGATGCTGTTCAACTCACACCTGATCCGGCCGTCCTGACTTGCGACTTTGAACTGGGTATTCACGGCGCAGTCGCATCTATGTTGGGATGCCATGTCCGAATCCAGGGATGTTTCTACCACCTTACTCAGTGTACATGGCGGCGGGTACAGAGTGAAGGACTTTCAACTCTCTACAAAGAAGATGATGAAGTGAAACAGTACTGTGGCATGCTCGATGGGCTTGAGTTCCTGCCACCTAGCCGCGTCCAGGATGGTATGCGCTATCTGAAGACTGTCACCCCACCGGCACTGGAAGACCTCACCGAGTACTTCGACACCAACTTTGTGAGTGGACCGTACAAGTCTGTGATGGGGCCAGGGGACGCATCACATTACAGCGAACGAGTCCGAAGTATGCGATTGATAAATGGAACGTGAACCAGGTCACTCTAGAAGATGGTTCCCGGACCAACAACAAATGTGAGGCGTGGAACAACTCGTTCAGCCACCTTGTAGGACATAAAAATCCCGGACTCTGGCATACTATTCAGTGTACACAGAAGGATCAACTCAACGTGATCACAGAAGTGGAGCGAGTGAGACAGGGTGCCCCAACACGTAAACGTGTCCGCCGCGAGACGAGAAATCTGCAGGATAGACTTAAACAACTGTGCCAGGACTTTGATGCTGGTGAGAAGGATGTGCGCGACTTCCTTAGAGCGGTCGGACATTCCGTCCGATTCGTCTAATTGACAATGTAACTCTAAAACGTGCTACTATACTGATGTGCTATAATGTGACATTTGTTATTTGTTCGAATTTCATAGTACTTGATCACAAACATTGATAATCATGCCAAGAGTGTGTTGACATTGACATTAATCTGTTATCTGTTTTAATTTCACGAGACATCGAAATAATGAGTATTATCATGGTAGTTCATAGTACTTGATCACAAACATTGACAATCATGCCAAGATTGTGTTGATATTGACGTTAATCTATTATCTGTTTTACACTTGATCACAAATTTATGCTCAAATAAACTGGTTGTTTGGAAATGTGTTGTAATATTGTCACACCTTGTCATACCTCAAATTGTTCACTAGGGGGCAAATGTCCTAACTGCCATTTCGACTGGGGGGCAAATGTCCTAGCTGCCATTTCCATTGGGGGGCAAATGTCCACCCCTACATATTGACTGGGGGCAAATGTCCTAGCTGCCATTTCAACTGGGGGGCAAATGTCCGCCCCTACATTTCGACTGGGGGGCAATTGTCCACCCTGCCATTTTTGGACTGGGGGGCAAATGTCCGGGGGGCAAATGTCCTACATTCAAATAAAACTACTGTCTGTTTCATGAAACCTGTCCAAATTGAACGGCTATAAGAACAATGCAAAAACAATAATTTGTTTTAGATAATATTAAATTATGAGCCCTCTTTTCATTTCATAAAATTTGGTAAAATATTGATTTTATTACGAAAAATTGAGTTGACTGGAATTTAACATGGAACAAAAGGAGGTGGAGGAGATGGGAGGAGATGGGAGGAGATGGGGGACAAGTAAAAAAAATAATGGAAGTTAACTCAGAAACGTGGCTGGATTGCTTGGAATTGATCCAACTAAGAAACACAAGTTAAATTTTGAAAAACAGTCAACTATTTCTGAAATCAGAAAAGATTCGCAATGTTCTATCACCATAGCCATCTTGACTCTGAAGAACATGGGGAAATTTCTTTTTTTGCAATAAAATCGATATTGAACCAAATTTCACGAAATAAAAAGAAGGCGCATTCTTAAATTTTCCTATAATTTAATATTATTTGAAAAATGAAAGGTGTTACTAACATATGCATATATGTACGTACATGGACTAACGCTATATCCCCTCTTGCCTATCGGCAATTTTCAGTTTTGATAATTTTTTCCCATTTTCAAAGTCAAGGAACACGTCCAGTAGAATATTTCACCAAAATTGCTAAGCATGTTTATCTAGCTAAGTATACTTTTAGCAGGCGCGTAGCTGCCATTAGGCCAAAAGGCCCGGGCCTGTACATCGTTTTGACTAAAATAAAATATAACCCGAGATATTAAATAGGCCTACACGTCCTAGGCCTATATAGACCTATAATAATATATACATGTAGTAGTTATCATACCTTCAACCCATTTCAAATACATCACACTCAGCAGATTATCAGCAGATAGGCCTAGTCAGGAGCCTATTTCACCAACATCGCAAAGTATACTTTCCTAGCAAAGTATACTTTGAGGGAGAAATTTTCAATTTTAGAATAAATTTATTAATTTTTATTATACTCAATTTATTACATTATCACAGCCAAAATTGGCTGTGATAATGTAATAAATTCAGTATAATAATTCTGCATAGTTTTAATCATCAAATATATGCAATCGTTAGTTCTGCATGAAATAATGCATTTCGGAAAAATCAATGATTGCTCCCTCAAAGTGTACTTTGCTAGGAAAGTATACTTTGCAATTTTGATGAAATCGGCTACAGGTCATGTACATGTATAGCCAAGGAGAACGGTGTATTATCTTGTGTTTTTGTTGTAAAAACTGGCATTCAATTCAGTCCGAATTGGTCTTTAAAATGCAGCAGAATGCAGGAAATTGCATCCTCATAAAAAATATTCCGGGGGGCATGCCCCCGCCCCACCCCCCTAACCGCCTCCCACGCTACGCTTGCTCGACATTTGTTTCCCGGGCCTGCACATCGTTTGCCTCCTGGCTACGCCCCTGCTTTTAGGGAGTAATTAAATTTATCCGTAAATTGAAAATTTCTCCCTCAAAGCGTACTCAGCAATTTTGATGAAATGGCAACTGGAGACTGCTGTTATATTAGACTTGTGGCACCTAATGCACCACACCCACAACTAAGCAATCCAGGTAAATTGGTTATTAAGAAATTTATTGTTTTACCTCAGTGCTCCAGATAAGGTGCATATTTGCTTAAATACCCAGTAGTATAGAGGGAGTCAAAATGATACCACCTAACGGTGGCATCATTTCTCCACCCTCTATACTACTCCACCACCCCCAAAAAATCAAAAAAATAGTTAACGATGAAATTGTCTCCCACCAACCACGAAATATTCAAAATTGGTGTCATAAATACATCATGTTTTTTTCACGTCCAATTGACCAGATAAAACAATAGTCTTAAAAAGGATTTATTTTTGACACCAATTTATGAATTTATTCTAATAAGTTTCTGATTTAAATGCGTCCTCGCGCAATAGTCTATATTCCAACACCATATTTTCCTCCTCCGATATAGCTAATTGATTCCGTAGATCAGCAATTAATTCTACCAGCTCTAGTCTACCACGTTCACCTGTAGCCACAGGGCAGCGTAGTTGCTTATGTCTACAAAGAGTTTGGGCACTAACGAATTTACAAGGGCATCTGGGGCATTGAAATTGCGGGGGGACACAAGGAAACTTTCTACGTCTCGCTAGATGCCTTCGTAGATAGTCTTTACGCGTAAACGTCTTACAACAAGTCTCACACTCCATTATATATGTATATGTTTATGTTTATATTCAATTAGAAGTGAAAAAAACATAATGTTTTCAAGACCAATTGAACAGATAAATTTCATAGGTTATACAAAAGTATATTACAGAAAATATGATAACGTCAGAAACTAGAGCAGAAATAGAAAGTTTGAGAAGAGAAGCCGAATCTCTAGGGATTACTTATAGTAAACGTTGAGAGTTAGGGGGTTGACAAAGCTGATAAATGCCACAAAGAATGAGGCGTTTATAAGCGGTTTACCCGCGCCTATAAAAGAGGGGCATTTAATGATATATCCAAAGCGGAGGAAGTTGGTAACAGAATTCAAAAAGAAAGTATTGCGGGGTTAAGGGCTAGTGTAATCAAACCTTCAAGCACAAATAATTTGTCCCAAATTAGACGCCAAAATAATAATAAGAAAAAATCTATCGTTAGCGCGATAGTGGAAAAAGGTGAAGAAATATTGGGGGCTCACGATGAAACATTGGAAAAGGTAGAAAATGGAAGACGGGTAGTTACATTATCCTTTCGTAAAAACATTAACATTAACGAGTCTGAACGCATGTCCGATAAACTCGCTCCGTATCTAACAACCAATTTTTATTTGAGATATTCATATTCTTACAAGATAGAACATATGGAGGAAATTAAAAATGGAAAACCTAAAACTATAATATTTCACAAAAATCTCGGTGGTAGCGAACCACTATCATCAATGAAAACCGTTAAAAAATGGCTGTCAGATAAGGAGCAAACACGAATAATGTCCGATAAAATAGACAGACCAAATACAAAGTGGAAGTTTGTAAGATGGGTAGAGGTTTTCGTAAAGCTAATACAGGGTAGTAGGGGAATAGATTTGGGACTACAATCCAAAGAAGCGGCAGGAGAGAACTTCCAGAATGGCTGAAGAATAAAAAAGGTATGTATTCTTTAGATAAGTATAATGACGACCTTTGTCTGTTCAGGTGTCTAGCTATGCATATGACAGATAAAAGACCCGACAGATGTACAGAAAAAAGGCGAAAGAACTTAGTAAGCAATATTTTGGTAGTAATGTGGTTTCACCAATTCCTTTTTCAGATCTGAAAAAGGTTGAAGAGTTTTTTAAAATCGGTATAGAAGTATATCAACCCACCGAATGTAATGTATGGTGGTTGAAAAGGTACCAGCACACTATAAGGCAATAGGTAATAAACCAATGACAATAGGACTGTTTAATAATCACGCATTTCTGATAAAAAACCTTAAAAACCTATCTAAAATTTACGCCTGCGATAATTGCAAACAGAAATTCACGAAAGCGAGTAATATGAAGAGACACGGACCAAAATGTATGAAAGGTGAGACAAAAATAGTATGTGATGGTAATTATTTAGAGCGCCCGCGTTCGTCGTTCGAGAAAGCGTTTTACCCAAAAGGTTCTAACAGTTATGGGCGATCGATTGGATGTATTCTGTGGAAAAGCGGGAGGGAATTCACATTCACCACGAACAGTGCGGACACGGAGGTGAAAGAATGGATTTTAGGAGCTCCGGTAGATGGATACTGTCCAGAAACCAATACCGTATATCAATATCACCGCTGTTACTGGCACGGGATGTGAGATTCATGCAAAGCATAAAAAAGAAGAAGCGCATCCCACAATGAGAAGTGATAAAGTTATTAGAAAAAGCAAAGAATTCAACCTAGTAGTTATGTGGGAATGCGAATTCCAAAGAACGGGTAAAGATATAAAGATCGGTTGTGACACTACTCTTTATCCATAATCAGATAGTATACGATTTTGGAGGCGTATCTCCAGCCAGAAGTTGAAACTACCGGTAATAGTTTAGAGTAACGAAGCTGAGCACGTTCCGGCAAGCGTTAGTATAGGAGATAATTTCTCAGGAACAGTAACTCATATTTGTGATAAAGATTCCCGCAAAACTTATAGAAAATTCGTAGAAGATTTGAAAGTCAGGGGAAAAGCTATAAGAGAAGAAGTTGTGGTCAAGATATAAGTTTATACGGAATATTACGTAAAAACCAAATCGCCAAGATCGTAACAGTGGATAGAGCAATTACCGGTTATAGAGGTTTTAACAGCAGTAAGTCCGATATAAACTTAATAAAGAAATACCTAGTAGGCGAACTGACATCAACAACAAAGAAAGTAATGGTCGGAAAACGTGCAAACTCAACAATATTTCTATTTACTCCAGAATTTAGATTTCTTGATGTAATACTTTATCTAGGACCTGGTGTAAGTTATGATAGTTGGATAAAAGCCTACGACTGCAAAGGACAGAAATCTTTCTTTCTTATGAGTGGTTCGATTCTCCAGACAAACTGGATTACCCAGGACTACCGGATATAGAGAATTGGTATTCCAAAAACTATCTGGGAAAATGTTAATAGATGAAACAGAATTAAGTCAAATGTCGTAGAATTTTCGAAGAAAATAATATGAAAACTTTCAGAGATTGGTTGAAATATTATAACGATTTAGATGTAGCACCGTTCCTAGAAGCGGTGGAAAAAATGTGTGAATTTTATAAACACAGAGGTGTGGATATTTTCAAAGATGCGGTAAACCACTACCTGGAGTAGCTATAACAATATTTATTGAGAGGAACCATTAAAAGAACAAAAATCTTCAAAGACGATTATACCGGAGGATGCTCTATATGCACCAAAAGAAGAAACATACGAAATGATGAAGACGCTCTAGTTGGTGGTCCATCAATAGTATTTACACGCTATGCAGAAGCCGGTGTTTCCAATATTAGATCAAATTGAAAGTAACAAACCTTGCAAGGCTGTTTTGGGGTACGAATGCAAATCGCGTTATATTTAACTCTACGTTAAATAAAGAGATGCCGATGTGGTGAGAGAAACTATACACCATATAGATACCCCACATAACCCTAAAAATTTATTAAAAATAAAAAGTTTTGTAAAAGAGTTTTATCTGGAGACGGTGGTTTGGGTTTGTGGAGGTGGATATAGAAGTTCCACACAACTTAAAACATAAGTTTTCCTGAAATGTCCCCAATATTTATTTATAAACAGAGAAGTAAGAGGTTGATGAAGTTCCCACACATAGTTAAAAATATTTGGAAGATACTGGAAGAACTAGAGGAAATGGAAGAAAATTGGTGGGATCTATGACCGCCACTAAGTATTGCTGTACGCAGCCACCTGTTGAAATGGTATTTAAAACACGGCCTAGAAATAACGGGAGTTCATCGTGTTATAGATTATATTAAGTGGTAAACCCTTCGAATGGTTCGCTAAAAGAAGTTACACAGCCGCAAGACGAACAGGCGATGTAGAACCAAATAAGAAACCAAAACCAGTAGCGATATAATGAAATTATTAGGCAATTCGTGTTGTGGAAAAAATGATAGAGGCAACGGAGAAGACATTTAAATACGACATATACACAAGACGAAAACTGTGTTGACAAAGCGTTTAAGATCTGCATTCTTTGATGATTTGGAAGAGATAGGATATGCGTACGAAATATCTTCAAGACCCACCCAGGTGTGCGCTAAAGAGACCATTCCATTGTGGTAATACGTTTATCAACTAGCTTAAATTGAGAATGTTGGAATTTTACTACGAATTTCTAAGATAAATACATAAAAAGAGAAGACTTTGAATTAATACAGATGGATACAGATAGTATGTATATAGGAGTTAGTGGAAAAAACGATAGAGGAATTGATTAGACCTAACTTACTAGACGAGTTTGAAAAAGAAAAAAATAAATGGTTGGCTTGGGATAAATGGGAGCGAAAGAGAACCCTCCGGACTTTTCAAAATTGGAATTTAGCGGGAGATAGGGCGATAGCGTTATCTAGTAAGTGTTATTTCGTATTGAAAAAATTTAATTTCACTAAAGATAATTTGGGAACAAATTAAAATTAATAAAAACTCTGCGAAAGGAATGTCCAAGATGAACTAACAATTTAAATTGGGATAGATATAAACGAGTTACTAAGTGAAACTACAGAAGATGGAAAAACACATTATTGATGTAGCGCAAAAAAAAAATAGATGGATTTAAAATGAAAGACGGTGTTATGAAAACGTACTGTCAAAAAAAAAATTAGGACTCTCGGCGTACTACGATAAAAGACGCGTGTTACCAGACGGAATACATACCGAACATCTCTAAAGAATCTTACGATCCGGGGGTAGCTGGGTGTCAGTAAGGCACCATAAGAAGTTCTTCGCGAACAAAACCGCGAGATGGGACCATCAGTCAAATAATAGAGCACAGGGCTCATCAGGTTTGGTAATAGAGCGATCCAGATGATATACATTCATTGACCACACGGGATCAGTCGCGCGGCGGCTCTGCCACCTTCGAGCTTCTCCCACCGGTTGGATAGAGGTACCGACGGTCAATATCTGATGGAAGTCGCTGCTCCTCTAAACCAACTGGTCGCCCGCGCGAGACGGCAGAGGGCTTGTCGTCACCCCTTTTAAACTTTGATAGCATCTACAGGCTTACCTATCCTATCATCTGGTCACCTCTTCCGTTCAGTGTGGTGGAGACCACGGCGGGCAGTCTGGCCACCCCACATCGGTCGATCGCGAATGAGGGTCTACAAGTTCTTTAGCGTATTGGTTGTCCGAACCGAGTCTCTCAGCCAGGGTTCGATTGAAGCGTTCCACGATCCCCTGGTCCCGGTGGATGTTGACGCGGCCGCGTCTGATAGAAACTTTATGCTTAGACAATAGATGAGTGAACCGCGCCCATGAACTCTGCGGCCGGGATCGACCTGGAGAAGATTCGGCCATTTGAGAGGAACTCCTCTTTATATATTCGGGAAAAGAGCCTCGGCCACTTCCTTAGACTCTTTAGTGGCCAACGGTCTCAGCCCCCACCCTTGTAACGACTCGCTACGTCAACGATTGTCAGTGCGTACTTGTACGTTTTTGCGACCGACGCGATCGTGAGGGAGAAACAGGAGATCCGCTTGGTGAACTTGGTTCGGCACCGGCACGTCGAATTTCGGCTGCGGAATATTGTGAGGCGCGGGGGGTAAATAGATCTGCCAGATGGCCTGCTTCTTGAGCCATTCCTTGACAGCGTTTTCTGAAACTTGGTCGCCGCCGCGAGGTTCTTGATGGCCGCGAAGTCCCTTCCAGTAGCCGCGTGGACTATAGTATGTATTCGACAGCTTGCGCGTTAGTTTGGTATCAAGTTTGCGCTGTTGTTCATCGTATGCGACGTATTCTAATATCGGACAATCTCCAAACATGCCCTCGCCAGTTCGTCCTGGTAATAATAAACCTTTGTTGGAAGTACAATTGCGATTTGTCGCTGCAGCCCCAATCGCGTTTGGGTTGGAACAGGAGAGGGGAATCTAATTCATCCAATCTCCCAGGATTGGTGAGGAAGGAATCTAACATACCGCTTTGCGAAAAGGGTGGCCGCTTTTTCGTCCTCGCGACAATCTCGGGTCCGCCACGAATCATACTCTTTGCACCAGGTAAACGATGTTTTTGGGCAGTGTAGCCTACATCGATCATAGCGTCATAAGTTCGTCAACTAACATCGTTCTATATATATATGTTTATTGTTGTTTTAATTAATTAATTTAAAATCTTCGATTGAATATAATAGCCGGTTGAGACCCACCACACCCATTCCCACGATGATGAACGCGATCTCGCGGTCCTTTTTGGGGCTCTGACGGTACATAGAAATCTGAAAGTTGGGGCTCTGGGATCCATTGGATCGAGAATTTTGTGCGGATATGCCAGCGCGTACTCGCGGTTGGCTTCTTCAACGTTCTGAAAAGTTTGCGCGGCGTGATTTTCGCGGCGAAGCTCTTCATTGACCCAGTCCAGATGGGCGGTTCGTTTTTTCGACCATGCTTCCTTTGCGCTATTGAGTTGTTTCTACAGCTAAATCATGACGCTTACGCTCCTCATCCACGTTCGAGCTTTTCATTTTAGAGAATATAAAGTTGGCTACCGCTGAACGCCAATGCGTTTACAATCGCACCACCTACTGATTACTGCGATTGAAGCCATTTATTTCCATATATTAACTGGTAGAATTCCAGCTTTAACTAGATAATCTCGGGTCCAAACTGCGGCCAGCTACATCTAAGGTCGCGAGCCCTACGTCTCTCAGTAAAGTCCAATTTGGTAGCGGTTTCCTCCTAGGGTCATCTTTGATAGTCGAGCATACCCGATACTGAAACCCAAAAAGATATCACCACGCGTGATTAAAGCGCATTCACTAACATTTTACCATCTTGTTCAGCCATTGTTATAATTATTGCATATAAAATGGGTCGCGATCAATGTTTAAATGGGGCGCATCCAAATTCAACATTGTTGATGATTGGTGTTTAGTAACTTTCTTCTGAACACTGGCTGGTTGTTTTTTCTAGGTATTTCCACACGCACAGGGCACCAACAACTGCCAGACCACCACCAACAACCAACTCAATTCACGAATTTGGGTTCAATCGGATTCGCCCAACTCCAACGGTAGTTGGTATTGGGTGACAAATTCTTTGAATTTGAGTGTGCTTCCAATTCGTGAATTGGGGGTGTTGTTTGTACTCAACTCTGTATTCAGATGTTTTTTTGCTGTCTCCGTCCCCAATCTCGATTGGAGTTTAGCCTCTTCGAAGCTCGGCGAGTATTTTATCTTGTTTAACTTTTCGGGTGGCAGCCGCCGCCCGCCCAGCTGCCTCTTTTGGGATTTTTTATATGCGGTATGTCATCCAGTGGCGGAGTAACACTCTGGTTCGATTGTGTTGGAGCAATCTGGTTCAACTCCGTCACTCTCGTGGGTGTGTCTTGTGTCATCATTTTCAAAATTAATATTAGAGCTTATAGTTCGTGGGCATATATGTCCAAATTGACAGTGTTTACCCGTGGTCAACGCGGTTGTTAGTGGAGCTAAGTACATTCCAAACTTGTGATAAATTGAGCAGCATGCCGTTCTAAGAGTGTGTCCTATAAAAGGGTCAGTCTCTAGATCGTGAATCAACCCTTCGGTGTTTGGTATAGGGAGAAGTCTACTAACGGCGGTAGCGTACAAATGAATAGCCGCCGATCCAAGAGTTTTTGTCATCTCTGCTCCCAATTTGGATTCGTATCGCGCATACATTTTATCGATCTCCGCATCTGACATCTTATCCACCTGAAAAACTGAGAGACGCCTACCGAGATAATGCTCCGATTGTCCCCCAGCAACCAGCGCAGCTAGCCGCTCTCGTCGCGCCGCATTTTCATTTTCATTCGGAGTCGTTGCACTCAACCCAGATCCCGATTGCTCTGTCGGATCATTATTGTTGGCAGTCGGAGTTGAGGTTTCTTCTATTAGCTGATCGAGAAGTTCGTCGCAGTTCATTTTTCTTAATTTTTTCAAAATTAGTAATTTAACTATTCTAACAACTCTCATCACTTTAACATATTTATTTAATTTTTTCAAAAATAATAAATGCGCACCACCCGATACTTATGATCACCATTATGCTCGCAACAAAGCTCGCAGCGGAGCACCAAATTGTTAACCATTGTTCAGTATTTGTTCAGCATTTGTTCAGCATTATTCAGCATTTGTTCAGCATTATTCAGCATTATTCAGCATTATTCAGCATTATTCAGCATTTGTTCAGCAATTGCTAAGCATTGCAATAGCTTATTACTTTGCAATTTTCCTAATTTTCCTAATTTTTTCAAAATCGTTAGATTTAGTTGATAACTTTATAAGCAGTTGGTTGATCAGTCTTTAGCAGAAGCTTGGCGTGCTTAGTTTTCGAAAGTATCTGTCGAACCTCCAGGCGCTCCTCGCGCGTTGGGATAACGTCATTCTCTCGAAGACAGTCATCGAATGAGTCTCGGTCCTTGCAGTGAAAGAGGGCGACCCATTTCGTTTGCTCGCGCAGATCCTTGAGGACGGCGTTGTATTTTTGAGTGGATATCCATACGCTTTGCCTCGCATGGCGGCCAGAAAATGCGAGCTCGGAGAGCATGTCCTTCTTTTTGGTCATCGCCGCCTTGGCTGAGCAATCGTCAATCACGTATAGGGTGGGCTCGCCCTGAAATATTTGGTATAAACCACGCAACCAATCGTGAAGCCTATCACCGGGTCAATAACGTATACCTCAGGGTCGGTCCATATCCACGGGCACCGCTGATATTGTATCGTTGTGTCGCACAGTGGGACATAGGATCACAATGTGACGAAAGGCATCGCGGTAGGATCCCTCGAGTAAGTTGAGGATGAAAACCGTTTTTTTCCCACATCCTGTCTGCCCACATATTATGGCAGAGAGCATCTCCAATCGTGAATTGGTATTGATTGCTAGATTTCTTAATTTTTTCAAAATTATGTATTAATAAATCGTTAGATGATTTCTTAATTTTTTCAAAATTATGTATTAATAAATCGTTAGATTTAGTAGATCGCTGATACGTATCGACCATCTTCGATGTTGAGTTGTGCGTCTGTAATTATATAAGTACACGTTCAATGGCCCGGCTCCGTCCGCCTCTTTGGTTATCTGGATCGTCACACCCTCACTAGCGTTCTCAACTTGGCGTCCGCTACCGTGTATTTGGTCATCGTCGCTGGCTCGCATGTCTAGCCATAACGCGTATTTGGTATTCAGGAACTCCGCGAGGAGACGGCCGAGAGATGCAGGTCTTTAGCAACTGCTGCAACCTCCGGAGAGCGCTTAGATCCGGCAGCAAACTGCTTTCTTACTTCATCCCACTGCTGGTGCGCGCGAGACCCGCGCTGTAGAGTTGATTGGGGACTCCCTCGATCGTCACCTCTACCTTCGTGATTTTGGGGTTATAGAATCTGTCGGTTTTTCTAGCACCGAACGCGAACCGAGCATCCTCGAACAACATCAGTATACCTTTCATCGAGCGGGCGGGTACGTTGACGTTAATATTCCACAATGTGTCGCTTTTGTTTTTCGGCATCTTGCGATGGCGAAGAACTCGGCTCGTAAAGTATGGCAACGCGCCCGGCGTACTGGGTTCTGATCAATCGTGCTAGTTCGGGCATCGTGACCATGTCGTACTCCAGCGAAACATTATCGATCGCATACGTCGATAACATGTCGCTGGCATGATAACTCGGCCGTAGTCGTTGAACGTTAGTTCGTCATTCGAGGCGGTCAGCCAAAGCACTCTGATAGTAGGGCATGTGACTCTCCAGCAACTCAAAGTCGAGCGGGATGTAGAAGCGGTTGCCGTAAGCGCCCGCGACCGCGTTGTACTAGCGTTGTTATCTACCTTGTTAGCAGCCCCGATTCTAAGTTTGGTTACGTTCTTATTTTTGCTGGTGTCAATACCTTGATAGACAGCGTTTTCAAGCTCGTGTGACGTCTTCCACAGGTCCTGATAGCAATGGTAGACGTCGCTGTCGTCGATCGACATCACCTCATTACCAGAAATCTTTATCATGGTCTTCTTGACGATGGCGCGACCCAGGTTCTGAACGACGGTTCGGTCCGCGTCCGTCGACGTTAGCGAAATAGTTGAAAGCGAGGCGAACAGTACCCGGCACAATGACGTCGTTAGCTCCGAGGTTGGGGAAGCGGACTAAGAGCTTGCTGGTTCTGGTCGATCGTCGATGGGTTGTTCGTAATAACGACACTCTGTCTCACGCCTTTTGCCCCGAGGGGCTCACGCAGTCTGCGGTATGGATTGAGTTTGCGACCGTATTGACTCGAAGACATAATTAATTTTTTCAAAATTATTGAAACTATTAAACCCGTATGGTTTTGTCTTTAATACATAATTAATTTTAAGAAAATTATAAATATGGCTGATTACGATGTTGAAATGGATGAAATCGGCAAAGACGATTACCTCGATGGTGATGATAATTTCGAGGATTCCCTCACGACACCCACCATAGAAACTCCAGTTCCAATCCAATCACAATTGGATGGCGCTACTACTAGTCAAAGTCGGAATTACTCGAGGGAGCTGTAAACGACTACTACAACAGTTTGGCAGAAAAAGGTCTGGTCCCCTCTGTCGGTCGCGACTACTCCAAGTTCAAATTTGATATGAACGGTAGATTGCGACTAAAAGCAGCATCAAATCTCCCAATAGTCAACACGAGGACCGGTAAACCCCTAGCGATTAGCACCATTGCCGGAACCCCGGGCGGTGGCCGATTCATAAGGGACGAACTAGGATTCACGGTTGGATTGAAGAGGGGTAAAACAATTATACCGGCCCGCGCTGTAGAGGCCCTAAAGTCTACCGACAAACTATAGCGAAGACGGCCACCGCGATAGAAACGGTCGAGCTCAGAGAGGTCCCTCAAATAGCCACCGACGTTATTAACACGATGGAGACCACGTTCAGCGTGCAATCACAATTGGGAAAAATACTCAACGATGACCCACCGTTACCTCTTCGAGAACTCCGTGGACTCGATAAGGCTCTACAAACGGTCCGGGGCGAACTGGTCCTTAACCTCTCCAAACTCACGGCGCTGGATGAACATATCGCGCTAGAAGAAAGAAAACTGGAGGAAGCCGGTGACGATAGAGAATCTACCGAGCGGATCAACAAACTCCTGCGGTCTTTGCGGGATGAAAGAGAAGCTCGCTTGGAGGCCGCCTCGGCTAACCGTGAGGCTCTCCGCACACAAATAAGTCGGATCCGCGAATCAATCTCGAGGGTCCTGCACGAGGAGACGACACTCGGTGAGCGTCTTCGCACTCTGTTCAGAGAGCAGGGCGTCACGATAGCAAGCATCCTCGTTGCTATCGGCATGACTATCGACCATAGTTCTAACTTTCACTGGTGGTGCGGCGCCACCACCCGCTCCAGCACCAGCACCAGCACCCGCTCCATCCGGTGGAGCCAAGGAGTGATAAAAAAACAACTAAAAGCCCTCGCCAGTCTTCTAGCTAAATTAGCTGGAAAGGCGGCTGCCGCACTACCTGGACTGATCGGAAGTATCGTTTTCTTACTTGCTATCTATATTATCAAAAACGGCCGGATGGCTAGCCAAAAATACCTGGCTTTAATCGTGGCAATCGCCGGTCTCCTATTATTCTCTGTCAGAGAGTTCCTACAACCAAAGCGTAAATAATCCGATCGCCACGAGGGCGATGACGAGACCCAATTTCTCCTCCTCGTGTGTTGTGCTTCCAATTTCAACATTGTTGATGATTGGTGTTTCTCCAATCGCGATTGGTCTGTTGATGGAACTCGATGGTGCATCCAATTTACGAATTGGGGTACTGGGTTCGATTTACGAATTGGGGGAGGTGTATTCCATTTTGTGTTTTATGAAATCGGTTCCACTGTTGGGGGTGCGCTTGATGATATCCGTGTTCACGTTACCGTTGTGGCCGATTTTTGATTGGCGGTGGCGATTACGATATGATTATTGTAACCGTCAACCGGGTCGTCTCGTAGTATCATATGCTCGGCGCCATATAAAGACCTATTCCAAATACATAGTCTACTGGGGTGCTGGCATTCTGCAAAACGTCTTGATAATTCTGGATCGCCTTCTCCAGGTCCACCCTAGCTGAGATGGCGTCCTCTACAAGTGCCAAAAATTGTTTTTGTGCATCAAACGCTGTTCCCATGCCCAGTATAGAACTGCGAGTTTGCTTCTGTGCGCCGAGAATGGCCCAGACGTACGTGCGAATGGAGTCGTTGACGCGAGTAACCCCGGCCTGCGTGAACCCTAGACCCGTATCTAACATAAATGTACCCCACGCGTTCTGAACCTCAGCAGCCTGCTGTATGTAATCGACGTGAGCCAGTTTCGGAGGTAACATTTTACAAGAAAACACGCCACAGTGTCGACCTCCAGACACTTCCGTCCCGAAAGTCATAGTCGCGGGGTCAAAATTCCCGGCGTTCCGACTGACGATTGTGGTCACCGGAGTGATCGTGTCTAAAATCAGTCTGTGTCCAATTCCCGGACTGGCCGTGAATGAGAACGTCCCCGAGGCCGGTGCTGGTAGAAATGCTTTCTGTCTCCAGTCCGCGTCTTTTGAAACGTAAAATTCGTTACACAGTCTTTCAAAGGCCATACGGTTATATGTGTTGGAAATGGGATCCCAGGCGTCGTCTTGAGGTAGTGAAATACCTAGTTCTTTGAGAATCCTCCTAATAGTATAATACACGTGAAAGTTGTAGACACTTCGGAGCATGACATTCTTGGATGTCAGATGGTCTTTATATGAAACTCCACACCCGGCTGTTGCGCACCATACAGCGAAATTTATTTGGTTCTGCCAAAACTGCATCGGTGTTGCTTTCCAGCCGTTTACCACCTCCATCGTAGTAATCTTGGGCAACCTATATTGTTCAAAGATGTTAGGGAAGTTGGTGGCAAAGCCACTGTCCGGTCTAACCGTTACGGTTGGGTGTACAAGGCGGTTAACAACGTCTTTTTGTGTGTATTTACCTCCGACCGCGTACTTTACATTAGAGTTAAAGCTAAATGCTTTGGTATCCATTGAAAGATATTATTATGTTTGCTACTATAACTAATGTTCAAAAAGGGAGTTGTGAACTTCAAAAATTAATAGACAACTGCTGCGGAAAACGCCGGGTAGGCCTTAGATCAATCACCTTCACGGTCGGGTGGAAAAACCTCAAAACGTACGAGTATATCAGAGACCCTTAGATCCTTTAGATCTAGAGGACGCCGATAGTCATAGCAGAAGTAGAGAGACGCATTCGGGAATCAAGTGTCTCATTACTCCTGGCCTTTGGGGTTTCGGAGATCTCCAAGCTTTAATCGCGACGAATATGCCTGATAATGTCACTCTCACAGTCTCAAAAGCCACGGGGATTGCGACATTGTCCGTTGATAAAAAATTAGAGATCTCCCGGGGGTTGGCCTCAATGTTAGGATTTAAATTTGCACCCCTTACGACGAGGATGAAGGGTTTAGTACCCCGTTGATGTTTGTCTTCCCCGTGGGAGTGCACCGCGGCGATACCCCAGTAAACTTCGCCGTCACGAAAACTCTCAGGGTGCACCTGGATCGGGTGAACACATCGTACAACACGATAGACGGATCCCCCAGCACATTACTGAAAACTGTGCCCGCCAGCGATTGTTTCTATGGCGAGACTGTAACGTTAGACTTCCCACACCCAGAGATAAAAGAAAGTTTTGGAATCGGGACACATCCACGAGTTGAAGATTTTATATTCTTGATGATAAAGGGCGAGAGTTGAAGAACGATTACCCGATTTCGGTCGTCCTAGAAATTTCAAATTAATTAATTTAAGATTAATTAGAATTAAACGCATGTTCGTAATATATATTATCAACATTATGAGTATATACGGACCAGGTAGTTCTTCCGATTGGGTGACAAATTCAAATAATTTGGAACCTGCAGAAGGGGGATTCATCCCGACAGAGGGCGACTTTTTAACTACCCACAAAAAACAAAGGCCTTGATTAATAGAACTATACTCGAGGGCCACGGAACGAGATTCACAAGAGTCTACTATCACAACTTAGAGAATATGCCCTGGCTGATGAATGAATACACCAAATTCGTGAAGAAACGCATACGGAACTAAACGAACTAGGTAAAAAAATAAACAAATTTAGAAAAGAGGCCCGGTTGGGGATTGATAAAGCCCGAGAAGACCGCCAGACTGACATTACGGAGGTTTATGGGTGTTGCGCTTAGAAGACTCTCTCAGCAAAGAAGCTACACTTGCTGAATTAGACGGGAAAATAATCGATTTTCGAAATGAGGCCACGTCGGGTATTGAGAAAGCACGAGAAGACCACCAGGCGGACCTTACGAAGGCTTATGAGGTGTTGCGCTCAGAGGACTCTCTCATCAGAGAAGCGGCACTTTACTGAACTAGATAAAAAAATAAACAAATTTCGAAAGAGACCCGTCGGGAGTATTGATAAAGTCCGAGAAGACCACCAGTCTAACCTTGCAGAGGCCATTGCGGAGGCTTATGATGCGTTGCGCTTAGAGAACTCTCATAGTAAAGAATCGACACTTACCGAACTAGATGAAAAAATAGCCGAATTTATAAAAGAGACCAGGTCTGGGGTTGAGGGGGTCCGAGAAGACCACAAAGAGGCCATTGCGGAGGCTTATGGGGCGTTACGCTCAGAGGACTCTCTCACAGAGAAGCGGCACTTACTGACCTATATGAAATACCGAATTTAAAAAAGAGACCCGGTTTGATCTTGATGGAGTCCGAACGGGTATTGATAAAGCCCTAGAAGACCACCAGGCGGATATTAAGGAGGCTATAGGGTGTTGCTCTTAGAGGACTCTATCAACAGAGAAGCACACTTACTAAACTAGATGAAAAAATAACCGAATTTCAAAAGAGACCCGGTCGGGTATTGATAAAGCCTTAGAAGACCACCAGGCAACCATTACGGAGGCTTATGATGCGTTGCGCTCAGAGGACTCTATCAACAGAGAAGCGACACTTACTGAACTAGATGAAAAAATAACCGATAAACTGAAACATGATCGTATAGCCGCGACCAAAGCTCTTGAGGAGGCCTCTTATGAGATTCGTACTGAGGCATATAACGCAAACAATGCGCTTGCCGGAATAGTGAAAAACAATGAAAACACCAAAACGTGTCATAACAGTTTGGGCTGAGAAGCGGGGCCCATTGGTTGTGGGGCACTATGAATATTCGTTCGGTGCCAAAGCGAGTAATAAATATGGGGGATACACTATGACAGCTGCAGGTGAAGTTATCCAAATGGCGGTCTGCTCGGTTAATGCTAATGGTAAACCTGTGGGCGCGGTCGCGATAAATATTGTAGTAGATGGGAAAGAACGGGGGATTGGAGTCACTAAAATCTCTGGAGATAGTTCGACGGTGGTTTCGTTCTCCGGTGGTGATCGAATTAGACTTTCCCAAGGTAGTGTTATTAACTTTGTTACGAAAATCGGTGACTCAGAGAGTTCTTCCACTATTGTCTCATTGTTAATTGAACTTATTGTGTAAATACTAATATATTGAAATAAATTTAACTATGAACGAATCACCGCTTCCAATTGTCAATACCGATCCACCAACACTGTATCCAACTCTCAATACCACTCCACCAACACTGTATTCAACTCCACCAACACTGTATTCAATTAACGAAAAAAGTTCAGATTTTAGGTTGAATAATATCGTCGCTATGCAGGATATTTTAGTTAGAGAATGTGCAAATAGAAAAAGACACTCTAATAAATATAGGCGCGCGGCAAACATAGCTGAAGCATCTAGTACGGTTCTGGCAAGTGTTTCTGTGTTGTGTGGGGCGGGGACTGCTGCAACGCTATCTACAATTGTAATGATTCCACCACTTGCAGGGGTTTTGAGTGGAATTACCGTTTTGTATCTGGAACACTTTGTATGGTAATTAGGGCGGCGGGTGGAAAACTCGAGAAAAAAAGTAGAAAACATGATAGAATATCCGTTCTCGCTAGGTCTAAGAAAAATAGCATCGACGTTATGGTGTCCAAAGCGTTGGCCGATAAGAAAATATCAAATTTAGAGTTTGAATCCGTGGTGGAAGAAATGGGGAGATATGAAGAATTAAAAAATGATATAAGGATCAAGGCGCGCGCCACCATGCCAAAAATTGAGTGTACTGATTGGGATAAATTTAGGGTAAAACTTGGAAATAAAGTCGGAGGAAATGTTACAGCACCATTGTGATATTTTAAAAAATAATTAATTTTCTAATTTTCTTAATTTTCTTAATTAATTCTTTAGAATTATCAAAATTATTAATTATTTACACTGAAAATTATAAATTCAGTCGAGGATTACACTATACACACCGTCTGTGTAATTGATACACTCGGCTCTGTTTACCTTGCTATTAATTTACGCATGGTTCATAACCCGTGTAATTGAAACATTGTCGTAATTGATAATTGTACAACACTAGGTAATGTTTATCATAACAGCCTACATGGTCGTGTGGGTTAAGGAGATAATCTATAGAGACGAGGGTCGTGGGTTCGCGCCGTGGTTGGAGCTAAACATTTTTTATTTTTTATTTCTATCCCTACAAATGTGGTTTTAAAAAAATAATTAATTATTAATAATTTTGATAATTCTAAAGAATTAATTAAGAAAATTATTAATAATTTAAAAAAAAACAACAAAAAAAACAAATGTTTAACCGAGGCTCGAACCCGCCGCCAGCAAAACCTTCTGGGCCGCACCCGGCTAGCCATCTTTTTTTGTTCTTTCTCTTTCTCTTTCTCTCTCATCTCATGGCTACCGGGTGTAATAGCTACCCGTACAGTACACCCCCCATCTATCAGCTGATCTAGGAATCAGTGTCGAAATTCTAGGCAACCTTGGAAGTGTCTGCACGGAAGCAAGTGCCTGCACGGAAGCACTGAGCGCTCATTTTATCCAGGGGCGTCCCCCCAGACAAATTATTGTTGTTAATTTTACATATATTAAGCTAAAACCGTGTTGTGCAATACCAAATATTTACTCGTTATTTTTATTTGTTTTATATATAACAAGTTCATTTTTTATTTAATAATATAGGTTATAACGTTCTAAATTATTAAAAAGTAAAATTAGAAAAATAAAAAACATGACAACCAATAAGAATGTAAGAAATACTTCCGGAATATCGATAGCGGGTTGTGTAATACACCCACGTTTGTGTAGTATATATTACAGTAGTATAGAGGGATTCAAAATGATACCACTATTACAGTGTGTTTATGTTTCATCCTGGAAGACGTAATCGTGTAATCTCTCTATAAAATGGACACCTAATTTACATGTTCATAACACGTGTAATTGGAACATTGTCGTCTGCTTATAACATAAATTAGTTCTGTTCAATAATTTTCAATTTCTTCTAATAATTTTCCAATTTCTTCGTTAAAAGCGATATTGTAGAAACGCATATCCGTAAACGAATCTTTGATTTTAAACTGTTTTATAAAATTAGTTTGATAATGTTTCGGTAGTGTTTCTCCGATCCTATTTAGTCGCTTCATTATATAAATTTGATACTTATACCGGCGACATAATTGCCGGTTTAATATTGTAAATGCAACGTTTTTATCGCAGCGTAATAAATTACGCTGATATTTCATGTATTCGATATCACATAGTATTGTCATTTTACCGTTTTTTGTTTAATACTGTAGAAACAACAGCGTAATCCTTCATCCAAATCATTATAAACGTCCAATTCGTTGTGTATTTTATTATCCATTTTGTTATAATATTTTATTATAACCTATTAAATTTATATGTTCAATTGGACGTGAAAAAAACATGATGTATTTATGACACCAATTTTGAATATTTCGTGGTTGGTGGGAGACAATTTCATCGTTAACTATTTTTTTGATTTTTTGGGGGTGGTGGAGTAGTATAGAGGGTGGAGAAATGATGCCACCGTTAGGTGGTATCATTTTGACTCCCTCTATACTACTTACCCAATTAAAATTGCCAAAAACTCAATTGAAATCAGAAGTAGTGAGTATGAAAAAGCAATGAAAACAGAAAACAATAAACATACCACAAATATAGCATACCGGTATTTGTCTTATTTTTCCATGAAAACACATCTTGGTACTGCCAAGACATTTTTTCATTTAGAAACAAACTACTCAATAATTGCGGTCTTCTGATGTATAGACAGTAGTGTGATTTTATTTTACCCAATTAAAATTTTGAAATACCCAATTGCTTCAGAAATGATGGAGGGACATTACTCAATTACTAATTCCTTATCTGGAGCACTGTTACCTGAAATAAAACTATGTAACATTGTAAGTCAACGCACCCATCAACATGTTGTGAAAATCAACATTTGCATTCTAGACCGGGGAACGTATGACTTACTTAAAGTAAAACTTAAAACTGCTCAAATGGCGCCTCTTGGATAAAATATTTCTGCATTTTGATTGACTGATTCAGTCTTTCCAAGACGTGGCATTTTGGTAGGACTGTTAAGTTACACTTTCATTTACACTTGACTAATCCACATAATAAAGTAATACAAACTTACAAAGATAATCAGGAGAAATAAGTATGTTTCCTACCAAGTGTGAAACAAGACAGGGTTTGCCGGTTGCACGCATACTCTAAAATTTGCTGAGGTAAGGTTGTTGTAACACATTAGATCAGATTATTTTTCTTATTTCTCCCCAAAAGTGTATGTTGTTACCACTCAGTTTTGAACCGTAGTTGCAAACGGTAACTCTTGCAATCTACTCCCATACCGTCCATAGCCAGAGTTACGATTCCACTAATAGGCTTCCTCTACAGAATCGTGAATCAGATCTGATTCACACTTTAGCAGTTAATTGTGACATATTTTAGATTTTCCATCTGAAAAATATATTAGTATTATAAAAGTTTATACAACAAATTTTACAATAGTAGAATGTTTAGAAAATTAAATTTTGCCTTTCTGTCGGTAACAATATAATGCTTTAGATGAAATAAAAGTATGTGTATTTTACGAAAGTTGACGATCATGTATGTGCGCATGTATGTCTCATCTTCAATCGAGAATCCACACACCCCCACCCCTCTAGACCTAAATCCTGGACCCGCCATTGCATACTACAGTATATCTGGCTGTGGCTGGATAAATGGGGTTTATGGGTTTTACGACCAGCGTAGATCCAGATCAGCCTGTGCATCCGCAGTCTGATCAGCACACAGTCTGATCAGCATCTGCACTGTTCACCATTCCATCAATGAAACATCCGCCATGCTTCGAACAAGCAATATAAAGCGCTATCAAGCTACAGAAGTGTTTTTTTTTATCACTGGTCACTTGTTAACCCCATAGCCCCATTTCTGCAGTCACAGCTACAGCTAAAGATTAGCTAGTGCTTGCTTATCTGTGATACTGCCAGCAGCAGCTATAGGTGTGAAACAGCTGGTCAATTTACACATGAGCATTGATTGATGTAGTATCATGAATCATGAATACAAAGGCAGACGCCCGAGCCACAAACAAAACACAATTCACCCACCTTTATCTGGCTTCATTCTGTAGGTACAGGCCAAACTATCTCTCATCCACACCTTGACATCTTAATCTTCATTTTCTGCTGGAATTTCGGAGCAATTTTCAATCTGTAGTGCAAAATTGGCGATTGTTGTACAGGGCGATTCGTCTCCGAATCTCGGTCTGTTTATGGCTCGGCGATCTGAGGTCACGTGAACAAACAAATATATATTAATAGACTTTTATTTGAAAATAAAATCATAAATCATGAATGGGAATTATCAAAGTAACAAGATACGATCGCATATAATGTGTTAATAAACGTATTTTGTGTTATTTATGCAACAATAACGCTCGGAAATCGTCGGGAACCGAAACGACCTTGACTTTGACCCACTGACCTGCAACGCAAACAAGTGGACACACGACGGTATTTTGTCTGCACCTGCATTTGTGGACGAACTAAGATTGTGAAACAGATTAATGCAACATTCTGTACATACATTAAGGCGGTTAGCACTCACCAAAACTGTTTTTGAGAAGGCAATTTGCAGAAATATGTGACTGATTTGTTTTGACAGTTGCCAGAAGACTTCCGTGAAGGGAGACCACTCTCAGCTCCTCAGTATTGCGCAATAATTTGCAGAGTCCCTATCGAGTTACTTCCCATTTGCAACAGGAACAAGTCGCCCCTTGGACAAATCACTCGGTCCAGTACGGCCAGATGTTTGTTTGTCTGTTGGGGTTTAACGGCCTATCAACAGCTAAGGTCATTAAGGCCGGGTCAATGGGTTAAGTACTAAATCCCATATATTACCTGTACAAGTACATGTACAAATGGGGGGTGGTGGGATCCCAAAATCAGAACTGAATATTTACAATAACAAAACAATATATTCAGCCCTGAAATCAGAATAATCCTGATCTGATGCCAGGTCCTTGCCACACCAGAATCACTTGGCCCCTCCCAAAAGCAGTAGGATCAGTAATAATCATACTACT
The DNA here is from genome assembly GCA_029237695.1 of Conchocele bisecta. Classification (NCBI taxonomy): domain Eukaryota; kingdom Metazoa; phylum Mollusca; class Bivalvia; order Lucinida; family Thyasiridae; genus Conchocele; species Conchocele bisecta. The sequence goes on along the minus strand of CM055275.1, from coordinate 11,446,151 downwards.
TTTATAATGGGTAATAACCCAATTCAACTCCCAGGATAAAAACATACATGAGGGCCAAACCAGGCAAATCGTGATTCCGATAAGGAGGAACCCATACCGTTAATTTACGCCGTGCCATTCGCCCTACCACCACCCTGTGTCCCACACGGCCAGTAGCCTATTTCACCAACATTGCAAAGTATACTTATCTAGCAAAGTATACTTTGAGGGAGAAATCATTTATTTTTCCTGAAATGCATTATTTCATATAGAACTAACAAATGCATATATTTCATGATTAAAAGTATGCAGAATTATTATACTGAATTGATTACATTATCACAGCCAAAATGGCTGTGATAATGTAATAAATTCAGTATAATCAAAATTAATAAATTTATCATAAAATTGAAAATTTCTCCCTCAAAGTATACTTTGCTACTAAAGTATACTTTGCAAGCTTGATGAAATAGGCTACTGGTCCTGATTGATCAAGTGTTTATATGTTAGGCTACTGATGTACAACGGCCAGACTCAGTCAAAAATGACCATACGCAGGAATTATTTTAGGGGGTGCGTTATCGTCGGCGCGAATGGCTAAACATTGTTTTTGCACATACACGGACAGACCTCGGTAGATTAACGCTTTCACCCCTAAGTAACTGGAATGGATTTTGATTTGTTAATTTTGCAACCAATCTAAATCATCACAAAATGATTTTCAGACCAGTCTATTTATGAACATGGGGTGTTTTTGTTCTCAAAATTATGAAAATTAATTGCAAAAAGTTCAGATCCTGATGAGACGGCTCGTCACGAGCCGGCTCATCTAGCTGGATCTACACTTTTTGCCAATACCTATGGCACGCCGTTTTACTATTTATTCCCAAAACAAGATATCTCATAAACTTTAGTAGATATCTAATATAGTATATAAGATATCTACTAAATAAATAAGATATCTTAATTAAAAAACACTTATATAAGATATCTACTAAACTTTAGTAGATATCTTATAAACTATAGTAGATATCTTATAAACTATATGATATATCTCATAAAGTTTATAAGATATCTTATATACTTTAGTAGATATCTTATATAATTTAGAAGATATCTTATAACTATATAATATATCTACTAAAGTTTATAAGATATCTCATATACAATTTTATATAAGATATCTACTAAAATATATAAGATATCTACTAAACTTTAGTAGATATCTTATATATGTTAGTAGATATCTTATATAGTATATAATATATCTTATATAGTTTAGTATATATCTACATTAATTATTTAAATAAGATATCTACTAAAGTATATAAGATATCTTATATATTTTTAGGAAAGTTTAATTAAATTACAAAATAATGCATTCTCCCCAATAATTTAGCGCCGCAGAAATTGTCTACACTGTTCATACATATACCCTTGCTAGGGTCTACACTCACCATTCACGGTATACAATGGTCGCCTGGGACGGCGGTCTGAGCATCCGGTTGATCATGATCTACACTGTTACTGTTTCCCACCCTGCACCCTACTCCGCCCTCCATTAATAAACGTACTCCCACCTTATATAAGGGTGGAGGGTGGGAAACAGTAAACAGTGTAGATCATGATCAACCGGATGCTCAGACCGCCGTCCCAGGCGACCATCGTATACCCTGAATGGTAAGTGCAGACCCTAGCAAGGGTGTATGTATGAACAGTGTAGATCGAGACTGGTGCGATGTTGTAAACCCTGATCATCATAGGGAACGTCAGCGTATACACTGTCCTTCTATGGGTGTATACCGTTCGTCTGTCTATGTGAATGACCAGCGTCGATCCGAATAAGCAGGTACAACAGCAGGTACGATCATCGTATGTACATGTGACCCGTGTAGACCCTGATCATACATGTGTGTGTGTGTGTGTGTGTGTGTGTGTGTGTGTGTGTGTGTGATTGTGTGTGCGTGCGTGTGTGTGTGCGCGTGTGTGTGTGTGTGTGAACAGTGTAGACACTATCCTGGCTATATCTGCGAATTATGTATGTAGAGTTGTCATTGGTTGAAATTCAAATTATAATCAATTAGTCAATTTCGTGCGGCATCAAAGGGAGCACTCAGTATTTCCTACTTTGTATAAGATATCTTATATAGTTTAGTAAATATCTTATACAAGTTCCTTTATAAGATATCTACTAAACTATATAAGATATCTAGTAAAATATATAAGATATCTTATATAACATATAATGATCTCATACAATATATAGATCATTCTTATATAGTTTATAAGATATCTTATATACAATTTTATATAAGATATCTACTAAAGTATATAAGATATCTACTAAACTTTATTAGATATCTTATATACTATATGAGATATCTTATATAGTATATAAGATATCTTATATACTTGGCAGATATCTTATATATATATATTATATAAGATATCTTATAAACTATATAAGATATCTTATAAACTATATAAGATATCTCATATAATATATAAGATATCTAATAAAGTTTAGTAGATATCTTGATTTGGAATAAATAATAAAACGGCGTGCCATAAATACCACTATACAGGCCTGTGGTGTTGAACGGGTTAAGGGGGGTGCGTACGCACCCGTCCCACCCCCTCTGCGTACGGGCCTGATACACACAGACACGTGTCGAACAACGCAATGAGTTAGGGTTTAGTTGTGATATGCTTCTGAACAACGGTAGATAGAACAAATTGTCAAAACGAGATAAATACAATATTAAATAGTAATAACAAAACAAAGAATGATGAAATATATAAAGAAAATAAAAACCATGCGTGGTGATGGTGATGATGGTGATGGTGATGGTGATGGTGATGGTGATGATGATGATGATGATGATGATGATGATGATAGTGTATGATGATAGTGCATGATGATAATGATGGTGGTGGTGATGATGATGATGATGGTGGTGGTGGTGGTGATGGTGGTGGTGGTGGTGGTGGTGGTGATGACGACGAAGACGACGAAGACGACAACGACGACGATGATAGTGCATGATGATGATGATGGCATAGACATCGATCAAACAACACTTGCATAAGTTTTCTGATCACAGCCTTCATTTCAAATGCATTACAAATGACCCGAGATACAACACTATGGCCTATATAGTAATTGAATATTGTAACACTGCCATATTGGTATTGTCATGCGAGTCATGTCTTGACAAAGTAGATAGCCACTGCTCGCATGCCACTAATCCTGTATTCAGAAATCACACTATACATAGCCTATCAGTGTAATGAAAACAACCCATATAGGACGTTGTTGTTTAATGAATTGCGAATATATTGCACCAAATTGAATTTATGTACATGTAACATTATTTGTGGTATATGTCAAACGCCAGAATAGTTAAAACAGACTGATGGCTTGTACACGGAACAAATGTATGGTTTCGTTTGAGATCATAGTTTAGTTTGTTTGTTTGGTTGTTTATTGGTGCTTAATGGCCTATCAACAACTAACGTCATGTAAGTATACGACCTTGCTGTTGAACAGGCGCAGTATACGACCGTGTTGTTGAACTTACGTAGTATACGACCTTGCTGTTGAACTGACGTAGTATATGACCTTGCTGTTGAACTGACGTAGTATATATACGGCCTTGCTGTTAAACTGGCGTAGTATACGACCTTGCTGTTCAACTGACATAGTATACGACCTTCCTGTTGAACAGACGAAGTATACGACCTTGCTGTTGAACTGATATAGTATACGACCTTGATGTTGAACTGACGTAGTATACGACCTTGATGTTAAACTGATGTAGTATACGACCTTGATGTTGAACTGACGTAGTATACGACCTTGATGTTGAACTGACGTAGTATACGACCTTGATGTTAAACTGATGTAGTATACGACCTTGATGTTGAACTGATGTAGTATACGACCTTGCTGTTGAACTGATGTAGTATATGACCTTGTTGAATGGACGTAAAACTCCAATCAATATAAATTGAGTAGACAGATGGCATGCTATAGTAATGACCCCTTTCAACACCACAGGCCTGTATAGTGGTATTGGCAAATAGTGTAGATCCAGGGGAGTCGACTCGTGACGAGCCGTCTCATCAGGATCTTCACTTTTTGCAAATAATTTTCATAATTTTGAGAGCAAATACACCATCTTTTCATAGATGGACTAGTCAGAAAATCAGTTTGTGACGATTGGATTTGTAGGCTATTTACATAACACAGTCCATTCAAGTTATGGGTGAAAGGGTTAAGTAGCGGGCTGAGAAAATGGACTTTTAGATTCTTTGAAAATGTAGTCCATTTGCTCAGTCCGTGGTTTATTTACAATAGCACAATATCGCGATCATGTATACAGTCTTAGTCGGTGGTTGGTCGGGCGAACACGACGTAAATTAACGGTAGGGGTTCCTTCTTATAGGAATCACGGTTTGCCTGGTTTGGCCCTCAGGTACGTTTTTATCTTTGGCTCTTTTGTTACCTGGGAGTTGAATTGGGTTATTGCCAATTATAAAAGTAGTATGTTTGTTTGTTTGTTTGTTTATTAGTGTTTAACAGTCTATCAATAGCTAAGGTCATGTAAGGCCAAGCAAACGGGTTCGGTCCCATTTTAACCTGCTGCATTGTGGTGGAACAAATGTATTCAGCCCTGAAATTAAAATAACCTGACCTGGTGCCAGGTCCATACCAAACCAAGCCACTTGGCCCCTTCCCCTAAAATAGGATTACGAATATCGTAAGACTCACATAAGGGGTTATAACCAGTCAACTGTCACATACAAAATGCCAACGATGTATGCGAGGGCCAAACCAAGTCTACAGTCGGGATTCCGGTAAGGATGAATCCCGATTGTTAAATTACCCATCGCGTGCTCCCACATGCCACTCACTAAAATTAGTGATTATTACTGATCCTCCTGTTTTTGTGAGGGGTCCAAGTGATTCTGGTGTGGCGAGGATCTGGCATCAGATCAGGATTATTCTAATTTCAGGGCTGAATATATATATTTTTTTTTATTGTAAATATTCAGTTCTGCTTTTGTGACCATTGGTACATGTACAGGCAATATATGGGATTTAGTACTAAACCCATTGACCCGGAGTTAAAATGACCTTAACTGTTGATAGGCCGTTCAACCCCAACAAACAAATATATCTCGTAGGCAACACATTTAAAACAAGAGGGCCATGATGACCCTAAATCGCTCACCTGACTCCTTGAACACCAGAGGAGTGACATTGTTCATGTGTTTTAAAAAAATAGAGTTATTTTTAGATGGCGGTCATCTTGGATTAAATGACTCATTTTACCAACTCTGAAAATGCTTCACCCAAGGATCTTAACTTACTATGAAGTTTGGCCAGCATCAGCCATGTGGTTCCCAAGAAAAAGACGTTCAAAATCTCGAATAAATGGACATTTTGGAGGCCATCATGGATGACATAATCATCCAATTCCGATAAATATTGCACCAGAGCAATCGCCTCATCGATACCTTCAATTTGATATATGACAAGAGCATATTTAGTCAAAAAATAAAATTTGACCCCAAGGTCAACGCCCATTTTTGACCCCGGGGTCACCATTTTAGCACCTTTGAAAGAGCATTCTACGTCGATCATTCCTACCAAGTTCCGTCGAAATCCGGCTGGCGGTTCACAAGAAGATTTTTAAGAATTTGTTCTATTTTTAGACGGCGGCCATCTTGGATTAGCGACGACCTCCGTTTTAACAAATCTGAAAAGGCTTCACCCATGGACCATAACTGTGAAGTTTGGCCACCATGGGCCAAGCGGTTCGTATGAAGAAGAATTTTGAAATCTCTAATAAAAGAACAACCGTTTGACCTTTTGGCGGCCATCTTGGATGACATGACCTTCCAATTTCAACAAAAAATGTACCAAAGTGATCGCCTCTTTGATAACTTCGATTTGATATAGACATGACCATATTCGGTCAAAAATAAAATTTGACCCAAATTTGACCCCACGGGCCATGCCCATTTTTGACCCCGGTGTCACTATTTTAACAACTTTGAAAGAGCATTGTACATCGATCATTCCTACCAAGTTTCGTCGAAATCCGGCTGGCGGTTCATTAGAAGAAGATTTTTTAAGAATTTATGCTATTTTTAGACGGCACCATCTTGGATTAGCGATGACCTCCATTTTAACAAATCTAAAAAGGCTTCACCCATGGACAATAACTTTTAAGTTTGGCTACCTCGATGGTGAATCCATCCTTACTGGGATTCACACCTTGATGGTGAATCCATCCTTACTGGGATTGACACCTCGACAGTGAATACATTCTTACTGGGATTCACACCTCAATGGTGAATTCATCTTTACTGGGATTCACACCTTGATGGTGAATCCATCCTTACTGGGATTCACACCTCGATGGTGAATCCATCTTTACTGGGATTCACACCTCGATGGTGAATCCATCTTTACTGGGATTCACACCTCGATGGTGAATCCATTTTTACTGGGATTCACACCTCGATGGTGAATCCATCTTTACTGGGATTCACACCTTGATGGTGAATACATCCTTACTGGGATTCACACCTCAATGGTGAATCCATCTTTACTGGGATTCACACCTTGATGGTGAATACATCCTTACTGGGATTCACACTTCGATGGTGAATCCATCTTTACTGGGATTCACATTTCAATGTTGTTTGTTTGTTTATTAGTGTTTAACGGCCAATCAGCTAAGGTCATGTAAGGCCGGGAAAACGGGTTCGATCCCATTTTAACCTGCTGCATTGGGGGGAAAATACCAAAATCAATACGGAATATTTACATCCAGAACAAATATATTTAGCCCTGAAATTAGAATAATCTGACCTGGTGCCAGGTCCATACCACACCAAAGTCACTTGGCCCCTTCCCCTAAAATACGATTACGAATATCGTAATACTCACATAAGTGGTATAACCAGATTCAACTGTCACATACAAAATGTAAAAGATGTAATAATTACGGCGTATGTGAGGGCCAAACCAGGTCTCCAGTCGGGATACCGGTAAGGATGAACCCTGATCGTTAAATTACCCATTGCGTGCTCCCACCTGCCACCCACCATTTCAATGGTGAATTGATCCTTACTGGGATTCACACTTCGATCGTGAATCCATCCTTACTGGGATTCACATTTATATGGTGAATCCATCCTTACTGGGATTCACACCTCAATGGTGAATCCATCCTTACTGGGATTCACACCTCGATGGTGAATCCATCCTTACTGGGATTCACACGACGACGGTGGATCCATGCTTACTGGGATTCACACCTCGATGGTGAATACATCCTTACTGGGAATCACACTGCTGTTTTTAAGCTTTGTCTTCCTTTTTGACAAATAAACATGTTTTGTCAGAGCATGAGAATTAGCTCAATTTAGATAATCACTTTGCGCTGTCAAAACATGTTTTTGTTAAGAAAAGTGGACAATAAAAAGAAAACAGCAGATATCAAAACTCAATAGGCACAAAATGTTCTTTATAGAAATGAAATAAGCGTATAATTGTGTCGCTATTCCACCAGTTCTAAAAATTACCAGTGCCCGCTATACAGACATTTTTTTATTTGACTGATAGTGACTCGCGGTGGTATCAGGCTATTGTCATATGCAAATGAGGCATGTTATTTTAACATGCTAATTATTTATACTAAGGAATTGCGTCACCTGAACAAATAATATTTTCGACAGATTATAAAGTATAATTATTGCACATCAAAAATAATACAGAGAATAAATAGTGATGTCTGTTAACATTTTAAGGAAACACGGTTATTGCCCCTGATATCAGTGTGGAAAGTTACGTCTGATATAAAATGTATAATAATGCCAATCAATACATGGGGTAATGGTGAATGAATGATTATTTTGCCAGAAAATGATATAAATAATATTTTATGCCTACCGAGTGGATATGTACCTTTAATGGGCAAATAAACCAAACAACAAACTGGACTTTGTATAAAACACTTCACAAAACTTTTCCAAAAATTGTACCAAAAAAAATAATATAACAAATGTATCACAATTGGTATTAACAATGAGATCTTTCAATACACCACCTGACTTTGGTGCACTGTGTGTTCACGACATTTCAATACTACATACTGCACCAGGGCTCCAGATAAGGAATTAGTTATTGAGTATTTTCACTCAATCATTTCTGAAGCAATTGGGTATTTTAAAATTTGAATTGGGTAAAATAAAATCACACTACTGTTTACACATCAACAGGCAGCAATTATGGAATTAGTTTGCTTCGAAATGAAAACATATCTTGGTATTTCATTACAATTGTCTCCTTGGAGACAATTCTAATGAAATACCAAGATGTGTTTTCATGGAAAACAAGAAAAATATGCTATATTTGTGGTCTGTTTATTGTTTTCTGCAGCATGATACAGGTACCGCAAAATTGTTATTGCTTTTTGATACTAACTACGTCCAATTTCAATTGGGTTTTTTGGCAATTTTAATTGGGTATTTACGCAAATACGCAGCTTATCTGTAGCTCTGCTGCACGCTGGCGTAAAATGTTTTACGTCGAAATAGGCGCCGCATTCCTGATTAATTCCCATTCAGCTACATGAAGAACATACTGCATATGAAAGACACTTTTGTCTAGTAACCGGTGCAAGAAATTTGCGCCAGTTACTAAACGAAAAATGTGTTATGCGATAGTTCCAAGTAGAGATGAGTCGCATCTTGTCAGGAATCTTTCGATGTAAAACAACGAACCACGTCAGAACCAGATGTCACAAACTACAGGTCCACCAAATCAGGATGTTTGTCCCAGTTCGCGTTGGTCGCCTGTAATTCTTCGCCGTAGTCGTTATGGACGGTGAGTGAACCACGACAGACCCAGATAACATCACAAACTACGAGTCGAACAAATCATGATATTTATCCCACCTCATGTCGGTTGTCTGTAATTCTTCGCTGTAATAGTTATGCACGATGTTGGTTAAAGTCTCTCACAAGCTACGAGTCGAACAAATCATGATATTTATCCCACCTCGCGTCGGTTGTCTGTAATTCTTCGCTGTAATAGTTATGCACGATGTTGGTTAAAGTCTCTCACAAACTACGAGTCGACCAAATCTGGATATTTATCCCACCTCGCGTCGGTCGTCTGTAATTCTTCGCCATAAGGGTTATGCACAATGTTGGTTAAAGTCTCTCACAAACTACAAGTCGACCAAACCTGGATATTTATCCCACCTCGTGTCGGTTGTTGTGATCACATTAGCATTGGCGCTGCTCTTCACGCTGCATAAGCACATTTTCAACTAGTAACCGGCGCAAATTTATTGCGCCGGTTACTAGATGAAAAATGTGTTTATGCCGTAGCTCTAAGTAGCGCAGAGTGGAATCTCGTCAGAAAAACAGTGCATTTTTTTACATGAAACCGAACCAAATAGTGCCAGTCACAAATATATTTGTCACTAACTACGAGTTGACCAAATTAGGATAATTATCCCAGCTTGTGTCGGTCGCCTGTAGTTCTTCACCGTAGTAATTATGGACGGTCAGCGATCCGCGACAGACCCAGATAATGTCGGTGAGAAGTCCATCGTCTACCAGGTCGCTATATTCCAGATCGAGTGTTCTCAAATTGGCCGCGTAGGACGTCGATCGATGGGGCACACACAGGTCCTAGAAATTGATTGATTGATTAATTGATTGATGCTGATGTGTATTTATCCATTTCAGTCTAACTATAACTTGTATTGAAACAATCTCATTAGTTTATTTCTCAATAATTCCAGCACAAAAATATGTACACAATTCCCTAACATTTGATTGGTCCGTAGCAAGTCTCTATCCAAAATGTATATCCCAGTAAACTCACATGCCGAACTACTTTCCGTAACCGTGAGGCGCAGTTAAAATAATTCTTAAGAAAACGGAAAATAAACACATTTTCTTGATGAATTTATTTCAAATGCTGGAATTATAAGGAATGAATGGCCTTTTTGTGGAATTTATCGGGGATATAAACTTGGAAAAGTCGCGGGAATACTGGACGAGGCCTTCCGGCCTTCGTCCAGTATTCCCGCGACTTTTCCAAGTTTATACCCCGATAAAAAAGGTATTATATCACTCATTTGAACCGTCTTGTTGAGACGGTTCCAATGAGTGGTAACAACACATACTTTCGAGGTGAGATAAAGAAAATTGGTATTTTTTTTCTCAAGCGTTTCATACAATACTATGATAATTGTCTGTAATGCGTTGTACAAATTTTATTCCAGGATGTAAATTTTTCTTGAAAATTAAAACCCAAATTAAAACCCAAATACACCAACAACATGAAATTTAGTTATGTTTGCATGCTAAAACTTTACAGGAAAAACAGAGTTTAACCCTTACACCGCTATCTTAATTTTTTGTCGTCTACTGTTTATTTTCTATTTTCCATTTTTATCATCAAAAACATGCTTTCACAGCACTTCAGAATAATTTACAACATGCTTTTTATTGAGAAATAAGGCAAGATATAAAAGCAACAGCAGACGACAATTGTTGTGTAAGCGGTCTAAGCAGGGTTGTGGCTAGGTCTCACTTTTAGAGAGACAATTTCAGATTTTGGGCCCTTTTTGTATTAAAAATAGTAGGGATATTCTGAAATTTTAAAGGACATAGACAATTTTAGGTGGGAAAATGTCCCCCCGGGCTCGCTCTAGGCACAGCACTGGGTCTAAGGGTTAGATAATATGTTAATTTACATACAGTACTTGGACATGTATGTAACCTATACAACTGCAATTACATGTACAGGTGGTCAACTTTTAAATGTATAACAATTGAATGGAGAAATGCGGCATATGGGTTAACAAGAAATCAGTTATCCCGTCAGCACAGTGCGTATGTGCCGTGAAACACGGTGCCATGAAACAGTTTAGATATCCTGTCAATACGACCTAATCACTGTGTATAAATATGTGCGGTTGTCATACTAGTCGATTCTCGATTTAGAGGATGCAGCTGGTGTTATTTTGTTGCATTTTAAAGATATTTGTTGGTGTTGACGGGATAAATAGAATAGTAGGTTAGTGCCGTCAATGGGTAAAAATAGCAAGCCTCGCCCATACCGTTTCCTAAGCCTTGTCAGATATTCTTTTCCATTCACGGCACTATTCTCTATTTCTCCTGTCATAGCCACAAACGATTTTCCTATGTGAATTTAACATGGGGGCTAAAAATAGATTTTTTTTAAAATATTTTTTTATTTGTGGACCGATTTTCAAAATCAAACTTTTGTTTTCTTAATTACATCATTTTCAAGCTATCTCGCCAGGTTTCGGAGTCAATTTCCAAAATACATGTATTTGGTTTTTTGATCCTTCAGGATCAAAAAACGAAATATTTTGGAAAATGACTCCCCATGTTAAATTCCCATAGGAAAAGTGATTTGAGCATAGGGACCGCATGGGTGGACTCTGGAATGACAATATGGATGATCACAACTAAGCAAATGAAGTTTCAAGCCAATACGACTTACGGATACCAGAGATAGTAGGTAACCAAAAACATGAACGCATATCTCAGACAGACAGACAGACATGCGGAAAGACATACGGACAGACAGACAGGGTGGCGGCTATATACAGAGCTCCAGATAAATTTGGATCAACTAAGTATTATACCCCCAGATTTCAAATTCAATGTGTATTTTACTTGTAGAAATGTATTAATAATTATTGATTTTCTCCCTTTATATTAAATAGGGAACAAATGATAAACAAGAATTCCGCCACGGAAGCGGTATCGCGCCTGCTGAGGCATTTTACTGTGAACATTACAAGTAAATAAATGACCTTGACCTTCAGAATTTGGATGTGGGGGTGTGCGTAATGAAGCATCATCCCTAGACAAACATTGATGTGAAATATTATCAAAGTCTGGCAAGGGGTTAAAGAGATATTGTGAAAAAACAATAACTTTAACGCATTTCTGTTACAAAACCGGTGAACATTACAAGTAAATAAATTACCTTGACCTTAAGAATTTGGATGTGGGGGTGTGCGTAATGAAGCATCATCTCTAGACAAACATCGATGTGAAATATTATAAAAGTCTGGCAAGGGGTTAAAGAGATATTGTGAAAAAACAATAACTTTAACACATTTCTGTTACAAAACTGGTGAACATTAAAAGTAAATAAATGACCTTGACTTTCAGAATTTGGATGTGGGGGTGTGCGTAATGAAGCATCATCCCTAGAAAAACATTGATGTGAAATATTATCAAAGTCTGGCAAGGGGTTAAAGAGATATTGTGAAAAAACAATAACTTTAACGCATTTCTGTTACAAAACCGGTGAACATTACAAATAAATAAATGACCTTGACATTCAGAATTTGGATGTGGGGGTGTGAGTAATGAAGCATCATCCATAGACAAACATTGATGTGAAATATTATCAATGTCTGGCAAGGGGTTAAAGAGATATTGTGAAAAAACAATAACTTTAACGCATTTCTGTTACAAAACCGGTGAACATTACAAGTAAATAAATGACCTTGACCTTGAGAATTTGGATGTGGGGGTGTGCGTAATGAAGCATCATCCCTAGACAAACATTGATGTGAAAGTCTGGCAAGGGGTTAAAGAGATATTGTGAAAAAACAATAACTTTTAACGTATTTGCCTTACAAAAAAAACGGACGACGCGGACGACGACGGAAAAAGCGCCGACTATAGTCGCGCCTCTGCTAAAGCAGGCGCGACAAAAACAACAAACCTGATCATCATCGACCGCCGGTAGCCCGACTGTGGTATCCACTGCATCCCGCTGGGATCTCCTGTCTTGGAGCACCTGTTTACACCGTCGCCATAGCGGCAGGTCGGAGATGATCGGCAGGAATGGATCACATGTGATCAGCTTCAGTCCGTTCAGGTTCACCTTCTTCAGCCGGGGACAGTTAGTGAGAAGGGCCGTCACGGACGTGTTGGTGATACCTGCGTAATAGGTAAATAAGATATTGTAACTGTGAATTAAGAAATGGGTATATGGCATGTGTGGTTTATATAGCGAAACCCCTCTAAACCGAACACCCTGGGGACAGACTGAAAAGTTTGGTTTAGAGGTTTTCTAATTCCAGTTAAGGAAATTGATTTTGTTTCATCATCAACTCTGTCCATGTGTGTTGTATACCATGTAGCCATATTGCAAGCATATGTACACCATTGTTTTCAATAATTATGTCAAGTTTCTTGAAAATTGTCAAAAAAGTTGACTCTGAGAATACAAGATTGGTCAGTAAGCGAGGCTTATGGAATACCCCCCGCGTGGGCCCAGGTACCCCTAAATATGTAAACATTTTCCAAGTGTGTGGGCTTGTCACCTTGACTGGGCTTAGCGGGGCGGCACAAACGTGAATTTGTCACAGCGGAGGTTGGACAGTTGTGGATTTGGCACAGCATGGTAGTAGAGCCTTACAGGAATACATGTGTGAAATATAAAGCATTTTAGATGAAGGAAATAGAAGTTATAACAATATTTCTCTGGTGTTAAGTTTACGGATGCACGGACGCACGGACGGACAACATGACTCCAGTATACCACCCCCCCACAACTCGTTGAGGGGGGTATAATTAAATTGTGAAGCATGTGTGAAATATTAAGCATCTTAGATGACGGAAATAGAAGTTATAACAATATTTCTCTGATGTTAAGTTTTGTAAAGAGACCAAGTATTTGACCTTGACCTTGGGATCAGCGGGGGTTGGACGGTCGTGGATTTGGCACAGCATGGTAGTAGAGCCTTACAGGAATACATGTGTGAAATATAAAGCCTTTTAGATGAAGGAAATAGAAGTTATAACAATATTTCTCTGATGTTAAGTTTACGGACGCACGGACGGACAACCTGACTCCAGTATACCCCCTCCCCCCACAACTCGTTGCGGGGGGTATAATTAAATTGTGAAGCATGCGAGTGTAATTACCTTCGTAAACACGATTTTAACAGGAAACACACCTCCCCATTTACTGTCTGTTTCACGAAACCTGCCCAAATGTTACGGCTATGTAAATATTAATGCAAAAACAATATATTTTTTCATATATTAAATTATAGCAAAATTTAAGAATGACCCTACTTTTTATTTCCTGAAATTTGGTCCAATATTGATTTTATTGCGAAAAAAAAACCAATTTCCCCATGTTAAATCCCCATAGACATCTTCAGAAATACTGAATATTTCCCCATGTTCACACTCTCAAAAATGTCCGGGTTCCATATTGAGTATACAGTATAGGGATGGAAACTCTACTAATAGGAATTTAACATGGGGAAATGTTGCTAATTTCAGAAACAGTGGACCGATTTTCAAAATGTAACATTTGTTTTCTTAGTTAGATCATTTCCAAGCTATATAGCTAGGTTTCAGAATCAATTTCCATTTTTGTTTAGTTTTTCGACTCCTTCTCCACTGCAGGGTTCAAGCTAGCCCTTCAAAATTGGGAGAAGTTTTCATTAAAAAATTGAGAAAATAGACCATTTTTTCCAAAACTTCTGTTTTATATAGTGAAAAACTTCTCCCTCAACTCAAAATAGGGAGAAGTCAGACAATTTAGGGAGAGAATTTCGCCCAGTTCGCCCTGTAAACTCATCCAGGTTCTCCACCTCCTTTTCCCCCATGTTAAATTCCCATAGAGAACTCATTTGTCATGTGACATGAGAAACGGGCCATATGCAATCCCCCCAGCCAAATATTGACACAGTGGACACACGCAGGTAACAGTAGTGTGTATTCAATTTTCTTTGATTAGCCTGCAGTGCAGGGCTCCAGATAAGGAATTAGTAATTGAGTATTGTCACTCCATCATATCTGAAGCAATTGGGTAATTCAAAAGTTTAATTGGTTAAAATAAAATCACACTACTGTTTACACATTAACAGACAGCAATTATTGAATAGTTTGCTTGGAAATGAAAACATATCTTGGCATTTCATTAGAATTATCTCCTTGTGCTAGCGCTCGAATAAAAACGAGGAAAAACTATCGGTCATGCATATAGCAACTGTCTAGACATCCAATTGTCTAGTACAGGGATGCTGCAATTGATCAATATCCCAGTTTCTAATGTAAACATTAAAATATAATTTATGGTTTTGAAATCGCGCACAAATAAAAAAAAAAGAACTAAAGATGTGAATATTGTCATTTTTAAGTCAGTTTTCTTAGCTTTTGAAAAATACAGAATGGCCTTTCACAAATTTATCACTCGCCAAATCGGACCAGTGACAAGAAAATCCTCTCCAACACAAAAATTGACTCGCCACTTGTTGGACATGAATTAAACTAGAAATGTGGCCTGTTGGCACATGAATGCCCCCGCTGGCAGCCAAAGAAAACGAGGCATATTTGATTATAAGCCATTTACCCGAGCGTTAAGGTTTTGAACGCACCTTGACCCTGGGCTTAGTGGGGGCGGGACGAATGTGGATTTGTCACAGGGCGGTAGAGGACCATTGTAGCAATGCGTGTGTGAAATGTGAAGCAGATCCGAGCAAGGAAACACAAATTATAAGCCATTTAACTGAATGTTAAGGTTTCAAACGCACCAAGTCTGTGACCTTGACCCTGTGCTTAGTGGGGGCAGGACGAATGTGGATTTGTCACAGGGCGGTAGAGGACCATTGGAGCAATGCGTGTGTGAAAGTTAGTGTAGGATTGATAAACGCGCACGTAGATTTGTCCCAAAGTGGCAAGTAAACAATTAAAGTGGAAAAGGTCAAGGGCAATGGTCACGGTCGAAGTACTGGGTGGTGGAGTGTGTAGGGCATGTTCATATGTATCATGTGTATAAATATTTAAGCGATTGGCAAAAGTATTGAGAAGTTAGTGTAGGATTGAGAAACGTGCACGTAGATTTGTCCCAAAGTGCCAAGCAAACATTTAAAGTGGAAAAGGTCAAGGCCAAAGGTCAAGGTGGAAGTACTGGGGGGTGGAGTGTGTAAGGCATGTTCATATGTATCACGTGTATAAATATTGACATAATATGTGAAGCCATGTAGAAGTTACTAAAGAATATGGTAATATCGGGACGTACGGACGGATGACGGACGGGACGGACGGACGTACGGACGGGACGGACGTACGGACGGACACCGGTAACACTATATGACCCCCGTACCTTTCGGTAGCGGGGGCATAAAAAGCCAAAAGTCAAGGTCAAAGTTAGTATTGAATATTGATAGTATCAAATGTCTGACTGTATTTCCTTATGCTCCAAGTACAGGTGTTAAATAGAGGATATTCATATTTTTGCAACGAACATGACATATATGAATATTCTATTTATTATATACCGCTCCATGGAAAGTATCAGTTTTTTAGACTGTATACGGTAATGAATGTGTATTTGCAGCCTATTTGCAGTCCGGCACTGCAGATGCACGTTATGAATATAGATAGCGTAAGTTGTCGTATTTTCACCGGAAGTTGTTTATTTCATCGAACATATGACTTTTATTTACATCGTATAACTATGTATTTCATGGGTAGGTATATAATAAAGGTCAGGAATGAAGGTCAAGTTTATAGTAGTTATTGAATATTGATTAATTTCTTCGATAGCATTACTGTCTGGCTATATCAATTTTCCTTTGTACTTGTCTGGAGTACAAGGTCAAAATTAAAGGTCAAATTGTGTAGTTATGGAATATTTACATACTGAGGTTCCAGCTAATGTTGAGTGAGGTCAGGTTGCCGAGCGACTCCGCGACCGACAAGACTCCCTGCTCGGAGAACGATGACTTTGCCTGACCTTCGACGTACTCTATCGCGAGTTCCGAGATCCGGCGGCAGTGCTGGGACAGAAGATGCAGCGTGAAGTCTGACACGGGGCACTTCTGTAGCTTCAGTACCTGTGTGGGAGATTGATTGATAGACTGATTAATTGGTTGGATGGATTTGATTTATTGATTGACTGACTCCATCACAAGTTCTGAGATCTGGCAGCAGTAGAATGTGAAGTCATGAAGTCTTTTTGTAGCTTTAGTACCTGTATTGCGTGATTGATTGACTGATTGACTGATTGATTGATTGACTGACTGACTGACTCCATCACAAGTTCCGAGATCTGTTGGCAGTAGAACGTGAAGACTTGACTTGAGACTTGACTTGACTTGAGACTGTTACTGTGACTTGACTTGACGGACTGATTGACTGACTGAAGCACAAGTTCTCAGATCTGGCAGCAGTAGAACGTGAAATCCAAAGTCTTTTTGTAGCTTTAGTACCTGTATGTATGATTGATTGATCGATTGACTCATGAC
Source organism: Conchocele bisecta (assembly GCA_029237695.1). Taxonomy (NCBI): domain Eukaryota; kingdom Metazoa; phylum Mollusca; class Bivalvia; order Lucinida; family Thyasiridae; genus Conchocele; species Conchocele bisecta. Next base: position 11,428,815 of record CM055275.1, on the reverse strand, counting down.
AAGTTCTGCGATCCGGTGACAGTTGTGGGACAGAAAGTGTTGAACGAAGTCAGATAGGGATATTTCTGTACCTGTATGTGTGAATGACATGAAGTCAGATAGGGACATCTCTGTACCTTCTCTACCTGTATGTGTGAATGGCATGAAGTCAGATAGGGACACCTCTGTACATTCTGTACCTGTGTGTGTGAATGACATGAAGTCAGTTAGGGACACCTCTGTACCTTCTGTACCTGTATGTGTGAATGACATGAAGTCAGATAGGGACATCTCTGTACATTCTCTACCTGTATGTGTGAATGACATGAAGTCAGATAGGGACATCTCTGTACCTTCTGTACCTGTATGTGTGAATGACATGAAGTCAGATAGGGAGATCTCTGTACCTTCTCTACCTGTATGTGTGAATGACATGAAGTCAGATAGGGACATCTCTGTACATTCTGTACCCGTATGTGTGAATGACATGAAGTCAGATAGGGACATCTCTGTACCTTCTGTACCTGTATGTGTGAATGACATGAAGTCAGATAGGGACATCTCTGTACCTTCTGTACACGTATGTGTGAATGACATGAAGTCAGATAGGAACATTTCTGTACCTGTATGTGTGAATGACATGAAGTCAGATAGGGACATCTCTGTACATTCTGTACCTGTATGTGTGAATGGCATGAAGTCAGATAGGGACATCTCTGTACCTTCTGTACCTGTATGTGTGAATGACATGAAGTCAGATAGGGACATATCTGTACCTTTCTGTCTGTAGTAAGTAGTGAATGACATGAAGTCAGATAGGGACCATCATCTTTTGGGTACATTCTGTACCCTGTAAATGTGTGAATGCTGAGTAAGATAGTAAGGATAGGGACACTCTGTAACCTTCTGTACCTTATTGTGGGAATGACATGAAGTCAATAGGGACATCTCGTACCTTCTACCATGTAATTTGTGAATGACATGAAAGTTCAGAATAGAACCATCTGTAACCTTCATGTGAATGACATGAAGTCAAGTTAGGGACATCTCTGTAGCTTCTGTACATGTAATTGTGAATGGCATTGATCAGAATAAGATAGGGTCAAATCTCTGTACTTCTGTACCTTATGTGTGAATGACATGAAGTCAGATAGGGACATCTCTGTACCTTCTGTAATGGAATGTGTGAAATGACATGAAGTCAGATAGGAACATTTCTGTACCTGCATGTGTGGAATGACATGAAGTCTGATAGGGACATTCTGTGTTCCTTTGTAAATGTAGTGTGAATGGCTGAAGTCAGGTAGGAAATCTCTGTACCTTCTGTCCTGTATGTGTGAATGGCTGAAGTCAGATTTGGGAACTTCTTGTAACCTTTCTGTACCTGTATATGTGATGATATGAAGTCAGATAGGGTTTAATTTTCTGTAACTTATGTAACCTGTATGGGTTTTTGTGAATGGCATGGAAGTCTGATAGGGACCATTCTTCTCAACCTTTCTGATAGTATGTGTGAATGGTATCCTCTGTACTTTCTGTACCTGTTATGTGTGAATGGTATCCTCTGTTAAATTCTGTTCCTGTTAATGTGTGAAATGGCATGAAGTCAGGGATAGGGACATCTTATGTACCATTCTGTACTGTAATGTGTGAATGGTTATCCTTCTGTAAATTTATGTACCTGTAGTGTGAATGGCAATGGGAAAGTCAGATAGGGACATCTTCTGTCCTTCTGTATATGTTGTGTGAATGGCCATTGATGTCAGATAGGACATCTCTCAACCTTCTGTAATGTATGGGTGTGAATGGCATGAAGTAGATAGGGGACATCTCCGGGTAAACCCTTATGTGCCTGTATGTGTCCGCGCGAATGACTTGAAGTTAAGATAGGGAGGAACTCTCTGTAATCCTTCTTTACTGTATGTGTGAATGGTTATGGAAGTCAGATTAGGGAACATCCTGTACCTTCTTACCTGTATGTTCGTGAAAGGGAACATGAAGTAAGATGCGGACATATCCTGTACCCTTCTGTACCCTGTATGTGTTGAATTGGACATTGAAGTCAGGATAGGGACATCTCTGTAACCTTTGTACCTGTGTGTGTGAATGACATGAAGTCCAGATAGGGACATCTCTGATACCTTCTGTACCTGTATGTGTGAATGGAATGATGTCAGATAGGGGAACACCTCTCTGTTACCTTCTGTACCGGTACGGGTGGGAATGACATTGAATGTCACATAGGGACATCTCTGTACCTTCTGTACTCTGTATGTGTGAATTGGACATTGAAGTCAGATAGGGACATCTCTGTACCTTCTGTACCTGTATGTGTGCAATGACATGAAGTCAGATGAGGGACATCTCTGTACTTCTGTTTCCTGTATGTGTGAATGCTATGAAGTCAGATAGGGACATATGTGTTACATTCTGTACCTTGTATGTCGCTGAATGACATGAAAGTCAGCTGGGACATCTCTGTACCTTTCTGTACCGGTAAGGTGAATGAAATGAAGTCAGATAGGGACATCTCTGTACATTCTGCCTTTACTGTACGTGGAATGCATGAAGTCAGATAGGGACAATTATGTACCTTATGTACATGTATGTGTGAATGACATGAAGTCAGCATAGGAAATCTCTGTCCTACCTTCTGTACCTGTATGTGTGGAATGGAACTGAAGTCAGATAGGGCACACTCTGTACCTTCTGTACATGTATGTGTGAATGACATGAAGTCAGATAGGGACATCTCTGTACCTTCTGTACATGTATGTGTGAATGACATGAAGTCAGATAGGGACATCTCTGTACCTTCTGTACCTGTATGTGTGAATGACATGAAGTCAGATAGGGACATCTCTGTACCTACATCTCTGTACCTTCTGTACCTGTATGTGTGAATGGTATCTCTGTACATTCTGTACCTGTATGTGTGAATGGTATCTCTGTACCTTCTGTACCTGTATGTGTGAATGGTATCTCTGTACATTCTGTACCTGTATGTGTGAATGGTACCTCTGTACCTTCTGTACCGGTACGTGTGAATGGCATGAAGTCAGATAGGGACATCTCTGTACATTCTGTACCTGTATGTGTGAATGGCATGAAGTCAGATAGGGACACCTCTGTACGTTCTGTACCGGTACGTGTGAATGGTTGACAGAAAAGGAGATAGGTAAAAGCATTTAATGTCACAGCAACAGCTAACGTCATATAGAGAAAGGGACCTCACTTTCAAGACTCATCCAAAATGTGAAACATCCCACAACAGATAAGGTCATACAGAGACAGGGCCAATGTTCAAATTTCATCTGAAAGAGCACTGCAGTGGGATGGAAATGCATTTCACTTACCCGGAGGTTCGTACATTTCGTACAGACGGCGTTTAGCCCGTTTTCCGTAATCTCTTCACAGTAGGACAGGTCCAACTCCTGCAGCTACAAGCAACAACACAATATAGTCATAAACAGACATACAGGTATAAAACACCGCTATCTTAATTTTGTTGTTGTCTGCTGTTTATTTTCCATTTTTATCATCAAAAACATGCTTTGACAGCAATTTAGAATAATTTACAACCTGCTTTGACAGCACTTTAGAATCATTTCCAATGGAAATGATTCTAAAGTGCTGTCAAACCATGTTTTCATTGAGAAATAAGGCAAGATATAAAAGCAACAGCAGACGACAATTGTTGTGAGTAGCAGTCTAAGGGTTAAAGAAACTTTTTGACATAAATAAATGGTTATAGAGTTTCCAAACCCATGTAAAGGTGAGGGTCATGTTAATGGCGGCAGGAGTGTGTTCCAAATGCTTACATGTATCAAGTGACCAAATATTGAAGCAATGCAACAAGTAACATTAATGTTGTCCGATGATGAAGAAACTTGTACAAACTTTTTGACGAAAAATATGGCTAAGTGTTTCCGCAAAAATGTGAAGGTACAAAAATTCAAGGTCATGTTAATGGGGGCATGAGTGTGTTCCAAATGTTCACATGTATCAAGTGTCCAAATATTGAATCAATCTGTCAAGTAATATTAAAGTTATATCCTGAGGAAGAAACTTATACAAACATTTTGATGCAAAAAATGGCTAAGTGTTTCCGCAAAAATGTGAAGGTGAAAAAAGGTTAAGGTCATGTTATTGGCAGCTTACATGTATCAAGTGTCCAAACAATGAAGCAATCCATCAAGTAACATTAATGTCATACGATGATAAGAAATTTGTACAAACTTTTTGTCGCAAACAAATGGCTACATGTTTCCGCAAACATGTGAAGATAAAAAAGGTCAAGGTCATGTCAATGGCGGCATGAGGGTGTTCCGAATGATCACATGTATCAATTGAAGAAATCCATTAAGTAATATTAAAGTTATATCATAGCTTGTACCAACCTTTTGATGCAAAAACAATGACTAGTATGTTCGTAAAAATGTGAAGGTAAACGTGGTCAATGTCATGTTAATGGCAGCATGAGTGTGTTCCAAATGCTCACATATATCAAAGTGTCCAAATATTGAAGCAATCAGTCAAGTAATATTAAAGTTATACCATGATGAAGAACCTTGTACAAACTTTTTGACGCAAAAAAATGGCTTTATAGTGTTTCCGCAACAAAGTGTGTCTAAGTATTGAATAAATCTGTCAAGTAATATTAAGGTTATAACATGATGATGAAGCTTGTACAAACTTGTTGACATTTCGGACGATGACGACATGGACGACGACGGAAAAAGCGGCAACTATAGCTGCGCCTTCTGCTAAAGCAGGCGCGACAATGAAAGGACTGCTAACGTATTTCCAAATCGATTTGTGAGCCAAAATTACCAGGCTAGATTATCTTTTGACACAAAGTTCATCAAGCTCGGCTTGGAAACGGTAGTGATTCCTTGATGAGGAATGCATGCATGAAATATGAAGAATTTTTGATGAAGGAAACAGAAGTTATAACCGATTTCTCTGATGTTAAGTTTAGTGACGGATTAAGAGACTAAGATTGGACGGTCATTGATTTTGTCACAGCATGAAAGTAGAGCCTTAGAGGAATGCATGCATGAAATATTAAGAATTTTCAATGAAGGAAATAGAAGTTATAACATAATTCTCTGATGTTAAGTTTAGTGACGGACGGACGGACGGACGGACGGACGGGCGGGCGGGCGGGCGGACGGACAACCCTACTACAGTATACCCCCCGAAAACTTGTTGTGGGTGGGGTATAACAAGTGTGATACCTTATCGCCACATCGATTTGCAAGCCGCACCAGTGTGGTATCTGTGACCTCACTCTCTGCCAGGGAAATGGACGTCAAGTCCCGCAGGCTGTAGAACGGAGCCATGCTCATGTCCTTGAAGAATACAACACCTGCGGATGATTGGTTCGAATTCATGACAAGGATTGATTTTGGTGGTGTTAAATCAGTTCAACAGCAAGGTATTAATGATATGGCCTTCCCTCATCATTCATGTTGGTGTAACCAGACAAGTGCGTAAATGTCATCCTTAGAATATATAAAGCCGTCTGTTGGGGATGGCTAGACTTAGCGATATACACTCAGTTTGGCTGGTTGTAAGGTTGGACCCATGCAGGGTCACCTTGCGCCGCCGTTTGGTAGTCTAGGCACGGGTGCTAACCCGGAACTCAGAGATGTAGGCTAATTCCACTATGCAATTCCAGACAAGGTGCAACTCAGAGGGTGATCAGAAGAACGTTATATCCATCTACCGTAATTGTCTTTGGTGAGCAGGTGAGCAGGCGACCACAAGAACATCATAATATACAGACAGAAATGCATCTGTATGGTGGATTGACTGATTGTGGTTTTATGTCAGTTTAACGCAAGGTCATATACAGACAAGAATAAAACCTGTATGGTGGATCGATTGATTGTGGATTTATGTTAGTTCAACAGCAAGGTCATATGTATACAGTAACAGACCAGATGTGCATAATAGAGCACTAGAGCACGACAGATTGGTATATAGTAGCACTTGAGCACGATACTGTAAACATCTGTGTGTGGATGGAATCACATCGTTCAAACAGCAAGTAATATACATATACAATTAACAACCAAGGATTGTGGTTACATATAGAATACAACGAATAACTGTATTACATCTGTGTGATGGAAATCAACCATTCGTTTTCACCAGCAAGGTCATATACATGTTTAACAGACAAGAATTGTTACATATTAGAGACACGATAACTGTTAATACATTTCTGTTTGGATGAATCACAACGTTTCAACAGCAAGGTTAAAATACATGTACAGACGATTGTGTACATAGAGGACACTTTATGTATCACTGTGATAAATATCACATAAAAAAGCAGGTCATATACATGTACAGACAGATTGTGTACATATAGAGACACGATACTGTATACATCTGTGTGATGGAATCACATCGTTCAACAGCAAGGTCATATACATGTACAGACAGATTGTGTACATATAGAGACACGATACTGTATACATCTGTGTGATGGAATCATCGTCATCAAACAGCAAGGTCATATACATGTACAGACAGATTGTGTACATATAGAGACACGATACTGTATACATCTGTGTGATGGAATCACATCGTTCAACAGCAAGGTCATATACATGTACAGACAGATTGTGTACATATAGAGACACGATACTGTATATATCTGTGTGATGGAATCACATCGTTCAACAGCAAGGTAATATACATGTACAGACAGATTGTGTACGTATAGAGCCACGATACTGTATATATCTGTGTGATGGAATCACATCATTCAACAGCAAGGTCATATACATGTACAGACAGATTGTGTACATATAGAGACACGATACTGTATACATCTGTGTGATGGAATCACATCGTTCAACAGCAAGGTAATATACATGTACAGACAGATTATGTACATATAGAGACATGATACTGTATATATCTGTGTGATGGAATCACATCATTCAGCAGCAAGGTCATATACATGTACAGACAGATTGTGTACATATAGAGACACGAACACGATACTGTATACATTCTGTGTGATGGAATCACATGTTCAACAGCAAGGTCATATACATTGTACAGACAGATTGAGACATATAGAGACACGTACTGTATACATTCGTTGTGATGGAACTCCATCGTTCAACAGCATAGGTAATATACATGTACAGACAGTTATGTACATATAGAGACTGATACAGTATATATCTGTGTGATGGAATCACATCATAGCAAGCAAGGTTCATATACATGTACAGACAGATTGTGTTACATATAGAGCACGATACTGTATACATCTGTGTATGGAAATCACATCGTTCAACGCAGGTCATATACATGTAACAGACAGATTGTGACATATAGAGAACACGATACTGATACATCTGTGTTGATGGAATCACATCGTTACATACAGCAAGGTCCATATACATGTACAGATGATTGTGTACTATAGAGACACGATACAAGGTTATATATCTGTGTTGATGGAATCACATCGTTCAACAGCAAGGTCATATACATGTACAGACAGATTGTGTACATATAGAGACACGATACTGTATATATCTGTGTGATGGAATCACATCGTTCAACAGCAAGGTCATATACATGTACAGACAGATTGTGTACATATAGAGACACGATACTGGTTATTACATTGTGATGGAATCACATCTCGTTCAACAGCAAGGTCATATACATGTACAGACAGATTGTGTACATATAGAGACACGATACTGTATACATCTGTGTGATGGAATCACATCTCGTTCAACAGCAAGGTCATATACATGTACAGACAGATTGTGTACATATAGAGACACGATACAAGGTCATATACATGGTAACACGACAGATTTGTGTACAAATAGAGACACGAAACTGATATGCTTATGATGGGAAATCAAACATCGTTACAACTGCAAGGTCTATACAGTAACAGACAGATTGTGTAACATAGAGACCACCGATACTAGTTATACAATCAGTGTGAAGGAATCGCAAGGACATCATTCAATAGCAATAGGTCATATTCATTACAGACAGATTAGTGTCCAAATAAAAGAAGACACGATACTGTATAATCACCTGTGTGATGGAAGAATCACGCAATCAACGTTCTCCAAATAGCAAGGTCATATACATGTAACATACAATTGTGTACAATAGAAAGACACGTTACCTGGTATACACTGTGTGAATAATCACATCGTTCAACAGCAAGTCATATACATGTACAAAGACCAATTGTGTACATATAGAAACAACATACTGTAATACATCCTGTGGTGATGGAATCACATCGTTTCAACAGCAACGGGTCATATCCAATTACAGACAGATTGTGGCTACATATAGGAGACACGATACTGTATTACACCTGTGTGATGTAATCACATCGTTCAACAGCAAGGTAAAATACATGTACAGACACATTGTGTACCATAGTGCCACGATTACCTGTATCATAGCTGTTGGATGGAACTCACATCGTTCAACAGCAAGGTCATATACATGTACAGACAGATGTGTACGTATAGAGCCACGATTACTACTGTATATATCTGTGTGATGAACACATGCGTTTCAATCAGCAAGGAATATACATGTACAACAAGATTGTGTACGTAATACAGCCACGATACTCGACATGAATCTGTGTGAATTGGAATCACATCGATTCAACAGCAAGGTATAATACATGTAAAGACAGATTGTGTACGTATAGAGCCAAGATACTGTATAATCTGTGTGAAGAATCACAACGTTTCAACAGCAAGGTCATATACATGTACAGACAATGGTGTACATATAGAAGACAACGAATACTGTAAGACATCCTGGGTGTGTTGGAATCACAATCGTTCAACAGCAAGGACATAATAACCATGTACAGACAGATTGTTACGTATAGAGACCACGATACTGTATATATCTGTGTGATGGAATCACATCGGTTCAAACAGCAAGGTTCAATTACATGTACAATACAGATTGTGTACTATCGAGAGACCACGATACTAGGTATACTTATCTGTGTGATGGAATCACATCGTTCAACAAGCAAAGGTCAAATATCCATGTAACAGACAGGATTGTTGTAACTATAAAGAGACACGATAACTGTATATAATCTGGGTGTGAATGGAATCACATCGTTCAACAAGCAAGGTCATTATACAATGTACATACAGATTGTAGGTCTCTAAATAGAGACCACGATACTGGTTATATATCTGTGGTGATGGAATCACAATGCGTTCAACAGCAATGGTCATATACATGTACAGACAGATTTGTGTAACATATAGACGACACGATAACTGTATATATATCTGCGTTGTGCTGGAAATCACATCGTTCTTCAGCAAGGTCATATACATTGTCAGACAATTGGTACAATATTGAGACACAGTCTGTTTACAGCTGTTGTGATGGAATCACATCTCGTTCAACACCAGGGTCAAATACATGTACAGACAGATTGTGTACCTATAGAGACTCACGATACTGTAGTACATCGGGTGAATGGAATCACAACTTCGTTCCAACAGCAAGGTCAGTATACATGTACAACAGATTGTAGATACAGTCATTAGAGACAACATACTCTGTATACATCTGTGTGATTGAAGCTCTTCGTTCATCAGCAAGGTCATAATACAATTACAGACAGATTAGTGTACATATAAGAACACGATACTGTATACATCTGTGTGATGGAAATCACATCATTCAACAGCAAGTCAATATACCTTGTACAGACAAGATTGTTACATATCGAACACGATACTGTAATAATTAACGTGTGATGGAATCACATCATATTCAACAGCAAGGTCAATACATTTGTACAGACAGATTGGTGTACACATATAGAGACACGAACTGTATAAAGTCTGTGTGAGGCAATCACCATCGTTCAACAGTCAAGGTTCATATAGACATGGTAACAGACAGATTGTGTTACATAGAGACACGATACTGTTATGACAATCGTGAGATGGAATCAACATGATTCAACAGCAAGGATCCCACATACAATGTACAGACAGATTGTGTAAAGTAGAGAGACCCAATACGGTATACACCTGTGTGATGGAATCACATCGTCCACAGCAAGGTCATATACCATGGTACAGACAAGAGTGTGGTAACATAAAAAGACACGAACTGTATACATCTGTGTGATGGAATCACATCTTCAACAGCAAGGTCATATTACATGAAGCAGACATATTGTGTACATATAGAGAACACGAAACTTGTATACATTCAGTGTGGAATAGAATCACAATCGTTCAACAGGCAAGGTAATAACATGTACAGACAGATTAAGTACATATTAGGAGACATGATACAGTATAAATCTTTGGATGGAATCACATTCATTCAGCAGCAAGGTCATATACATGTACAGACAGGATTGGTGTAACATATAGAGACACGATACTGTTATACAAAATCTTGTGGATGTAATCACATCGGTCAACAAGCAATGTCATATACATGGTACAGACAGATTGGTACATATAGAACACATTACTGATATACATCGTGAGGATGGAATCACATCATTCAACATCAAGGTCATAAACAATTAACAGACAGATTGTGTACATAAGAGCACGATTACTGTATACAACTTTGTGTGATGGAAATCACATCGATCAACAGCACGTGTCATATACATTGTTAACAGACAGATTGTGTACAATATAGAACCACGAACGTAAATAACTGTTGTGATAGGAATCACATCGTTTCAACAGGCAAGGTATAACATTGTACAGACAGAATTGTGTACATATAAGACACGATACGTAAATATATCTGTGTGATGGAATCACCATCGTTTTCAACACAAGGACCCCCATTATACATGTACAGACAGATTGTGAATACATTATAGAGACACGATACTGTTATACATCTGTGTGATGGAATCAACATCTCGTTCAACAGCAAGGTCATATACATGTATCAGGAACAGATTGGTTGTACATATAGAGACACGATACTGTTTATACAATCTGAGATATGGAATCAACAACTCTTCACCAGGCAAGGTCCTATTTAACATGTTACAGACAGATTGTGTACATATAGAGACACGAAACTGTATACAATCAGAGTATGGTATCCACATCGTTTTTTCACCAGCAAGGTAATAAATACATTTACAGACATAAATGTACATATAGAGACATAAACTGTAATATATCTGTGTTAGAAACACATCATTCAAGTCAGCAAGGACATATTCCATGTACATACAGATTGGTGTACATAAAGAGACACGATTACAGTATACAATCTGTTGTGATGGAATCAAACATTTCGTTTCAACATCAAGGTCATATACATGTACATTACAGATTGTGTAACATAAAGAGACACGATACTGTAATACATCTGTGGATGATTGGGAATCACATTCATTCAACAGCAAGGACATATACATGTTCAACAATTGTGTACATATAGAGACACGATACTGTTATACCATCAGTGTGATGGAATCACATCGTACAACAGCAGGTCATATACATGTACAGACAGATTGTGTACATAAAGAGACACGATACCGGTATAATATCTGTGTGATGGAATCACAACGTTCACACAAGTCCATAGTACATTACATACAGATTTGTGTACATATAGAGACACCGATACTGTATATATCTGTTGATGGAAATCACATCGTTCAACAGCAATGTCATAAACATGTACAACGATTGTGTTAAATATAGAACACGATAACTGTATACATCTGTGTGATGGAATCACAATCACGTTCAACACAAGGTCATATACATGTACAGATCAGATTGTGTACATATAGAGACACGATACTGGTAACCATCAGTGTGATGGAATCACATCTCGTTTCAACAGCAAGGTCCAAAAACATGTACAGACATGAATTGTGTACATATAGAGACACGATACTGTATACATCTGAGTGATGGGAATCACATCGTATCAACAGCAAGGTCATATACATGTACAGACAGATTGTGTACATATAGAGACACGATACTGTATACATATCATTCAACAGCAAGGTCATATACATGTACAGACAGATTTTTGTACATATAGAGACACGATACTGTATACATCTGTGTGATGGAATCACATCGTTCAACAGCAAGGTAATATACATGTACAGACAGATTATGTACATATAGAGACACGATACTGTATATATCTGTGTGATGGAATCACATCATTCAACAGCAAGGTCTATACATGTACAGACAGATTTGTACATATAAGACACGATACTGAATACATCTAGTGATGGAATCACATCGTTCAACAGCTAGGTAAGATACATGTACAGACCAGCATACTGTACATATAGAGACGATACTGTATATATTGTGGTGATGGAATACATATTTCAGCAGCAAGGTCAATCATGTACAGGACAGATTGTGTAAATAGAGACACCGTTTACTGTATACATCCTGGTGATGGAATCACATCGTTCAACAGCAAGGTCATATACATGTACAGACAGATTGTGTACATATAGAGACACGATACTGTATACATCTGTGTGATGGAATCACATCATTCAACAGCAAGGTCATATACATGTACAGACAGATTGTGTACATATAGAGACACGATATGGTATTATATTGTGTGATGGAATCACATCTGTTAACTGCAAGGTCATATACATGTACGGACGTTGTGTACATATAGAGACACGATATGTATATATCTGTGTGATGGAATCACATGTTCAACAGCAAGGTCATATTACATGTACAGTAGTTGTGTTAACATATTAGGACACGATACTGTATACATCTGTGTGATGGAATCACATCTCGTTCAACAGCAAGGTCATATACATGTACAGACAGATTGTGTACATATAGAGACACGATACTGTATACATCTGTGTGATGGAATCACATCTCGTCATCAGCATGTCATATACATGTATAGAAAAATTGTTACATATAGGTGACAACAGAATTGTGTAAATATAAACACGATACTGTATACACCTGTGGAGAGGAATCACATCGTTCAACCAGCAAGGCATAACATGTTACAGACAGATTGATGTACAATATAGAGACAACGAATACTTGAATACACCGTGTGTGATGGAAACACATCGTTCTACAGCAAGGTAATATACATGTTACAAACAGGACTTGTGTAACATATAGGAGCCACGATACTGTATAATATCTGTGGTGATGAATCACATCGAATCAACAGCCAAGGTTCATATACAAGTACAACCAGATTGTGTACATATAGAGACACGATAATGTATACACCAGTAGTGATGGAATCCACATCCGTTCAACAGCAAGGAAAATAATACATGAACAGACGATTGTTTACGTATAGGAAGCCTCGAATTCTGTATTATAACTGGGTGAAGGAATCACATCGTACAACAGGCAAGTCATATACATGAACAGACAGATTGGTGTACGTATAGAGCACATACTGAATTATATCTGTGTGATGGAATCACATCGTTCAACAGCAAGGTAATATACATGTACAGACAGATTGTGTACGTATAGAGCCACGATACTGTATATATCTGTGTGATGGAATCACATCGTCAACAGCAAAGGTAATAATACATGTACAAGACAGATTGGTGTACTTAATAGAGCCACGATACTGTATATATCTGTGTGATGGAATCACATACAGTCGTTCAACAGCAAGGTCATATCCATGTACAGACAGATTGGTTGTAACATATAGAGACACGATACTGTATACACTGTGTATGGAATCACAATCGTTCAAACAGCAAGTTCAAAATACATGTACAGACAGAATGAGTACATATATAGGACAGGATACGTATACATCTGTGTGATGGAATCACATCGTTCAACAGGCAAGGTCATATACATGTAAAGACAGATTGTGTACATATAGAGACAACGATACGTAAACAACTGTGGATGGAATCACATCGTTCAACACAGCAAGGCATATACAATTACAGACAGATTGTGTACATATAGACGACACGATAACGGTATACATCTGTGTGATGGAATCACAAATTCGTTCCAACAGCAAGGTCATATACATGAAACAACAGATTGGTTACAGATAGATACACATACTGTATATAACTTGTGCTGGAATAGCACAATATCGTTTCAACAGCAAGGTCATATACATGTACAGACAGATTGTGTACATATAGAGACACGATACTGTATACATCTGTGTGATGGAATCACATCTCGTTCAACAGCAAGGTCATATACATGTACAGACAGATTGTGTACATATAAGACACGATCTGTATACATCCTGTGGGATGGAAATCAACATCGTTTCAACTGCAAGGTCATTATCATGTACCGAAAATGATTGTGTACATATAGAGACACGATACTGTTTACAACTGTGTGATGGAATCACATCGTTCAACTGCAATGGTCATATACCTGTTCAGACAGATTGTGTACATATAGTAGACACGTACTGTTTATATCTGTGTGATGATCACATCGTTCACAGCAAGGTCAGTATACATGTACAGACAGATTGTGTCACATAGACGACAGATACTGATACATAATCTGTGTGATGATCATCATCATTCAACAGCAAGGTAGTTTTTGGCTGTGACAGGAGAAATTGGGCCTATTGGTTTGCAACAAGCGTAGATCCAAATCAGCCTGTGCATCCATACAGTTTGATTAGGATCTGCAATGTTTGATATTGCATCAATGAAACACCCAACATGCTTCTAATGAGCTATATACATCATTCTCATGCTACAGGAGTGTACTATTTAATCAGGAGCTACACTGGCCACAAATCACATAAGCCCCATTTCTCAGAAATTACAAACCTCGCAGGTTAATCTTCCGTAGGGAGGAACATGTGCGCCCAATGGCCGCTACACCCCCGGTTCCCAGCCTTGTACATTCCTCAACACACAGCTCCTGGATCTCAGATAAGCTGGGAAGCAGCTCCTGGTAATATTGAGACAAGCTAAATTTTTAAAATTGGTCCACTATTTCTGAAATTAGAAAAATTACCCATGTTGTAAATGGGGATTTAACATGGAGCTATTGTCTTTTTGCAAAATAAATCAATATTTCAGCAAATTTCACGAAACCAAAAGAAAGCTCATTCTTAAATTTTAATAAAAGTTAATATTATCAAAAAAATTTGGGCAGGTTTCGTGAAACAGGCAGTAGTTACTGAGGCGTGTTTTGACAAGTTTCAACCACCATCAGAGCTCCAGCTAAGGTGCGTAATTTGACCAACTTGGGGTGAAATTTTGTTATTTCTTCATCAAAAATGGCAAGTTGGGAGTGCTTTAGAATCGTCTCAATGAGACGATTCTAAAGCACTCCCAACTTGCCATTTTTGATGGAGAAATAAGAAATTTACCTCCAAATTACGCACCTTATCTGGAGCTCTGCACCATTGTTTCTCTACTTAGATGATATACTGTAAAAGAGCATGTACTGTAAAGCTGGACTGGCATCTAGGGTCAGATCTGTACCTACACTGGTCACAAATGCAATAAGCCCCTTTTCTCCTGTAAACGTAATGTATTTGCCTGTCCCGTGAGCAGGCTTACTTCTTAGGGTAGAGACAACGAAAACTTCCAATCTTTATGTACACGGGCTTGCAGGACAAATGACTTTGACGCCTGTAACAAGGTGCATGATCACGTGGTTACAACAATAACAACAAGGACTGAAACTTCAGAAGCCATCCGATTCAAAGTACGTATTCTTTTATTATGTAATGGATTTTGATGAAAGATGGCGCATCAAACGCGTCTTGTTGAGCTGCATTTGGTGGTCTCTGTATTTTGGCCTAAACTTCTGTCGTTTTCTGTCGTTTTTGCGAAGAATCTACCGACACGGAAATCGATTCTTCGCAAAAACGACATAAGTCTGTGCCAAACTCCCTGGACCACCAAATGCCATATTTCATCAAAATCCGTTGCATATGAAGGAAAATATCAAATAATACTTACTTTTGAATGGGTGAACTTTCAACACGTTCAGCCATTGTTGTTGTTGTTGCGACCATGTGATCATGCACAAGACAAACGTTACAATTATATACAATAAACACAAACAAGACAATTAAGCAAGTGGTTGCACTTACTTCCCCATCATATAATAATTATAATACATGTATAATAAATTCAAAACTTAGCGAATGATGGTCCACTAAGTGCAACCTCAATATATGAGGCTATGCTTATGCAACAATCACAAATGCAATAAGCCCCATTCTCCCATCACGGATCACAAGCTACACGGGTCACAAGTTAGCTGAGGTTTGATATCTTCTTATTGCTCATCCTGTAGCATAAAACATTACCTGTAGCCGATTTCATCAAAATTGCAAAGTATACTTATCTAGCAAAGTATACTTTGAGGGAGAAATCATTTAATTTCCCCAAAATGCATTATTTCGTATAGGACTAACCACTGCATATATTTGATGATTAAAAGTATGCAGAATTATTATACTGAATTTATTACATTATAACAGCCATTTTCAGAATTTATTAGATTATCATTATCACAGCCAAAATGGCTGTGATAATGTAATAAATTCAGTATAATAAAAATTAAATAAAAATTATCCTTAAATTGAAAATTTCTCCTTCAAAGTATATCAGGATAGGCTCGGAAACAGGATCTTTGGCAAGTCTCATTTTCCAACCATTTCCTGACTGAGCCGCGGTATTCTCTATTTCTCATGTTTCATTGTCAGTTTAATGTTGTAGAGTTTGATTGTTTGTTTATTGGTGTTTAACAGCCTATCAGTAGCTACGGTCATTTAAGGTTGGGCCAATGGGTTCGATCCCGCATTTAACCTGCTGCATTCACAGGTGGAAGACTCGGACAAATGACACCAAAAAAATGCCTATTAAAAAAATCCCATTACCCCACCCACTTGGTCTCGTACAGTACTATATGCTATATATAGCATATGGTACTGTACGAGACCAAGTGGATGGGGTAATGGGATTTTTTTAATAGGCATTTTTTTTGGTGTCATAGGTCCGAGTCTTCCACCTGTGGCTGCATTGGGGGGAAAATCCCAAAATCAGAACAAAATATTTACATAGAGATAAATTTTTATTCACCCCATTCATTTAGAATAACCTGACCTGGTGCCAGGTCCATACCACACCGAAGTAACTTGGCCCCTTCCCCTAAAAGTAATACCGGTAGGATTACTGTTATAAGCGGTATAACCATGATAACCAGATCCAACTCTCAAATACAAGAAAACCAAAGACGTACTTGAAGGCCAAACCAGTAGCCTATTTCACCAACATTGCAAAGTATACTTTTCTAGCAAAGTATACTTTGAGGGAGAAATTTTCAATTTTAAGATAAATTTATTACTTTTTATTATACTGAATTTATTACATTATCACAGCAATTTTGGCTGTGATGAAGTAATAAATTCAGTATAATAATTCTGCATACTTTCAATCATCAAATATATGCAGTCATTAGTTCTATATGACATAATGCATTTCAGGAAAAATAAATGATTTCAACATGTTCAGCCATTGTTGTTGTTGTTGTTGTAACCACGTGATCATGCACAAGACAAACGTTACAATGATATACAATAAACACAAACAAGACAATTAAGCAAGTGGTTGCACTTACTTCCCCATCATATAATAATAAATTCAAAACTTAGCGAATGACGGTTCACTAAATTCACTTTTCCATGACTTTTCCATGACTTTCAAGGACCTGTTTTCAAAATTCAAGGACCCATATTTGCATGGATGATGCTGATGAAACGGTGTCGAGCCTGGAATACACTTGTGTTGGGGAGAGAAGTTACTTCTCTCCCCAACACAAGTGTATTCCAGGCTCGGCACCGTTTCATGAAGTACTTCAGTTCTGAATTTACAAAATCCCAATTTGGTGCCAGGTGCCCTTACCACATCAAATCGTTTGGCTCGAAATCACGAAATTGCACTGAATTTTGCTCAACAACTCCAATAATTGGACTGGAATCCAAATTCCATGACTTTCAATGACCTTTTCAGAAAAAGAGGCAAATTAATTCCATGAATTTCCATGCCTGGAATCCATTTTTCCAAATTCCTGGACTTTCCAGGAATATAAGGACCAGTGGGAGCCCTGTGTGTACATGCACCAAGTGATTATTATTTTTTTATTCGATTTTACTGGATTTCAGACTAGTGCATTTATGAAAACGGGGTGTTTTTGGTCTCAAAAATGCCGAGCCTGGAATACACTGGTGTTGACTGGTGTTGGGGAGAGAAGTTACTTCTCTCCCCAACACAAGTGTATTCCAGGCTCGACACCATTGCATGTACATGTAGTACATCAGTTCTGAATTTACAAAATCCCGATTTGGTGCCAGGTGCCCTTACCACATCAAATCGTTTGGCTCGAAATCACGAAATTGCACTGATAATTGGACTGGAATCCAAATTCCATGACTTTCAATTACCTTTTCAGAACAAGAATTCCGCCACGGAAGCGGTGTCGCGCCTGCCGAGGCATTTGACCGTGAACATTACAAGTAAATAAATTAACTTGACCTTCAGAATTTGGATGTGGGGGTGTGCATAATGAAGCAAAATCCGTAGACAAACATTGATGTGAAATATTATCAATGTCTGGAAAGGGGTTAAAGAGATATTGTGAAAAAACAATAACTTTAACGCATTTCTGTTACAAATCCGGTGAACATTACAAGTAAATAAATGACCTTGACCTTCAGACTTTGGATGCGGGGGTGTGCGTAATGAAGCATCATCCCTAGACAAACATTGATATGAAATATTATCAATGTCTGGCAAGGGGTTAAAGAGATATTGTGAAAAAACAATAAGTTTAACGCATTTCTGTTACAAAACCGGTGAACATTACAAGTAAATAAATGACCTTGACCTTGATAATTTGGATTTGGGGGTGTGCATAATGAAGCATCATCCCTAGACAAACATTGATGTGAAATATTATCAATGTCTGGCAAGGGGTTAAAGAGATATTGTGAAAAAACAATAACTTTAACGCATTTCTGTTACAAAACCGGTGAACATTACAAGGAAATAAATGACCTTGAACTTCAAAATTTGGAAGTGGGGGTGTGCGTAATGAAGCATCATCCCTAGACAAACATTGATGTGAAATAATATCAATGTCTGGCAAGGGGTTAAAGAGATATTGTGAAAAAACAATAAGTTTAACGCATTTATGTTACAAAACCGGTGAACATTACAAGTAAATAAATGACCTTGACCTTGATAATTTGGATGTGGGGGTGTGCATAATGAAGCATCATCCCTAGACAAACATTGATGTGAAATATTATCAATGTCTGGCAAGGGGTTAAAGAGATATTGTGAAAAAACAATAACTTTAACGCATTTCTGTTACAAAACCGGTGAACATTACAAGGAAATAAATGACCTTGAACTTCAAAATTTGGAAGTGGGGGTGTGCGTAATGAAGCATCATCCCTAGACAAACATTGATGTGAAATAATATCAATGTCTGGCAAGGGGTTAAAGAGATATTGTGAAAAAACAATAACTTTAACGCATTTGCCTTACAAAACAAGAGCTGTAGGAGAACAGCATAGCTCGACTACGAGGGTTGTCGATGTACACATAGCTTGACAAAGAAGGTGGCTGTAGCCTGCATAAAAACCTTAACCAAGGTTGACTAAAAACATTAACCAAGGGAAACTAGAAATGTGGCCTGTCGGCACACGAATACCCCCACTGGCAGCCAAAGAAAACGAGGCATTTTTTATTATAAGCCATTTAGCCGAGTGTTAAGGTTTCAAACGCATCAAGTCTGTGACCTTGACCCTGGGCATAGTGTGATAATCCATGCATCGGTGTAGAAGATATAGAGCGGAAGGGAATTTCAATAGGTTTGACCTTTGACCTTCAACTATGACCTTGACCTTGGACGTAGGTGCGTGGTTATTGATCGAGACACACCTTCTCATCCTGAGAAACATTTGTGCCAAGGAATTTGATAATCCATGCATCGGTGTAGAAGATATAGAGCGGAAGGGAATTTCAATAGGTTTGACCTTTGACCTTCAACTGAGACCTTGGACGTAGGTGCGTGGTTAGCAATTTGATAATCCATGCATCAGTGTAGAAGATATAGAGCGGAAGGGAATTTCAATAGGTTTGACCTTTGACCTTCAACTGTCACCTTGACCTTGGACGTAGGTGCGTGGTTATTGATCGCGACACACCTTCTCATCAGGAGAAACATTTGTGCCACGCCATTTGATAATCCATGCATCGGTGTAGAAGATATAGAGCGGAAGGGAATTTCAATAGGTTTGACCTTTGACCTTCAACAGTGACCTTGACCTTGGACATAGGTGCGTGGTTATTGATCGCGACATACCTTCTCATCGTGAGAAACATTTGTGCCAAGCCATTTGGGAATTTCAATATGTTTGTCCTTTGACCTTCAACTGTGACCTTGACCTTGGACGTAGGTGCGTGGTTATTGATCGCGACACACCTTCTCATCCTGTGAAACATTTGTACCAAGGCATTTGATAATCCATGCATCGGTGTAGAAGATATAGAGTGGAAGGGAATTTCAATAGGTTTGACCTTTGACCTTCAACTGTGACCTTGACCTTGGACGTAGGTGCGTGGTTATTGATTGCGACACACCTTCTCATCATGAGAAACATTTGTGCCAAGCCATTTGATAATCCATGCATCGGTGTAGAAGATATAGAGCGGAAGGGAATTTCAATAGGTTTGACCTTTGACCTTCAACTGTGACCTTGGACGTAGGTGCGTGGTTAGCAATTTGATAATCCATGCATCGGGTGTAGAAGATATAGAGCGGAAGGGAATTTCAATAGATTTGACCTTTGACCTTCAACTGTGACCTTGACCTTGGACGTAGGTGCGTGGTTATTGATCGCGACACACCTTCTCATCATGAGAAACAGTTGTGCCAAGCCATTTGATAATCCATGCATCGGTGTAGAAGATATAGAGCGGAAGGGAATTTCAATAGGTTTGACCTTTGACCTTCAACAGTGACCTTGGACGTAGGTGCGTGGTTTTCCAAGTATGGTTGCTGTAGGCACAGGAGTATTCCATATACAAGCTTGAGTAAAAACCGTAACCAAGGGGAGATAACTAAGTAATCCAAGGATAAAAGTAGGTCAAGGTCAAATATAGGTCAGGGATTATTGATGTACATCACTAGGAGATGAAGTTGTCCAAGTATGGTTGATGTAGGCCCAGAAGTATTCCATATACAAGCTTGACTATAAACATTAGTTTAAAACAATATTTATTCGACAGTATATGGTACAATACAAGGTATACAATGACAGGGATATGAAAACAAGCGTGAAGCTTATATGAATTCGTCTCCCACAAGGTGGATGTAAGACACGAATGTGGTACAAGATAGTTAAGTGCACATACAGGCGAATATACATGTTGAAATAGTGTAAGTGGAATAACTTTGTCTTACAATGGTGTACTTACATAATGAGATTGACAGTGTTTAAACCTTAGATTTATGACATGAGAATGCGTGTGGCTGTGCTTCAGAGATGGTCACCAAGCAAATGAGACAGGGACACTGGAGTGGGGGGTTACATGGGGAATCGCCCATGCCTTTCCCAACCCTCACAATTTCCCTCTCACGTTCCGTGGACGGGGAGTCGCCCCCGAGCGGCGTAAATGGATAGTGCCCGGAAGTTGTGTTCTATAAACATTAACCAAGTAATTCAAGGTTAAATGTAGGTGAAGGTAAAATAAAGGTCAGGGGTTATTGATGTACATCCTATGAGAAAAAGTTATCCAAGTATGGTGTCTGTATGCACAATAGTATTCCATCTACAAGCTTGACTAAAAACCTTAACCAAGGTTGAGTAAAAATTTTAACCAAGGGGAATTAAGTAAGTAATTTAAGGTTAAATGAAGGTCAAGGTCAAATATAGGTCAGGGGTTGTTGATGTACATCACTAGGAGATGAAGTTGTCCAAGTATGGTTGGTGTAGGGCCATGAGTATTCCATCTACAAGCTTGACTAAAAACCTTAACCAAAGAGAATTAAGTAAGTAATTCAAGAGGAAATGTAGGTGAAGGTCAAATATAGATCAGGGGTTATTGATGTACATCACTATGAGAAAAGGTTGTCCAATTATGGTGTCTGTATGCACAATAGTATTCCATGTACAAGCTTGAGTAAAAAGCTTAACCAAGGTTGAGTAAAAAGCTTAACCAAGGGGAATTAAGTAAGTAATTCAAGGTTAAATGTAGGTCAAGGTCAAATATAGGTCAGGGGTTGTTGATGTACATCACTAGGAGATGAAGTTGTCCAAGTATGGTTGGTGTAGGGCCAGGAGTATTCCATCTAAAAGCTTGACTAAAAACGTTAACCAAGGGGAATTAAGTAATTCAAGAGGAAATGTAGGTCAAGGTCAAATATAGATCAGGGGTTGTTGATGTACATCACTAGGAGATGAAGTTGTGCAAGTATGGTGGGTGTAGGGCCAGTAGTATTCCATATAGAAGGTTGACTAAAAACCTTAACCAAAAGGAATTAAGTAAGTAATTGAAGAGGAAATGTAGGTCAAGGTCAAATATAGATCAGGGGTTATTGATGTACATACCTATGAGAAAAGGTTGTCGAAGTATGGTGTCTGGATGCACAAATAGTATTCAATGTACAAGCTTGAAAACAAACTTTAACCAAGGTTGATTAAAAACCTTAACCAAGGGGAATTAAGTAAGTAATTCAAGAGGAAATGTAGGTCAAGGTCAAATATAGATCAGGGGTTATTGATGTGCATGACTAGGAGATGAAGTTGTCCAAGTATGGTGGGTGTAGGGCCAGTAGTATTGCATATACAAACTTGACTAAAAACCTTAACCAAGGTTGACTAAAAACCTTAACCAAGGGGAATTAACCAAGTAATTCAAGAGGAAATGTAGGTGAAGGTCAAATATAGATCAGGGGTTATTGATGTACATCACTAGGAGATGAAGTTGTCCAAGTATGGTGGGTGTAGGGCCAGTAGTATTCCATATACAAGCTTGACTAAAAACCTTAACCAAGGCGTGACAGTGACGCCGACGCCGACGCCGGGGTGACAACATAAGCTCTACTTATTCTTCGAATAGTCGAGCTAAAAAGCGGACGACGCGGACGAGACGCGGACGACATGGACGATGACGGAAAAAGCGCCGACTATAGTCGCGCCTCTGCTAAAGCAGGCGCGACAAAAAGAGGCAAATTCCATGACTTTCCAGGCCTGGAATCAATTTTTCCAAATACTATGACTTTCCAGAAATTTAAGGACCAGTGGGAAGTTCCGAACCTTGCATAGTTTATACACACCTGTATGAATTCTTCTGTTAACCCCTGCCAGCTAACCTCAAACCGCTGTAATGTTGTAACAACGTCAAAGAGCTTCCTAAGACACAGCTGTCCAAACTTCTTGCTTGGAAACTTTATGTTCAGTATGTTCAAACTCGTCAGCGCTGGTGTATACAGCTGGACCATATCATCTACGCGTGTATTGCTAACATTTGGCAACTCTTCTTGCTTTACAGATGATGGCAAATGATCTTTAGCAAATGTCTTTTGTCGTTTATTCTGCTTATGACCACTTTGTAAACCAGTCAGATCATTAGGCTTTTGTACACCAGTCTTTTCGGTAACATTTTTAAAACCAATCTGTGATTCGGTGGTGATTGAATCTTTTGTTTCGGGTTGACCTTCCGAATATACACAGTTAGCATCGCCATTCGTGTAATCTTTCAGTTCGGCATACATGGAAAGATCCCCATCGGAAAATGAGTTACGAATTTGAGATAATGGTTTACCAGTAGTTTCATGATGGGCAGACCGAACTTTGTTGGGTGTATTCTCAGAGTCAAAATGCATAGAATTTAGAAGACTATCGTTACTAACATTTTCTGAATTCTGTAATACATTTTTAGTCCAATTATCACCATGAGGCCCATTTGCCAAAATATTATTTTTCTCGCAAACTCTACAAGATGTTTCATGACCATTTGAATTCACATCCGACTGTGTATCTGACTGTATGTGGGAATGTATACATTTGCATGCAGAATCTAGAGAACCAGTCTGGCTATCAACTAGACTGTGTTTCTGTCCACAGCTGCACTCAGGAACTTTACAGGCGAGTTCCGGCACACCAGTCTTTGTGTCAGCTGGATACACAGCACTTTGAGGAATTGCAATATTATCTACCATTTTATCACAGATCACAAGATTATGTACAGAACTTGCGCAAGATATTTTGACACCAGATGCTCCGTATTCAGGAATAGGTAACACACTTTCTGATTGGTCCATTGCTCCATCAGCAGAATGTAACACATCACCTGATTGGCTGCTACCATCTAATTTGGATTTGGTTGTCAACTTAGGTTGTAATCCATTTTGCGATTGGTCTGTTGAAGTAGTAGCAGAATGTATTTCACTTTGTGATTGGTCTGACGTCGTAGCAGAATGTAATCCATTACCTGATTGGCTGCTATTAATAGAGGTTGATGGGCCTCTGACCGATGGGGTATCTTCTGAGTTGTCATCCAAAATATTGACGACAATGTCTTCACAGGTTAATGATTTTAATTTCAAACTTACGGCAGACGGTCCATGTTCGGCTAACCTCGTGTTATCATCATCTGCAAATATTGATAGATCGATCGATTGATTAGGGTTTGATTGTGGCTGTGAGTGGAGAAATGTGGCTTATGTTTTTTGTGACCAGTGTAGCTCCTGATCAAATAGCACTCTTTAGAAGTCATTGACGGAATGCCAAGCAGTGCACATGCAGATCAGACTGTGAGGATGCTTATCAGACTGTGCAGATGCTGATCAGACTGTGCGGATGCTGATCAGACTGTGTGGATGCTGATCAGACTGTGCGGATGCACAGACTGATCTGGATCTGCACTGGATGCAAAACCAATAAAGCAAATGTTGCGTGACCGGCGCATATACAGATGGGTGTACACCTTCATGGGGGACTGATTGATTGATTGGGGTTTTACCGTATGTTTGTTAACAGAACATTTATAAATAGTAACTAGAAAATGTGTTCATAGAACACGGATGCCCCACATATCGCTTTGATAATAAATGAGGCCAAATTCCAAGTCAAATTTTTTTTTTTACCTGAGCTTTAAAGTTTTGTGATGGACGGACGGACGGACGGACGGGACGGACAGGACGGACGCAAAGGGTAACACTAAATGCCCCCTCCACTATCGTGGTGGGGCATAAAAATGTACACGCATGGTGGGATTGAATGACTGGGGTTTCATTCAACAGTACGAAATGTTCCTGTTGTTTGCGTTGAGAGATTTATTTTTCATATCGTAAACATTATTTTCACCGGCCAGCTAGATGTCAAAAGGTTACAACATATTCCAGCAATAAAATATTCACCATTAGATTTTTCTATTGTCTGTGTCGGCAATTTATTTTTCATCCTGTACATATCGGCAATTTCGAGCAGTTCGTCCAAGTATTCGCGCATTTGTTTTTCTGTCCGGAGCACTTCTGCGTGACCCAAGACAAAGTCGATAAATGTCGGGAAGGAGTAGCCCGCGAGGTGGAACAAAACTGAGCAGTCAACCTACGGAAAACAGAGATTGGTTAACATTTGTTTCTCTGTCCAGAGCACTTCTGCGTGACCTAGGACAAAGTCGATAAATGTCGGGAAGGAGTAGCCCGCGAGGTGGAACAAAACTGTGCAGTCAACCTACGGAAAATAGAGATTGGTTAACATTTGTTTCTCTGTCCGGAGCACTTATGCGTGGACAAAGTCGATAAATGTCGGGAAGGAGTAGCCCGCAAAGTGGAACAAAACTGTGCAGTCAACCAACAGAAAATGGAGATTGGTTAACATGGATTAATTTGATTTGTTGGTGTTTAACGGCTTATCAACAGCTAATGTCATTTAAAGCCGGGGTATACTCATACAAGGGGCACACGTGTACATAGACTAACGCTATATCCCCTCTTGCCTATCAGAGAGGGATTAACAAGAGTGCCAAAAGGTCACAATATATGTCCATCGAGGTATGGCCAGTCAACAAGGGGAGATAGCTCACTGAAAACCAATACAGTTCTTCCTCTTGCCATGATAATTCAAGGGGAGATAAGTCATCGGAAATTTTTAAAAATCAATAGGGTCTTCGTCTTGCCGTAATAAACATGTACATGTATACCAAATTTAATTATTGTCCGTCAAGTAGAACTTGAGTTATTTTGTGAACAATGATACAGAGTGCGAAAATAAAAATGGCCGCTAAAGGGATTAAGTCACTGGAAATTTTTGACAATCACTAGGGTTCTTCGTCTTGCCGTGATAATATACCATATGCGGTTACGATCTGTCAAGTAGAACTTGAGTTACTGCGTGGACAAGCTGTGCCCACCTGCCCGCACAAGGTGAATACATAATACATAATACAAAATACGTCCCGTTTTTTCAAACGGGTGTATACAAATAGAAACCTACACCATCTCCATTTTATCCCAGAATTTGGAGAAGAATCAACTACTAACTAATCGATCAGGGAACAAATAAAACTCAAACATAGAAAAAAACACAGAAAATGGTGGCCCAACTAGAGCCATCACAGGAGTGGTCACAATACACTCACAAACATCGCTTTGATACATGAACAGATTTAATATCAGAAAGAGTTTCAAAGATCGGAATCAAAATTTCATGCCCATTTTTGACCTGTGACCTCTAAGTGTGACGTTGACCTTGGACTAGGCGCATAGAAAACAACACAGGGAAAATGGTGGCCCAACTAGATCCAGGGCTCCATATTATAAGGAATTAGTAATTGAGTATTTTCACTCCATCATTTCTAAAGCAATAGGGTATTTCAACATTTTATGTTGGTAAAATAAAATCACACTATTGTTTACAACAGACAGCAATTATTGAATAGTTTGCTTCAAAATGAAAGCATGTCTTAACAGATTTAATATCAGAAAGAGTTTCAAAGATCGGATTCAAAATTTCATGCCCATTTTTTACCTTTGACCTTTAAGTGTAACCTTGACCTGGTCAAGGTTACACTTAAAGGTCAAAGGTAAAAAATCATGTGTGGCAAATTATTTGAAAATCCATTCATCGGTTCAGAAGATATAGCATGGAAACAAAATGTTGACCTTTAAGTGGCCTTGACCTTGGCCGTAGACTTGTGGGTGTTGAACTCGACACATCGTCTCATCATGGCAAACATTTGTGGTAAATTTATTTGAAAATCCATTCATCGGTTGAGAAGATACAGAGTGGAAACAAAATTTGACCTTTGACCGCTAAGTGACCTTCAGCTTGGACGTAGACGTGTGGGTATTGAACGCTACACATCAAATTATTATGGTAAACATTTGTGGCAAATTATTTAAAAATCCATTCATCGGTTTGGAAGATTCAGAGCGGAAACAAAATTTGACCGCTAAGTGACCTTGGACGTATTGATTCAATACGTTCAAGGTCAAGGTCACTTAGTGGTCAATACTATTGAACACGACTCAGCCTCTCATCAAAAACTTGCCATCAACAACAGAAAACACGCATCATGGCCCAAGTACAAGGATATCAGTTCAACTAAAATGTTTGTAAAACAAAATTATGATGGTCTGTAAATTTCACATTAACAATGTTTTCTTGTAAACAATTATTGGATTTACATTTATTGAGCACAGGCTGCAGCCTGTGCTCAATAAATGTAAATCCATCAATTGAAATTTCCAGACGATCCTAAATTTGCTCTTAGGAACATGTTAGTCGTACGAAGTTTAGTGAAACGGCCCCCTGATATCCTTTAGTGAAGCGGACCCCAGAGAATCAGAGAAAATACACGTACCATGGTCCAGGCTATATTCACATGTTGTAAGTGGGGTCCGCAGAGTGACGTAAGGTGTCGTACAGCCACCGACGTGATACCCGCACACCCAGACAAGTCGACGCTCCTTAAACAATGCCGGAAATCTGCCAGGTCGCCGCTCCAGGGCTGAACAATGAAGGTTATTTAACTATTATATTAAGCATAGCAACCCGACAGACCATAAAGACAACATTTGCAAACACTGTAGAGCCAGTTGAGTCGGCTCATCAGAAATCTGCAGCATTTGTCAGTAGTGTTCAACACTAACAAGAGTGCCGAAGGTCACAATACGGTGGTGGATCCAGGATTCCACAGTAGAGGGGGAGGACAGTCAAAATTATTTGAGCTCCAGATAAGCTGCGTATTTGCTTAAATACCCAATTAAAATTGCCAAAAATCCAATTGAAATCAGAAGTAGCGAGTATCAAAAAGCAATAACAATTTTGTGGTACCTTTATCATGCTGCAAAAAACAATAAACAGACCACAAATATAGCATATTTTTATTATTTTCCATGAAAACACATCTTGGTATTTCATTAGAATTGTCTCCAAGGAGACAATTCTAATGAAATACCAAGACAAGTTTTCATTAATTGCTGTCTGTCAATGTGTAAACAGTAGTGTGATTTTATATTACCCAATTAAAATTTTGAAATACCCAATTGCTTCAGAAATGATGCAGTAACAATACTCAATTACAAATTCCTCATCTGAAGCCTGACAATATATACGCCCATCAAGGTGTAGTCAAGGCACAGCTAGTCAACAAGGGGAGATAACTCACTGAAAACCAATAGGGTTCTTCCTCTTGCCATGACAAATATGTGTACCAAGTTTGGTTATTATCCGCCAAGTAGAACTGCAGTTATTGTGACGACAAGGACAAAGAGTGTGAAAATTAATAACAAAATTCCGCCACGGAAGCGGTGTCGCACCTGCCGAGGCATTTGACCACGTGATCATCTGCATTTGCTAAAGTAAGCATCATATCAGAGAAGCAACCATCAGAGAAGTGCATGCTTTGAACACGAAAAAGGTCAAGGTTGACGAAACCTTTTGACATAAAAATATGGCTACGTGTTTCCACAACCACATGAAGGTCAAGGTCATGTTGGCATGAGTGTCTTCCAAATGCTCACATGTATCAGGTCTGCAAATATTGAAGCAATCCATCAAGTAATATTAAAGTTACATGATGATGAAGAAACTTGTACAAACTTTTTAACGTTAATATAGGCTAAGTGATTCCACAACACAACCATGTGAAGGTCAAGGCATATTAATGTGGGGACGAGTGTGTTCCAAATGCTCACATGTATCAACTTTCCAAATTTTGAAGCAATCTGTCAAGTAAAGTTATATCATGATGTAACAAGAAACGAGGCAAAGCCACGAAGGCCAGGTTTTTTCCAAGCATAGACACTTGGATAACATAATTATACCCACTTTTTGTAGACTAGATGGCCGTGGCCTGCATGTCGCGCCTTGGGGCGAGGCATGGACACTAAAAAAATAGATATAGTAGATGGAAAAAGTTTAACGAAAAAACTTTAACCAGACACGGACGGAAGGACGGACGTATGCCAAAATGCCGACGATATCGCGCTTTCCGCAAGCGGGTGCGACAATGATGATAAACACCCATGTGAAGTATCAAGGTAATGGGTGAAGCAGTTGCAGAGATATAGTACACTAAAAAACTTTAACAAAAAAAATTAAAGTAATTTGACCTTGACATTGTGCACAGGGGCCGCACGGTTGGGGGTTAGAATGAAAATATGGATGATGATAAACACCCATGTGAAGTTTCAAGGTAATGGGCGAAGCAGTTGCAGAGATATAGTAAAACGAAAAAGTTTTAACCAAAAAACTTTAACCAGACGTACGTTAAAAAGTTAACGTTGAAAATGGCTAAGTCAATTAAGTAGAAATAATAGGTGAAGGTAAAACAAGAAACGAGGCAAAGCCACGAAGGCCAGGTTTTTTCCAAGCATAGACACTTGGATAACATAATTATACCCACTTTTTGTAGACTAGATGGCCGTGGCCTGCATGTCGCGCCTTGGGGCGAGGCATGGACACTTAAAAAAATAGATATAGTAGATGGAAAAACTTTAACCAAAAAACTTTAACCGGACACACGGACGAACGGACGGACGTATGCCAAAATGCCGACGATATCGCGCTTTCCGCAAGCAGGTGTGACAATGATGATAAACACCCATGTGAAGTATCAAGGTATTGGGTGAAGCAGTTGCAGATATAGTACACGAAAAAACTTTAACAAAAAAAATTCAAAGTAATTTGAACCTGACATAGGGCACAGGATCGCGCTTTTCCGCAAGCAGGTGCGACAATGATGATAAAACACCCATGTGAAGTATCAAGGTATTGGGTGAAGCAGTTGCAGAGATATAGTACACGAAAAAACTTTAAACAAAAAAATTCAAAGTAATTTGACCTTGACATTGAGCACAGGATCGCGCTTTCCGCAAGCAGGTGCGACAATGATGATAAAACACCCATGTGAAGTATCAAGGTATTGGGTGAAGCAGTTGCAGAGATATAGTACACCAAAAAACTTTAACAAAAAAATTCAAAAAGTAATTTGACCTTGAACATTGGGCACAGGATCGCGTTTTCCGCAAGCAGGTGCGACAATGATGATAAACACCCATGTGAAGTATCAAGGTATTGGGTGAAGCAGTTGCAGAGATATAGTACACGAAAAAACATTAACAAAAAAATTCAAAGTAATTTGACCTTGACATTGGGCACAGGGGCCGCACGGTTGGGGGTTAGAATGAAAATATGGATGATGATAAACACATGTGAAGTTTCAAGGTAATGGGCGAAGCAGTTGCAGAGATATAGTATAAACGAAAAAGAGTTTAACCAAAAAACTCTAACCAGACGTACGTTAAAAAGTTAACGTTGAAAATGGCTAAGTCAATTACGTTAGAAATAACATAGGTGAAGGGTAAAAAAATGGTGGGCACATGGTTGGATTAGTTGGTATGTGGTAGGCACCCCCGTTTGCTTATGAAGCTGTGAAAAGTTTGGTTGGTCCTAGGTGGTACAGTAACCAAAAAAAATGGTGACTTAAACAAACACTGAAAACTTAACCATTGTAAACGCGAAAAGAAAAAAGCTGAACATTGAAAATGGCTAATGGTCCGACTACGCGGAAAAAATGGGTCAAGTTAAAAAAAAAATTAACATGTTGGATAGTGATATGTGGTGGGCACCCCTTGATTATGAAGCTGTGAAAGTTTGGTGGTCCTAGGTGGTACAGTAACAAAGAAATGGACTCAAACACGAAAACTTAAACATTGATTGTGGACGCCGCCCGCCCGCCCGCCCGCCCGGCTTTCGCCAATCCAATAGCCTGGATTTTTTTTCAAAAAACCTGGCTAAAAATGGTCACATGTTGGATAGTTGTATGTGGTAGGCACCCCTTGGTTATGAAGCTGTGAAAGTTTGGTGGTCCTAGGTGGGTTACGAGTCACCAAAGAAATAATGGACTTAAACACGAAAATAATTAACATTGTAAACACGAAAACTTAACATTGAAAATGGCTAAGTCGACTGCGCGGAAAAAATGGGTGAAGTTAAAAAAAAAAGTAACATGTTGGATAGTGTAATGTGTGGGTACCCCTTGATTATGAAAGCTGTGAAAGTTTGGTGGTCCTAGGTGGTACAGTACCAAAGAAATGGACTTAAACACGAAAACTTAACATTGTAAACGCGAAAATTTAACATTGAAAATGGCTAAGTCGACTACGCGGAAAAAATGGGTCAAGATAAAAAAAAAGTAACATGTTGGATAGTGATATGTGGTGGGCACCCCTTGATTATGAAGCTGTGAAAGTTTGGTGGTCCTAAGTGGTACAGTAACAAAGAAATGGACTCAAACACGAAAACTTAACATTGATTGTGGACGCCGCCCGCCGCCAGCCCGCATGCCCAGCTTTCGCCAATCCAATAGCCTGGATTTTTTTTCAAAAAACCTGGCTAAAAATCCTTTTACATTTGTTGACGCGGATGACGATGACAGAAAAAGTGGTGACTATAGTATAGCCATAAAGCAGGCGCCACACAAAATGGCCACCACCAACAGTAGGCCTCCAGATAAAGAATTAGTTAATTGAGTATTTTCACTCCATCATATCTGAAGCAATTGGGTATTTCAAAATTTGAATTGGGTAATATAAAATCACACTACTGTTTACACATCAACAGACAGCAATTATAGTTGGCTTCGAAATGAAAACATGTGTTGGCATTTCATTAGAATTGGAGACAATTCAAATGAAATACCAAGATGTGTTTTCATGGAAAATAAGAAAAATATGCTATATGTGTGGTGTTTATTGTTTTCTGCAGCATGATAAAGGTACCACAAATTTCTTATTGCTTTTTGATACCCGCTACTTCTGACTTAAATTGGGTTTTTGGCAATAGGGTTCTTCCTGTTGACGTGATACACATTTATACGGAATTTGGTTGCAATCCGTCAAGTAGTACTCGAGTTATTGCAGGACAGCAATACCGGGGGTGAAACTTACCAATGGCAACCAAGGGGAGAAAAGTCATTGGAAAGTTTTGAAAACCATACATTGAAAACTTACAGCACTGTAAGACTGTAAGACAGTATCCTGATCTGGTTCCATTGCATGAATGGCGAACAGTGCAGACCCTGATCAGACTGCGCTAATGCGCAGTCTGATCTGGGTCTTCACTGGTCGCGAATTCCATATGCGCAATTGTTCCAAAGATTATTAAATGCGCTGGATGATCTGATCAGTATTCAGTATTGAGTTATTTGACTGAAAGTTTGCTTATACATGTATATTATGTGGCATATATTTTTGTTGGCTATACAAAATCTCTCAATATGACGCTGTGACTGGAGATCTGGGGCTTATGACCATTCTTCATCTTGCAGTGATAAACATGTCCAAATTTGGTATGATCCGTCCAGTAGAACTCGAGTTCTTGGGTGGACATGAATGGTGTCCGCCCACCCGCCTTTCCAATGTGAATACATAATATGTCCCGTTTTTTAAACATCCCTTTTAAAAAACAATCTTCAACCCTGAAATTAGAATATCCTGATCTGGTGCCAGGTCCTCAACGTACGATTCTTTGAGCACATTTACCTGGCAACTGGCAGCCCTCTGCATCTGTATGTCGGTGTCAATCAGGAAGGCGTCGTCGGTGATGGCGCGACACGCCGACACATTCAGGGCTGTTAGGTGGGGCAGGTGTCGCAGCATCGTCTACAATAGATCGGCATTTCAAGAATTGTTGTGCCGTTAATTTAACCAAAATTGAAAAGTATATTTATCTTGCTAAGTACACTTTGAGGCAGATTCAACCACAAACTCGAAAATCGAGTTCTATCGATTCAGGAGACATATACATGTATATGAATCTCCTTTTGCCGATAGAATATGTGAACTCCATTTATGGAATCTTAAAATCAATGCAATTGTGAGATTTTTCATTTGATTGGATAGCCATTTTCCCGCGATGTATCAAAATCCACTACGACATCCCCAGTCACGCTATTATTGGATAACACATGTGTGTCAGCCAATGAACATCGCGCTGTAAAGCGGTTAACACGGCTGTGTAACCAAATTTCTCCGCTTAATGAGCTCGACCATCTAACCGAGAATATTTTACGTTTTTCAGACGATATATAAACGTTTGACTTGCATTGGCGATGTGAAAATAAGCTTTCCGCAATAATACGATATGTTGAAAAATTCTAGAAAAACCAGGAACCCACTTTTCCGAAGTTTCGGCACAAATACTACCTGCACGATTTCATCGGTGACGTTGGCGACACCCTCCACTGACACGGATGTTATCGGCAGTTGCCGTAGACCACAGTAGGTGAAAATATCCGGGGCCATCAGCTGACTGCAGCCACTCAAGTTTAACATCTGAACATGCTGACATCTGTAATACATACGACGTGTAGTTATACCAACTTTTAGAGGAGAAAAAAATGTTAGAATTTCGAAATTTGCTTTGTAAGAAGTAAAAACTTTTTAATAGTAATAGCTAGGGACTTGAATCTTGGTGTGTGCCTTGCTTTTGGTGTGTAGATTCGCAAAGTGAATTTCAACTTATGATTCGACCCTCGATCATGGATTATCTCCCCCTTTCCGACTTAGGATTTGGAAAATTTGGGCCATCAGCTGACTGCAGCCAGTTAAGTTTAACATCTGAACATGCTGACATCTGTCATACATACGACGTGTAGTTATACCAACTTTTAGAGGAGAACAAAATGGGTATATTGTTTTCGTCACGGGTGTCCGTCCGTCCGTCCGTCTGTCCGTACATCACATTCCTTGTAAGAAGTAAAACAAAACCGCAATAGGTAGAGACTCAAAACTTGGTGTGTGCATTCCTTATGGTGTGTAGATGTGCAAAATGAATTTCGATATTTGATTCGACCCCCGGTCATGGATTATCTCCCCCTTTTCGACTTAGAATTTGCTAATTTTGCCATGTAAGAAGTAAAAACTTTTTAATAGTAATAGCTAGGGACTTGAAACTTGGTGTGTGCTTCCTTATGGCGTGTAGATTTGAAACGTGAATTTCTACTTATGATTCAATCCTCGGTCATAGATTATCTCCCCCTTTTCGACTTGCATGTAACATTTGGGAAAAGTGGGTATATTGCGATGCGCCATCGACGGTGCTCTACGTTGAGTACTATTATTGGAATAATAATCATTTGTGGCTTTGAATGGAGAAATAGGTCTTATGGTATTTGTGAACAGTTTAGCGCCTGATCAAATAGCACTCATCAGAGCTCCAGATAAGGTGCGTATTGGCGTAATTTACGCAATTATTTTAGCTGAGTACGCATTGATTATCAAAAGTGGGAGTACAAAATACACATAGCAATGTGAAAATACGCATCGATTTTCAACAGTGGGAGTACAAAATACACACAGCAATGTGAAAATATGCATTGATTTTCAACAGTGGGAGTACAAAATACACACAGCAATGTGAAAATACGCATTGATTTTCAACAGTGGGAGTACAAAATACACATAGCAATGTGAAAATACGCATTGATTTTCAAATTGAGTAGTGAAAATACTGTAATAAAGTTGAAAATTCACTTAGTTGAGCTGCAAAAAGCAAACAGTGTTGGCTTTTTGCAGCTCAAATAAGTGAATGTTTAAATTTGTTATATTTTTTTATCATTTTTTCCGTATTTAGCATAATAATCCATTTGTAAAAGTAAATTACGCAATGATTTTGAAACCAGGGGGTGTAGTACACTTTAGACACAAAGCTTATCTGGAGCCCTGCACATCTGATTGATTTGATTTAGTTTAATGGCCTATCAAATCAGAACAGAATAGTTACAAGGAAAAAAAACTATATTCAGGTTTGAAATTTAAATAATCTGACCTGGGGCCAGGTCCATACTACACCAAAGCCACTAGAACCATTCCCCTAAAGGCAATATGATTACGAATAATCGTAATACTCACATAAGGGGTATAATCAGATGAAACTGTCACATACAACAAGAATTCCGCGGAATCAAATGTCTCGCCTTGTTCCACCTTGACCTTGGGGCCCCCGAGAATAGTCGTATATTCATCTACATATCATAGTAAAGGTATGTATAAAGTTTGCTGACTGTAGCTGATAAGGTGTTGAAGTAATGACCGTAACAAGAAAACTTAACATTGAATGATGACGCCGCCGCTGCCGACTCCGGAAAAGCAAAACCTATGTCTCGCTTTCCGCTTTAGCGGGCGAGACAAAAATGTAGACGTTCGTGAGGGCAGAACCAGGTCTCAGGTCTAGATTCCGGAAGGAAGAATCGTGATCGTTAAATTACCCATCGCATATACTCCCAACTGCCACCCACATCTGAGGCACAGGGCATTTAACATGACCGTGAAAACAACAGCTGATGTGAAACGAACTTACTTCTTTAAAACATCCACTAATCCCATTAAGCGAATATTAACACAGTCTGGTACTGATATTTCCCGTGTGTGTGGTGGTATCAACGCCTTGAGCAAACGGCATGTCAGTTTTTGTGGAACATATTCTATAAGCCGACGTAGGATTTTGTGCGATATCGCTGTGAAGCAGTCGGTTTCCAGAAGAGCAGCAATATACATGGAACTAGTTGATTCATCCGAGTCACTTAGTCGTTGGTCGAACAATGTTTCCACACATACCAGCTTGGCTGTATGCTTCAGTGTTGCTATTTCCATCTGAAAAGTGAAAATGAATGGGTTTAATCAGTTAGTGCCCCAGCACCGATACCAGAGCTCCAGATAAGGTGAGTATTGGCGTATTTTACACACTTATTTTAGCAGTGTTTAAATACCCAATTAAAATTACCAAAATCCCAATTGAAATCAGAAGAAGCGAGTATCAAGAAGCAGTACAAATTTTGCGGTACCTTTATCATGCCGCAGAAAACAATAAACAGATCACAAATATATTATATTTTCCATGAAAACACATCTTGGTATTTCATTAGAATTGTCTCCAAGGAGACAATTCTAATGCAATTCCAAGACATGTTTTCATTTCGAAAACTGCATGATTGTAATGTTTATGTTGTATTGGTGCAGGCATCGGGCCTACTACTTCATACAAGAATTCCGCGGAATCAAATGTCTCGCCTTGTTCCGCCTTGACCTTCACCCTGGGGCCGGAGAAAAAAATATTTAATAATCGTATATTCATCTACATATCATAGTAAAGGGATGTATAAAGTGTGATGACTGTAGCTGATAAGGTTGGTTTGTTTGTTTATTAATGTTTAATGGCCTATCAACAGCTAAGGTCATGTAAGGCCGGGCAAACGGGTTCGATCCAATTTTAACCTGCTGCATTGGGGGGAAAATCCCAAAATCAGAAGGGAATATTTACATCGAGAACAAATATATTCAGCTCTGAAATTAGAATAACCTGACCTGGTGCCAGGTTCATACCACACCAAAGTCACTTGGCCCCTTCCCCTAAAATAGGATTACGAATATCGTAATACTCACATAAGGGATATAACCAGATTCAACTGTCACATACAAAATGCCAAAGACGTATGTGAGGGCCAAACCAGGTCTCCAATCGGGATTCCGGTAAGGATGAACCTTGATCGTTAAATTACCCATCGCGTGCTGCCACCTGCCACCCACTGATAAGGTGTTGGAAGTAATGATCGTAACATGAAAAGTTAACATTGAAAGTATTAAAAAAAGAGAATTTGTCCTTAACCCTGGGGCCCCGAGAAAAACAAATTAATAGTCCTATATTCATCTACATATCATAGTAAAGGGATGTATAAAGTTTGATGACTGTACCTGATAAGGTGTTGAATGATCGTAACACAAAAACTTAACATTGAAAGTATTAACAAATAGCGTTTGACCTTGACCCTGGAGATCCTAGGGACCGCCAAAAATGTGTTTAATAGTCCTATATTCATGTACATATTCATAGTAACGGTATGTATAAAGTTTGATGAGTGTGGCTGACAAGGTGTTGAAGTAATGACCGTATCACGAAACGTAGCACGAAAACTTAAAATTGAATGTACATGTATTAACAAATAGAGTTTGACCTTGACCCTGAAGACCCTGGGACCCACCAAATTTGTTTTAAAAGTCCTATATTCATGTACATATCATAGTAAACGTATGTATAAAGTCTGATGACTGTAGCTGACAATGTGTTGAAGTAATGACCGTAACACGGAAACTTAACATGATGACGCCGCCGACACCGACGACTACGCAAAAGCAAAACCTATGTCTCGCTTTCCGCTTTCGCGGGCGAGACAATAAAGTGATAAGAATCTACAATTGAATGTCGTTGTCTTGG
Organism: Conchocele bisecta; assembly: GCA_029237695.1. Lineage (NCBI taxonomy): Eukaryota > Metazoa > Mollusca > Bivalvia > Lucinida > Thyasiridae > Conchocele > Conchocele bisecta. Next base: position 11,390,973 of record CM055275.1, on the reverse strand, counting down.
TATAAATATATTTTATTCAATATTGTTACATGGTTTCCGTTGTTTGCACATATGTGCAAACATATAGCGCGTGCTATATATGGCTTTAGGCAATGCTCATTCCAGGGCCGCGCGTAATGGAAGTGCCTTCATGACGTCAATACGCGGAAGTGCCTTCATTACGTCACTACTTCATGACATTCATGACGCTGCCCCGGAATATGAATACCGAAAAAGTACTGAAAATACTGAATATAATGCTTAATTTACATGTTTTTTGTTGGAAATGTAACAATAACGTTTGATCATGTCCAGCTGTGGCCCGAGGGAACGGTTTGAACCCGCGGCTTGCGGCCTTGGGTTCAAACAGTTCCCTCGGGCCACAGCAAACGTTTGCACACGGCTGGACATGATCAAACCTTAATAGTAATTACATCATTTTTCGGTATACAAGCACTAGTGTAAAGAGGATTGGATTGTCGTTGTCTTCATGACCCACCCCCTCCAATAGTATTCTCTAACCGGGCAAAGGTAATTACTATTACACTCAATTATTAATTCTTTATCTGGAGCCCTGATTATGTATGTGTATACCCCAAGACAGATTGCCAGTAAAGGTAAAGCCTAGGTACTTGGCAGAAGGTACACTCTCCAATACCTCGGAAACAGTGCATGGATTCCAATCCCAGATCAAAAATGATATTAGTCTCTTTTTTTGCTTTTGCCGGTATACTGGTATATCCTCACACATGAGTGTTATCACCAGTTGTTATCTCACTTGTAAATAGTTTTAATTTGGCAAAGTCTGTCTTTGAGTCTCTTATTTTTTTAAGAGTAGATATATTGTGTTATTAATATTGATCAAAGCAATTTCCGACAGCATCATATTTGAAACACAATATTTAATAATTATAATAATTATTACTATGACTAAGATACTCTAGCTATTATTATTATCCATTATTTGTGAGGAACAGACTTTTAGTACTGTCCATTCTCAACTGCAAGTGTTTTCCTGTAAATTTCAGTCGTTTTGAATTTCAAACGACTGTGAAATTCAATTTGGAATTAAACACCAAACAAGATGATCCAAAATCATATTATTTCACACAAATAGTTTGTAAATATTGCATTAATCTTATAATATAGGAAACAAACTTTTTCACACAACACAACAAACACGTATTTATGTTATTATATAGTGATTTACAGAGGTTTCTGGTATTTCGGTGGTTTTCGGTAAAAAAAAACGTTTTCCGGTAATTCTAGTTACTGGGTCGTGGGTTCAAACCCCACATCGGGCGACACTTTTTCCCCTTAGAAATAAACTAGAGGCAGGTCAATTTACAACATAAAACCATGATCATCCAGTTATAAGGGGAGGTAGACCAAATGTAACTGTGATAAAATACATTTGCTGTTGTTGTTTTTATGAAAACATGCCATACCCCACCCATCACGATTTGGCTAAGGACCCCGAAACCCAAGTTCAATTGCGTTAATGATTGTGTATATAGTGTGCTTATTTATTTTGTAAGAGCTATGTAACACATCTTAGTAGAAGAATGAATGTCACTACATACACTGTCGTTACGGCAACTGTTGTTTGTTCCTTGAAACTACTTCTCAACCGGACAGATCAGGAATTTTGGCTTCCATCTTTGTTTTCCTCATACAACGACACTTCGTCCCCAGAACATCTCGGCCTTCAACACTTCGGTCCCAAGACATATCGGCTGCCTGTATCGACTTCGACGCAAATTGTGCACTTGCAATGGTATACACATATGGTGCTAATATTATCATATGTATTAACATGTAGCAACTTTAGGCATACTACATTGAATGTTACATTCAGAGCTTTAAAGGTACATGCCTACTCAGTAGGCACAAAATGTTGTTTTAGGATTTAAATAAGTGTATAATTGTCTCGATCTATATATCACCAGTTCTAAAAATTACGAGTGCCCGTTATACAGATAGAATCGTTTAGTAATATTCATGTTACTGATAGTAACGCGCGGTGGTCGACTATTTTCAAATGAAAATGAGATATGATATTTTTCAATTATTTATACTAATTAAATGCATCACCTTAATTAATATTTTCGACAGAGTATATAACGTACGATCATATTGCACATCAAAAAATAAATACAGGGAATAATTAAATAGTAATTAATGTCCGTTAACATTTTAAAGAAACACGACTATGGCCCTTGATATCAGTGTGGAAACTTAATTACGTCCGATATAAAATGTATAACAAGGCCAATCAATACGTGGCGTAATTAATGCATGGTGAATTAATGTTTATTTTGCCAGAAAATATCTCAGATGATGTCTCTGATATAAAGAACATGTTGTGCCTACTGAGTGGGATGTACCTTTAACTTAAGAATATTTGTGAATTTCGTCAAAGAAAACGTATTTTAAATCTAAATTGAAAACACTACTTTTACTGTTCCAGATCAGACCAAACATTTACCACAATAATCACCGGAACTTACGGAACTTTTCTTTAATGACACATTTTAATTTAGCGATTGTGATATATCATATGTCTCATGGGACAATGTGCGGCTATATATATATAGCTTTAACAAGGAGGTGGACGATTTTCTATATACTTCACTATATCGACCCTGAAAGTTACAGTACGCGTGTCTCTAGAAAAGAAGGTTTATACATATTTCTTGACTTTTGGAGGCTTGACTAGGTGTATTTTATAATTCTACGAAACTGAATGTTAGCTCCGGTTGATTTTGACATCTTGGAAAATGGCGCAATGTTATCCATCAAGATAGTAAAATCAGGATAAAAACATTGCACAGCATGTTTACGGTTCGGCATGCTTGAGTTTGCCGATTTGTGACCGGAATTGATCTAGGTCTTCGAGTTTGGAAACCTCCGGGGAAGGGAAATCAATTGCACAACCGCCAAGGGAAAGATGGAGAATTTATAGAAATCTTTGGAAGTATGAATTTGTTTGAAGGTCATTGAATGCAAATATCGAGAAACCCTGTCTGTTGTATGAAAGTATTGAGGGATGGATTACCTTAATTTACCATTAATAATTTTGTGATCTGCGCTGTTCAAGTGTGCGCCATCCTAACTAGTCTAGCATATCTGAGACACTGGAGTATGTGGAGTAGTCATTTAGCTTACAGCGTGCAACCATTGAACCATTTCAATTTTGTGTATATTGTCTTTTGTATGTGGGTCCCAAATTGTGGAAGCGTACTCAACTTGGGGGCGGTCAAGTGGTTTAAAAGTGTGTTCATTAAGTTTACTGTTTGTGAAGCGGATGTTTCTGCGGACAAATTCTAGACCTACAGTTTTGTTTGCCTTATTTGTACTATTTTCAATATGACTGTTCCATGACAAATTGGTGGATATGGTCACACCGAGATAGTTTGCTGATGATACATATTGGAGGATTTGTCCGTGAAGTCTGTAAAGTGATTTGATGGGCGAACGAGACCTTGTAAAGTGTATAGTACGTCTGACATTTTGGATGGATTGAAGTGCATAACCCAATAATTTTCCCAGATTCGAGGTCATTCTGCAAGGTTGTGCCATCCTGTGAATCGTTGATAGTCAATTATAGGGCTGTGTCATCAACAAAAAGACGGACCTGGGAGGTAATATTCTCTGACAGGTCATCGATGTATACCAGGAAGAGAATTGGACCAATAACTGAATCGTGCGGGACGCCAGCGGTTACTGAAATGGACTCACCACCCTCGAGGACAACTTCATATGTTCTGTGATTCAGGAAGGTTTTGATCCAGTTAAGCGTGTGATTTCTTACTCCATATTGATTTAGTTTATGTGCAAGCTTGTTAAGACTTACCTTACTAAAGGCCTTACTAAAATCCAAGCTAGAGTATTAAGTCGGTTTGCTTACCTGTGCTGGCAGTTCTGGCTAGGTCCTCGAATATCATTCCAATTTATGTTTCGCATGAACGACTTTTTCCCGGAATGCTGTCTCGTCGGTTCGGTTTCACGTCAGAATTTATGTATTTTCCGGGCATATGTAGCGAAATTTGAGGTGGTTATAAGACCCCAATTTGGAATAATTTTCAGGAAATGGTGTGGTTTTACAAGTGATAGAACAAGTCACAACAGAGCATCCGTGCCTCATATTTTCATGCAAACAATTCCAACAAGTTCAGTCGTGTTGAAATTTCTGGCCAAAAATAGGTGGGTGTAAACAATTAATAGACACATCTAGCTGATGCGGTTACTGCATTTCTGTTATTACGATATGATTTATTGATTTAATATGAATTAAGCGAGTCCGTTCTATCTTTTATTTTTTTAACAGTTCAATATAGGAAATGTAACTATTACGTGCATATTTATATCGTCATCGTGAGCACGATGTCAAAACAACAAAGATCATACGTGGCTGTGACTGGAGAAATGGGGCGTATGCGATGTGTGCCATTCCAGCAATGAAACACCCATCATGCTTCTAACAAGCAAATCGATTGTTATCATGCTACAGGAGTATGCTACTTGATAATTGCATAAGCCGCATTTCTCCAGTCACACTCACACACATCTTATTAAAGCTGCAGTACCACATCCCAAGTTATTAGAAAGGGAAACCGATTTGTTTCGTCCATTCTTTATATAATTATGATTATATTGACGGCTATATAAACAATGCAAAATCAATATTTCTTTCGATAATGTTACATTTTATCAAAATTTAAGAATGAGCCGTCTTTTCATTTTGTGAAATTTGGTCCAATATTGATTTTATTCTGAAGAAATAATTTCCCCACAGGTTAAATCCAGAGTGATAATGTCTATCTAGCTAGGTTTCTGATTTCCAATTGTATTCCTTCTTTGACCTTCCTACAGCTCCTCCACTTTCTCCCCCCATGTTAAATTCACATAGACAAATACATTTTTCGTAATATTAATTCATATTTGACCAAATTTCACGAATGAACAAGAGTGCCGTAAGTCACAAAATACGCCCGTCGAATATGGGCCAGACAGCGAAGATGCAGAAATGTGAAGCTGTCACCAAGGCAAGAAACATTAATGAGAATTTGAAACTCTATAGCATTATTTCTTCATCTCGTTGTGCTAAACATGTATGCTAATTTAGGCAGAGATGTGTAAAGTAGAAATAATATAGAATTGGATACAAACATGTAGAACAAAATGCTAAGTTAAAAAGGTGATATTTTTGTTAAACAATATTTTTTCGGCATAAAAACACCAAGATGCACATCTTCAATATGTATAGAAGACGTGTGTATGGTTTTTAGATCGATCGACAGAACGGTTTCAGAGGAGTTGTGTACACAAACACGGTACCCTATATACAATTGTATAGAAACATGTAGAAAAATAGCTAAGTTAAAAAGGTGATATTTTTGTTGAACAATATCTTTTCCACATAAAAACACCCAAGATGCACATCTTCAATACGTGTAGAAGACGTGTGTATAGTTTCAGAACGATCGACTGAACGATTTCAGAGGAGTTGTGTACACAAACCCTGTATCCTATATAGAATTGTATATAAAAATGTACAACAAACGGCTCAGCTAAAAAGGTGATATTTGTGTTAAAAAATAATGTTGTGTCTGTATAAAAACACCAAGGTGCACATCTTCAATATATGTAGAAGACGTGTGTATAGTTTCAGAACGACCGACTGAACGGTTTCAGAGGAGTTGTGTGTATACAAGCTCTGTACCCTATATATAATTGTATAGAACAATGTAGGAAAAATGGCTAAGTTAAAAAGGTGATATTTTTGTTAAACAATATTTTTTCGGCATAAAATCACCAAGGTGCACATCTTCAATATGTGTAGATGATGTGTGTATAGTTTCAGAACGATCGACTGAACGGTTCCGGAGGAGTTGTGTACACAACCTCTGTACCCTTTATAGAATTGTATAGACAAATGTAGAAACAATGGCTAAGTTAAAAACGCGATATTTTTGTTAAAATATATATATTCGGCATAAAAACACCAAGGTGAGGTGCACATCTTCCATATGTGTAGAAGACGTGTGTTATAGTTTCAGATCGATCGAATGAACGGTTTCGGAGGAATTGCGTACACGAACTATGCAGTTTTTCTGTCAGCCGCCCGCCCGTCACAACATACCCTCAATTCGTATTTGCCCATTTATGATCAATGGGAACAAGTCAGATGGCTCTGGAATGAGCATTCATCAATTAATACGATGTAAAATCTGAATAAAATACAAAATCAACTACAGAATAATAATTAAACAATTAAAATGAATTTTAATCAGCAGAAAGTGTAATATTTATCAATTTCACCGGTG